>OZ010711.1:25016857-25393779 GCA_963932345.1 Ophion ventricosus | reverse complement strand
TGTTTACCCACCACCGTGCTATACAATATTTTCGAACGCTTCTGCACAGACACTTCAATATATATATATATATATATATATATGCGCACAATAATAGATTTTTGGCTTGACCGTTTCCTTTTTTCACTTTTTCATGCTGGGCATCTTCGCACACTTGTCCTCGTCGTCACTTCCTTTCCCATGCCAAGAAGTTTCACCCTCATGGGAGAATATAGAAAAAAAACTGCTCTGGGAGAATAATAATGCGTGGGCGTCTCCGGAAAGAAATCGCAGTCGCAATAACTAACCAAGTTGTCAATGTCCCTAGGTCTGAAAACTCGGGTATGAAAAGTTTCGAGCAAAGTGTTACAAAAAGCGAGTTAGAGGGTGGAGTGGGGGTGAACGAGAAGGTACCCGCGTATGGCTTTTCTCGAACGTATAAGTTTTCTTTTCAAAACCACAGGTGTTGGACACAAAGCGTGAACCCCCGTGACCTGTGCTTTTGTTCGAGAAGAAAATTGAGCCGTCTCCACGATTCCCTCACGATGTTGACTAGATCGTAATACGGGGTAATATATTGCGGGACACTGTACACGTATCCGTCTACCTTGGCAGGAATAAAGTACTTTTTTTTATCGGTGCACGCAGCAATAAGACAACAGACGTTTTGTATATTTTTTTCTGACGATCAGGAAAAAGTGAAGAAAAAAATAAAATAGCAGAGTTAAATTATGCAGCAATAGTTGGAGCGCAAAGTTATCAGGTGTATTAGACTTTTTGGATAAAAGAAAACATGATTGTCATGTTTTCCTGCAAACGCACCATCCGGCTCAATGCACAAGAACATTATAAACGAAAAAAACAGGATGGATTTTTTTCTTAATTAATATTTCAAAATGTTACAAAACCCAAAGTAGCAAAGTAAAAATGTCGACCGATAATTCAAACCTAAAATTATCCGGTATACTTAACTTTTCCGAGAGGAAACAAAGATCCTTATAAAAATTTTTTGCAACGTACACGGCAATTAAAAATAATAAAAAAAAACATTGGAAATAAATTAAAAAATACGATAATGTGGTAGTAAAAAAATGAAAAGCGATTTCACTCGTTTATTATTAAACTATACTAACGAAATTGATATTTATTTTATGTTTAGCTGAACTTGTAATATTTTTCAAAAATCATTGGATGATTTTTTATACACTTACTCATTTGTTAAAAACACACGATAACAGTTTTTTTCCTTCGTCAAATATCGATCTTCTTTTTCATTAACAGACTTTGAAATTTCACACAAAGAAAAGACTAAACGTAGATTTTTCCATTTTCCATTGTTGGTTAGCCCATTTACGGTAACCGGAATATTTGCCGACTGGCGAATAACTGCTTCGCTCAAATAATAATAATTTCGTTCTCTATTAATATTTACTAATGAAAAATGCCTTACTAATATATCTGGAAACGTCGAGAATACAGTATCAGTCAAAAGTGTTCAATCACTGTGGATACTTGTAAAATTATATTAGCATAATATAATTTATATTATTTATTATTTTACGAAAATACTGTATCGCTCTATAAAATCATTTATATTCTATACTATAATTTCGCAATTATTCGCAATTATTCAATTATTCAATCTATAATTTCTACTATAATTTCGCAATTATTCAAAGTGATTGAAAACTTTTGACCGGTACTGCACCTATTGACTTTTCGCAGAAAAATGCAATTATATTGCGTGAAATGAAATCTTCAATAAGAATAAGCGATAGACGAAAAATTGGCGACAGTAAAAGTCTATCATTAACAACAACCATATGAAAAAAAAGTACCCAAGTAAGCAAAATCACGTACTTTGTCTGCCTCTTCCCTCGCAGCCCGATTTTTAGCCCACGTTGAAGAAAAAAAAAAAAAGTAGAATATTGACAAGACCCATTTATCTAGTTCTGGTTGACCGAATCACTCGAGTACCTAAGTACAATGAGGAATCCTATGCCCATACATGAGCACAGTGTACACAAGAGACATTCAGTTCATCCCCAACGCCTCCTTTTGCACCTTCTTTTTCTTATTTTACTTCTTATTCGCTTTCTTTTCTCACTTCTTTATTCTCCACACCTCATTTCGTTACTTCACGTGAAATATTTCCATCGTCGCTCTCATATTTACCCTCTGCCAACGCGTATCCCGTTTCCACGACATTGAGTATCATGCACAATGCCGCCCTACCCGGAAAATTCGTCGAGTAAAAATCCTCAAATCTCTCGGTCCTTTAAATCTTACCCTCGATCTATTTTTCACTCTTGGACCCATCAATTTCTTCTTTCATTTTTTCGAGATCTCGCTATACCTCGCGGTCTTCCCTCTTCTTTGCCCTCTTTTTTTTTTACAGTGTGATCGTGCTTCTGTGGCACGCGTAAACTCGATACTCACGTAGCCGAGAAATTTGGAAGAACGGATATATATATATATATATATATAAGTAGCAGTAGAAATATTTTCTAGCTTATCAAACTTAGGAGAAAAGTTTTCCTACAAAAGTTGCATAATTAAAAAGTGGTAATCGAATGGTGGCTACAATGTACATCCAGATGGTGGGCCTTCGAAGATTTCAAGATCCCCTCAATTTTTTAAAAATCAGACCATTATTTTGTTTTCAGAATATTATCAAGAAACTGAAAATAAGTTCACACACCACATTTTAAGATAATTGATCAAGATTTAGCATTAAAAACTCGGTAAAACAAGAATTTCAATATTTTTAGCTTAAAAACGATACAAACACTTGTACGACGTGCTCAAAGTGATGACTATACCACTTTCAATGCACGCTTGCAATCTGATTCGCATTTATTGTATTGCCTTATCATTAACGTGAGTCTGTATAAATGAATTTTAACGAGTCGTAATACTTTTCTTTGAAGAGAACACACATTATTATGGAAATCACAAGCTTCTCACTGCTTTCCAAAATAAGTTGATAAGATTCTTAGTTGCAAACAATGTAAACAAAGCCATACTATTGAAACCTCAGTTAGAGCCTGTTTGTTAATACATGCTGACAAGAAGATCACCTTGAACACATTTTATAAGAGTTAGTATTCGTACCGTTTTTTTTATCGATTCGAGGCTAGAAATATTTAAAAAAAAAAAATTTTATCGATTTTTGATACAAAACCTTGATTGGCCACCTTGAAATTTGGTGTGTGAACTTATTTTTAGTTCCTTCATAAAATTCTGAAAAAAAATAGCGGTCCTATTTGAAAAAATGGCGGTGACCTGGAAAACTCGTAGCCATCTCTTGATTGATAACGCCCTTCGATCAATGGAACTTTTGTAAGAAAAGGTTTCTCATGAGTCTGATAGGTTAGAAAATATTTCTACGGATAATGAATTGAATAAACGATAATGAATTTAATAAACGGCATTTTGAACGGGAAAAATTCACCTTCATTCCGTTTTTTTATTTATTTTTTACTATTTTTTACGACGTACTCTTTTTCGAAAACGACCATTTTTCGCCTTTTTTGTTTCTTTTCTGGTGGACCCCGTTTACAGACAAACATGTTTTTATGTATTTCTTTGACGGGAAGCATAAAGGGGGAAGCTCAAGCTTCAATTTTGTTTTTTTTAAGCTTCGTACGATTTTTATTTATTTTATATTTTGATTTTTTTGACAAAAGAGACAATTTGAAAAATAATGTGTAACGCGAAAACGACAGAGATTCAAGGAAAAGCTCAAGATATTAAAACGTTGAATCGGTTTTCGTTGAGTACGCGAGAATTTTTTCAGATGTTTTTTTCGAAATTTTTTTTGTCACCGATTTTCGGTAAAACATCAGATGATTTAATTACCATGACTCGAGAAAAAAATGTCGAAAAAAATCTGAAATAATTCTATTGCGTTGAAAATAGAAAAATAAAATGTTTTCCTCTTTTGAAATTTCACCCCTAGTTCTCGAGTTACGGTAATTAAATCATCTGATTTTTTACCGAAAATAGATTAAAAAAAAAATTCGAAAAAAAAATCTGAAAAAATTCTCGCAAACTCAACGAAAACCGATTCAACTTTTTACTAGCTTGAGGTTTTCCTTGAATCCTTGTCGTTTTCGCATTACACGTTATTTTTCAAATTGTCTCTTTTTTTTAATCAAAATATCTTTACAAGAAAAAATCGTATGAAGCTTTAAAAAAAAATTGAAGCTTGAGCTTCCCCCGTTATGATTTCGGTCAAAGAAATGCATAAAAAAATGTTTATCTGTAAACGGGGTCCACCAGAAAAGAAACAAAAAAAAGCAAAAAATGGTCGTTTTCGAAAAAGGGTACTAGTCGTAAAAAAAACTAGAAAAACATTTTAAAAAACGTAATAAAGGTGAATTCCTCCCCTTCAAAATGCCGTTTATTAAACTCATTTATGTCAAAACTGTCGGCGAAATGGCATAAAAAATCGTTCTGGTACTTTTTCGAATTTTTGTCCGGAAACTTTTCGCTGGTAGTGTATATATGTTATATATATATATATATAGGAGAACGTGCATATATATGTTTCTACGTTCTTTCAGCTTTCTATATGTGTGTATATATATAGGGAGAGAGATAGAAACCAAGCAATGGCATTGTGACACTTTGGCCAATGCGGGGAGGCGGGTCCATAACTGTTTGCCCGTTTGCATAAAGCGTTCAACGCTCTTTACGTTCTTTGATTCCTCGATCTTGACTCCTACATTGAACTCCGCAGCTCTCGGACCTGATTTATGTCGATTCACGGTATATAAGTATATACACACGCATTATGGAATTGTGTGTAGACCATGCGTTCATCCCCGTGTTGCTTTGCCCGGGCTTCTCGGTCCATTCATGAAGTTGGCGCGGTGGTTAGCCTCCCTATCCCTTCGCCTCTTGAGATCCTTGAATGAAACGGTCGAGGTTTCGGAAGCCCGAACGTATTCCCGTACGACAGAATTCCGATGAATTCGTCTCATTTCTGTTAATACTATTCATATTATCATGAATAGCGTGGGATGAATTTCAACCGTGAAAAAAAAACGTCTGTTTTGTTAGATCTTGGATTTTTATTTTAAAAAAACGGACTCGAAAAATCGAAGAATTGTTGCAAGCTCGCTCGGAATTCGGTAGGTCTTCGAATTTAGCGTAATCCACTGATTATTGTTTTTTTTTCTCTTCATATGAAGGCGATGTGGCTCGCTCATTTAGTTTACCGGAAATTAATGCCACGACCACGATTTCCCTCATGAAATCCACGGAAAGATGCGAGCACAGAAAATGATCTTCTCTATTAGCTTTTTTTTTCTTTCCTTTTTCTCAAACGGCATCCGTTGAATGTCCCGGAAGACTGGAGTTCTGAATAGAAATTCAAAGCATGAGCTTCCTTCGTAGGAAGGGAAGTATTGTAGGTACATCTCTCGCGACGATTTCTCCACAACCGAGGAGCCATTATAGTATTATATACGTGACGACAATGTGTCCATGCTATGCATCGCCCGCTTCAATACATCTATCCGTCTCGGTGTAACCTTACGAAAAATCTTCTTGCATCCCCTTATACAAAATGGGCGACGAGAAACATTTTTCCTACATTCGCATGATCCGGACGTCTCAATTACTCTCCTCGTGGCGTAAGGGGCTGTGCATGGCTGTCCGCGCCCACCTGTGACTACGCACACAGGGCGTGGGAGCATTCACGATTTTCTTCTTCTTTCTGTAAAGCTCTTTACGAATGTTCTTTTTTTTTGTTAACATTGATTTTCCCATGATTTCACGGCATTGTGCACTGTTTGGGTACAAACAATTCGTTCTCATTCAGATTCATAACGGAAGTAGAGGAACTGAGGAACCAAAAGAGCAGGGATTCCAGGGCGCGGTCTGTCATTACGGTTTTCCAAGCGTATCTTCTTTTTTTTTGTTAGCACATGATTTGTCAATTGGAACTACATCATATTTTACTGTACGTTTGTAGGGCTGGCGTTTTTTTATGTTAAATAGTCTAACACTATTTGAAATGATGGAGGAATATCGATAGCACTGAAATTTGTTGCATATGGAGATGGAGATTTTTTTAGATACTGTTTTTAGTGTTCGGGAGGAACGGTGAAAATATAGCCGACTTGCGCAGAAATGTACATTTGAATATGATTAAGAATATAAGTAGGCATTGGGTGCATAATATGTGTTTTAGTGGAAATGATTAATAAGTCGTTAGTTACTGGAAGAAGGTCAATCAACTTTGAATGCATTATTAAAGTCTATATAAGAAAATTTGAACAATTTTTAAATAATAAAAATAGAACCAACTTTTCTTGCTCGGGACCCACTGGAGTAGAAAAGTGATGAAAGCTTTTTAAAGTATTTCGCTATTTGCAAAGGATTCCGTGTAGTAAACGACACAGCAGAGCGAGGAGTTACCCTTATAGAAGAATTTAATCGGGCTATTACGTATGATGAAGAACAGAAACAGTATCTGCTGTTAGTCGTAAGCGAACATCGGAAAAACAGGCCAAATTTCGATATCAGTACGATTGCACATGCTATAAAGAATTAAGATAAAGTTACATTGTTATTAAAAGTATAAACAAATTTGTATTCCGACAAATAGTTTGGAAAAATATAAATCATTCAATTTCATTCATTTTCAGAATAATTTTGTTTAAACCCAGGTAGCGACCTCTAAATATTTTCCAATTACAGGGAGCCCTGACGATTTTTTCTCTCTATTTATCACAACTTGATCGGATGACCCGCAAAAAATAAAAAATAAAATAAAAATGGACCACCCTAGTATATATATATATTATAATTACGAATATGATTACGATTACGATTGTATTACATAGTCAATCGATAACTTTCAAACAATCAACCCCACAATTCTCAATATCCTCTTCCATCCGCGTATTCCCTTGTGTAAAATGTAACTGGTTTCCTGGACATTTTTTTCTGGTAAAACGAGTGCAGGTATTCAATTTTTTTTTACACCAAAGAGTATGGTTCAAAGTAGCTTTAAACAAGTTTTGTATCGGAAAATGTTTTCAAATGTGGTAGATACAACGGTTTGTGCAGACGGCTGTTTGCAAAATGTCCTACGCGGTGACTACTGCTGATCGAAAATAAATCATCCGAAATAAAAAATAGGCAGTTAGATTACACAAATCATATGTTATCGCTCGAAAATCGTAATCGCAACTCTAACAAAACCGAACTTATCTTAGCATCCGACACGATGGTTCTTTCTTTGACTTCTAGGGCTCGCAGATTTCTAAGGGTTTCTTGAAAGTCAATCATCCATCATTGCAAATCTCCTATTTGTCATTCAAATGACAATTGTTGGGTCAAATAGAAGGAATGGTAGGCCTGCAACGGCAGATGCAGAAACATTAAAGAGGAACAGATAGTTATTCATTTATTTAGAAAATGCTTCGTCATCTTATTCGATTTTGCTTTCAAAAAGAGCAGTGATATCATTTCTTCGACTTTCGACGAGGAAGCTCAAAGGAATAACGACTTCGTAAGACATTCGCCTGGATATTTTATAGTTTCGCTGGATCTCACGATTCCGAACATTATCGTCATTTTGCAAGTTTCCGGCGACCGTGTAAAATCGAGGTAAAACTCTGCCAGCGTCCGCCCGATCCGACGACGGAATAGCGTCCCCGTTTTTTTTCTCCCTTCGTTGACTTTTGTTGTACCAGGATAACCGAAGGAGAGAGCAATCCTAACAGAAGCAAATGAGTCAATAAGGTAAATGTTGACCCTCGTAGAGAGATGAATTGTAAATCATAACATGCGATCGAAGGTCAGAGGGTGAAAATAGCAAGTCACGTGACACACCTTTGCCTCGTGTACAGGTCGGTGTGTAATGGGTGTAGGACTTAAGCATCGTTTCGTCAACGCTCCGGATACTCTCGAGCGGGGTTGTTCCTCCAAGGTCGAAACACCCGACATTCCCGCAATTCGGATTCTCCCCTGGTAATGGACAAGGACCATCGGACGAAAAGGCACGCGCCTGCTGTCGGTCGGACGCGCGCGTCCTCCCCGCCAGCTACAACTTTCACTTAAGATTAACAGCACGCGTCCCAATGTCTCTCCCCTTATTTCTTTACGGGTCTTGCCTTACTCTCTCACTTTCCCAGATGAAGGAGCTCTTTTTCTTTACCGAAGCTCGCGAGACGTCAACAGCCCTCGTAGCAATCCTGTTACGTACGAATAAGAAACGTTTTTTTGTTCTACACATACATTGATTTGGCTTCAGGATCCTGATGTGCCGAAACGTAATGGACAATATTCCGAAGAAATAAACTGTTGTTAATCAATACAGGGCCCTCTTTACACACAGGAAAAAAACGAACAACGCCCTAATTAAAGTATTCCTTTCACAAATCGAATATTTAACAATTCACTGATTTTCATCTACAATGAAGAATAAATGCCAGGATACTGGTAAAATTTAAAGCCAACTTACCGAACTTTTGACAAAAAATTACGACTTTAAAAAATAGTATAATTTATACGGCACTTTATGGAGATGACATGCTGGCCACATTTCTATCTAAAAATTTACACGCTAAATTATTGTAAATGTCTGATATAAACTACTCTATGCATCTGAAAAAGTCGAAAGATACCGCAACGACAATAAAAACGGGAGGTCACCGAATGATTAAAGAAAATATTAATAATAAAACTTAGAAAAACGTCACTAGCAGAAGAATTTTTGTAACCGTGACTTTCCAGAGAAAATGTGAAAATGTCTAAATCTACCAAATTTATGATAATTTTTTTATTCCACCTTATCGTTGAGTATAATAATTTATTGTAACTTATTTTGATCAAGCATTACTTCAATTTATCAATGATTCAATAGAGCCATGTTTATGCGCCCACAATGAACGGCCCTCTGCCAAAGGAATACCTTAAAGACAAAAAATGCTGTTGCAATTTCACTCTATTAAATTTTTTAAATCTGATCCGATTTTAAGTATTTTGCAATTCGGCAAAAATGTGCAAAAAATTCAAACGTATTGAAGATAGTATGAACATTAATTTCGAATAATACTAATGCTAAAAAGGCATGAATAAATAATGTAGCCGGATTAAATTATTTGTTTGATAACTAATCATAAAAAAACATTTCTTCATATACAGTAAGGTCGTTCATTTTTCGAATTTTTTTTTCTTTTAAAACTTATTTTCGATTGAACATTTTTTGTCGTTGCAAATTCTGAAAAATGGATGAACGGTGACATTTTTTTCATAATTGCTTGTACGAAAGTTCTATATTGCCCTCGAGGACTTTGCAATCCATGGCACGAACTCGTACCCTTAAAAAAGTATTGTTCTATATTAATGTTCATAACATGTCGAATACGTCTGCATCGAAATGCCTCGCATGTCTCCATATCGTTTCAACTCTTTTTGTTGATTCCCGTGATATGAAAGGTCGATGCCACTGCGTGTGGGAGAAATCCTAAATTGCAAACACGAACAAAGGGCTTAAGGAATTTTTGGCGATCGATACATCGTCAAACTGAGCCAATAAAACTTTCAAGAGCCCTTATAATTGGCATGTTTATACAAAGATCAAATGATTTACAGCCTACTGTATTAGTTGATTTGAGTCAACCATCGCGCGGCTGCGTAGCGTAGAAAAGTGTCGAAAATTCGTGTGCGCTCGCGAGTGACTACTTGAGCAATAAAACATGGGCGGTTTTCGAGGACGGGTGCAGGCACGATTTACGCTAGGCTCATGGCGCGTGGAATCTCGAAACTTTCACGCAACGAACACAAAAAGAAAACAGTACATATTTTACACCGAAGAAAATATAGACGAAGGAAGAAAAATAAGGGTACGGGTGTATATGGGGATGCTTTTAGGTTTCGACTACTACGCCGCATTATATTACCGTGACGATATTTTTCCTAAATTACTCTAAGCAAGCGCGCGATATTCGATGCTCGTTGCGTCTTTTCGCCCTCGGCCACTCGTCCAATCGTCCTATGACTTATTACGGACTTATGCCCCTCGTGGCAATGTCAAACAAGCACGCGCCATATTTTTTTTTTCAAGGGAAAAGTGAGAGCGTTTTCCCGAGTAGAAATTGTGCTAGACTGTCTGACTTATGTGCTAGTAACTGGCTCGCCCATTTGAGCTCATACAAACTGACGAATGGCTGCCTCGCTATGAGCTAGTAATATTTTAATTTTTTGTTATCCAGCCCTTGACTATTCACTAGCCAATCGATTTTCACTATTGATGTCATTGCGTTTCAATAAAAATGCCACCTAGTAACTAAATTTTACTGGACTAGCCAACCATGATTACGAATACCAAAGTGAGGTTATGTGATTGCACGTACTATCATCTAGCGAATGACTTATAGCTGGCTAGCCAACTTAAGTTTCAGATGGCGTTGCGAATGAACTAAATTCTTAAGTGGGCGTCATCACCTAGGCAATACTAGCTAACGGCGGCTATGCACCCCTTAGCTGCCTAGCCGATCTTGATTACAGATGTCTCTGCCTTATGATAAAAATATCCCCTAATGGATAAAGCGTACCTGGCTCGCCAATAATGGTCACAAATAACAATGTTCGGTTATGTGACTACATGTAGTTCCATCGAGTGATTGGCTCATGGCTGGCTAAGTAATATGAGTTACAAATAACGTTGCAAATGAAAAAAAAAATCTCCAAGGGGGTATCTTACGACGACCTAGCCAATACGGGCCAACTTTGGCTAGGTTCTCTTCGATTAGTCACTACCCAATCGATCTTCATTAGTTTTTATAATGTTGATATCTTTATTAGTAGTTTATATAATATATAGAATTCGTTGCAGTAACATCGTGCGCATTAATTCGTCACTAGCCAGAATAAATGTTTGGACAAATACAGTTTGAGGTTACATAATTCTATGCGAATATAGCTCTCAATGCGCAGTGATACAAATAATATGCAAAAAAATGTTTGCACATTATCTAGGGAAGAAACATTATACAGCTGCGAGTTTTTTTTTAAATCTAGACGACTAGACGACGAAAGTGTTACAAGGCTGGACAGTTACTGGCTAAAACGACTAGCTAGTGGCGATTTAAAATATGATCTTACTAGCTCAGAGCTAGGCAATGATGAGTTGCATTTTCCGCTTGGGTAGGTTTTGTCAATTTGGAAACCGGAAAGGACTCCCTAAAATTGTTCATTCTCGTGGCGTGTTCTGTTCCATTCCGTACTTTTTAATTAAGTTTCTACCGAGAGATATGGTTTGTTTGAATTAAATCAAATTTTGTTTGCGAATCTCGATCAACTAACCTTTTGTTTTATTATTCAGTGAAATGTCGTATTCGCTTCAACATAAGTGTTCCAATTGATAACGACGGGCTGTAATAACAACCTTATATTTGCCTCTAATAACATGTTATTTTAGTTCATTGGACGTTTTATTCACTGCAATAATGCTACATGTTTAACGTGAACAAATATTTTATCACTTCGGAAACGAACGACGACTCACTATTTTTTCTTTCATTAAAAAAAGGACAATAAACAAACATTTTATTTCGGTAAGAAATAAAATGCTTTCAATAGAAAAATGTCCGTTTAACCCTAATAATATTTTATTTAAGTCGCTTAATCTTATTTATTCCATCAACAAACATTTTCGCTGTTGATGTTTCCTCTAAAAACAAATTATTCAAGTCTAATAAGTATTTCGGGAGACGTAAAAAAAAATCGTTGCTTAAAACAAAGATACGTCGAATACATCGCGTTTGATTGATTAAAATAATTATTTTCTCTCATTGTCAGTGTGACTGATTATCAAATATAGTCTTTTTGTCACGATGTTTGCCACGTTCAAAAAACAATCTCATTTAGACAAGAAACGTTGAATTCTTTATTTTTTGGAGCACATCGTCATTCAATTTCAGGAAATCCAGAAAGATGAATTAAACGTTATTATTTAAATATTTTCCACCCGAGCTTTCAGGCTACAATTTTTTGCTAAAATAACGGTAAGCACAAAACAACTGTTCATCTTACAAAAACTGTGACATAAGTGTCTGTTTTTTTAAAGAGGCTTTGGAATTATTCTCTAAAAGAACCGGACATTGACACGTGTCAGTTGATTTTTTTTCCAAATCCTGATTAGAAAAGGCCCTATGGCACACGTCAGTGCTTGAAATGTCTCCGAGATGTCTTCTTCTTGCTCTTCCATGCACTCTCCATATAACTTGGCCTCGTCCTTTCTCTTACTCTCCCTTTCAACCACCACGAAGCGTGGATGACGAGACACGCGCCATATAATTCACGAAAGGTGAAATAAAGCGTTTCTCAAGACCGAAGGGGTGTGGGGCGGGGAGACCCTTGACCTATGAACGAAGGCTCCCTCGATGGTGGTCGTGTAAGAAACGAAGAAAGACGCAAAACGGAGAGAAGAAAGCTCGACGAGACGTATTAGAAGACTTCAACGAGGCTGTAGCGAACAAACGAGAACGGGAGGAGAAGCCATAAGGCCTCTTAAGAAGAGAGGCTGAAAGTCTGCGAGTACGAGCGAAAGGACCCTATATCTGTTGTGATGGAAAGAGCGAGAGAACAAGGCTCAGCGGCCGTCGCCGTGGCGTACGCCTCGTCACAAATCAAAACACACCCCGTGACACAGTCAGACCAGTGCGAGGCTGCGCTTGAGGCGCGTGTCATAAAGATTTTCCAAAATTTTGCTTACCCTTGTGACCATTTACGTGAAATGTTTATCCAAAAATTACAATCGCGGAGGCTCATCTGTATGTATTCGTGCGGGCAGCAATCCTCCCCCTATTTTTATATTCATCAAGGGATACCGAAACGTCACGTGAATCGAAGGACAATTAACTCACACATTCAAGACTTCGGTACTGTCAAATTCCGTTCGAAGAGTATTCAACGGGTTTGCAGAAGCTTGAAACCCAAAAGACAAGTCGTCTTGCGATATTTTTTTTCTGTTGAGAGAATTGGGGTGACGAGGAGATTTTATACACAATTGATACATAGTATTGCCAAGTTTGAGTTTTTTTTGTTGAAAAATATTGATAAACAATGGAGTTACCATCATTTAAACAACGCAGCGTCATTGTTGCACGGCTAATCGGTGCAGATTGTACTCGCAACTAGGGTGATCTCTAATGAAAAATAGAAAATGAAAATGAAAGTTCCACTTTCGACAAAAAAAAATAACTTCAGTCATTTATTATCAACAAGTGGATAAACATTAAAAATCATCTGGTCATAGAATGGAAAACGTTATAAACTGTGCTCTCTCCGAAGTTGCGGTAAATCGGACGACTAGATTTTGAGATAGGAGTTACATCGTTTCATAAAACCAAATTTCGAGAAAAACACAATAGAGCAAAAAGTTTTCCCTTTGTTCTTTTGTGTTTTGTTCGATTGATTTTTTCTATTTTAATTTGTTCGATTGTTCTATTCTTTGTTCTTTGATATTTGACAGCCTGGCGGTTCGGTGTAGCGCAGTAAACGATTTGACCCTTCCAAAAAGTCGTCATAATTTGGTCAATTTTCAAAATGTTTACATAACCATTGTTGCAAATTAACGTTAAAAACCTAGCATGTAAGACTGTGCAATGAAATATCCTATTTTTGATATATTAAGCTTATGCAGACCTCTGGAAGAAAGCTTCAAAAATGTCCAATCAACATTTGTTTATTACCTAAAGTTATTTGTTTATTATCGAAAGTTTTGAACACGCAGTAGGTATGCAGCTACAGCCGTTCGAATATTAAGCAGCATTGGCCTGGGCCAAAACTTGGACGGTTGATGGCTTTGCCGTATAACGGCTACCAAGCTGGAAGGAGTTCGAGTTTCTGATGGTAAAATAAGTGAAACTCAGTACAATATAGCCACATATATCAGCACAAATTTTTCATAGTTTTCCTGTGCAATCGTCCAATTGCCATACAGGAAATAGTTGATGAGTGGACCCTTGAAGGTTTTTCAGGGACAGGAAATAGTTCAACGATGGGTTCGTAAAAGTCCGCAAGGGCATACGATAGAACTTGATAAATAAATAAAAAAATACTTTTTTGTTTCTTTTCAACGTTCTTTTTCCGCAAAGTTGTATCATCAATTCGTGAAAGCATTTTTGCGACAATCCTCCAAGAATTCCATCAAATATTGAAACCACAAGTAAACAAAAATGTTCATACGAATTCGCAAAATCAAATGAAACGGTTTCCCTGGATAACGAGCTGAAAATTTCTCAGCTTCCGTGCGTTGGCGATTGCTGAGAAAATCAAAAAATGAAAATTGCCTTTCACAAAACAGGCGATGTCAGCATTATGGTTTTCGTCACAGAATCATACGTAACGTTGGGGGAAAGCACGGAACGATGGAGAGATAAACAGAGAGAGAGAAAGAGAGAGAGAGAGAGAGAGAGAGAGAGAGAGAGAGAGAGAGAGAGAGAGAGAGAGGGCGAGAGAGTTTGTTGGGGAAAAATAAAGAAAAACTTTAAGGGTACTACGCTATATTGGTTATAGAACTTGTGGCCCAAACGGTAAGCAAGTTATACGACCTACGTCGAGCCACCGTTGCTTCTTACGTGCATACTCCGTTGAAAATAAGATTCTACGACTACATCCATATAGAGTGGTAAAATCGCGTGCCGGTTAAATAATACCTTGTCGACAGCCTCCCGAAATTCAAGGAGAGCTTATAAATATTCGTTATAGACTTTCACGATGTACCTTTCGATGACCCAGCGTGTATATCCGATGGTTAGCAACAGCAGCAGCAGCCCTTCGACAATATTCCTCGTAGCCCAGTGACCTAAAACCGTCGGTATTGACGAATAGAAACTTTGGTCAATTTTCTGCCTTCCGTACACAGCTATAATCGTAAAGTATTCACATTTTTGCCGTTACGGAAGTATTATAAGAGTCGGGCCGAAAATTTTAGGTCCAAAATGGACTTGAAAGAGAGAGCAGGGAGAGAGAGAGAGAGAGAGAGAGAGAGAGAGAGAGAGCACGGAGAGAGAAAAAGAGAGAGAGTAGAAATGTAAAAAGGAGCTGATATTCGTACTTGAACTTTCTCACGCTGCTATCCGACAAGCACTACGGAATAAAAACGAAGTATTTTTTAAATATTCTTGTTGAACCATCACCGTAGACCAATTATGTTACAATTTTGCAGTATTCGCAAGAAATACACGCATATCACGTACAGGAGATATACGCGTACAGTTTATGTGCACTGTGCTTTCCACTGCACGTGTAACATCGCTCCGGATGTTAATCCGATTAGATCAGGAGCAAATATTTGCCGTTTCGACGCTCGGAAAGCGTATCGCCGGATCTCATACATCACATCCGATTTCGCTTTCCGCATCGATAGTTTGATCAACAAAATTGTATCTGGGATAAGCCTCGTGCAAAAAACCGCGAATAAGACTTGGTACTCAAAAAACCGATTTGAATTGTAACGCATAATCAGAAATACATAATCCTAAAGAAGAATAGTAATTAGATGATCTGATTTTTTTTTTGATTGACTAAGTTCTCGAGAAAGAGACTAAGTTCTCATAGAATGGATCGGGATTAATGATTTATAAATAATTCTCGACCTGTATAATCATAAATATGATTTGTAAATAAATCTCGAGCTGTATAAATCCATAAATCTCGACCTGTAAGTCTTTTGTGTGATATACAATAAAATTATATATTTAATTTGATTGAGTGTTTCAATCGATTATGAATAATTGCAAGAATAAACTGTGCATTTCACTCTAATAAGATTTTATTTGATTTAAGTGGACTTAGCTACTGTTCGCAATAAAATTATATACCCAACTTGAACAGATATTGTATTCTATCATCAAAATAATGTTCTTTTTAAATGGAAATATATGTCTGTTTTTTCTGCGATAGCATTTTATTCAAGTCTGATAACCTTATCCATTGCGATAAAAAATGTTTTTGCTGGTGGTGTTTATACACAAAGTCTCCGACTTTGTCACCATGAAATGTTGCATCCGAAATTACGACTCAGAATTCAAATCAGTAACTGAATTTTTGTAGGCAATTACAAGGGCTTTGAGGATAATCGCAATACGATATCATTATGGAATACAATGTTCTCGTTCAGAATTTTACGACCAGGAAGCTTTTTTTGTTTTTGGCTACTAAACATTCATCTCAATCTATCGAATCATTTAGCCAATGAATAAATACCGTGCCAAAATATCTATTTGGCTTGTAAAATTATTTCTGCATAGTTAGACGCCACGGAAAAGTTTTTTTTGGAAACTAACCGTACCCACGTCTTTGTACGCGCAGATTTTCGAAAACTTTAAATTAGCATATCTTTTGATTGAGTGAGAGGATTGCGATGAAATATTAGAAGTGTGCATTAATTTTAAGGGAGTTTTTGGTAAAAATACAGCTTTATTGTAGAAAAATAGTTACAAATTGATCATTCAAAATATTGTCCATCGCTAGCCACTACAATTTTCCATCTTTCTGGTAATAGGTGAATTCCACGTCGGAAGAACGACACATCTTTAGAGGCTATTCACAAATCGACTCATTTTTTGGTAAGCTTATAATAATGGAAGCGCTTTTCAGACAAGCCATGAGTCATCGATCGAAATAGGTAGTAGGGGAAAGATGTACGAGATGATGCCCCTAAGGGAGAATGCTCGAAATTTCAAAAATATTCAACATAATTAAGATCTGAAACCGTTTACTACTGGCATATTTATCTACCTTACGATTGCCATATGCGAAATATTCAATTTATTAGGGTTTCAATAAGAATATTTCCTTTTTTTTTTAACCTTACATAAGGATAATCTTGGACACCCCGATGTTCAAGATGATCCCTAGGGTATGGACAAGATCATCCCCCGGTTCATCTTGCCCCTATTTTCAGATTTTTTTTAAATTTCGGACAAATTAGGTATATATAAATAAAAAATTGCAAAAATAAATATTATAAGTTTTATCTCACCAACTAGAACTAAACTAAACCAGTCTTCTACAGCCAGTCTTAAATTATCTAGGTATATAAATTATTATTTGTGATATCAATTATACATTAATAATGTAGTTTGAACATAAATAGCCAATCTTTTTATATAATTAAGACAACAACCTTTCATAATCAACATCATATGTTGAAAAAAAATTCTTCTCGTACAATCTAAAAAAAAATAAACCAACTTACATTTATTTAAATGTATTATTTCTTTTATTGAAATTAAATTAAATTTATTTATTTATTTAAATTATTTACTTACAAATGAACCAACAAAACCAACTTTTGTAATTACGTTGCATCATCTTTAAGCAAAATAAAGTAGGTACGTTATTTGTTTACAAGATGATCCCTAGGAATCATCTTGTACACCTAGAAGGGAATCATCTTGCCCCAAACTCAACTTTTTCATTTATTGCTCGAGAACATGACCTATAAGTATTCCACTGTTACCACGCCAACCGAAAAAACCAAATTGAGCATATTATAAAGCCACAAACACAAAAATGATTGCAACTGACAGTATACAATAAAAATTCCCTAAGCTTAAAGTCAACCTTACCTTAGATCAACAACTCACAATTTTAATTTTTTTCCGTCAAGTGCGTCGCTCACACTGCCATCATGGATTGACTAGCGCGAGGGGGGGGGGGGGGGGGGGGGGGGTGCCGGGCGCTATGTTTCACCAAAGAATACCACTAGATAACGTTTATAGTTTCGTTGCAATTGAAAATTATCATTTTACCCCGAGAGATCAACTCGTACACCTTTCCCCTAATCAGAATGAGCCAAATCTCGAGAATATGGCGGGTGTGGTAGGACATCCCAGTTGAGCGCTTCCAACGTTTCCTTGACTGGTTTCGGAGCATGAAGACGACTGGTCTGCAACATTGTCCTGCTGGGAAATCACTTTGTCGTGTCTTTTCGCGTAATCTGGCTGCTTTTGCTTCAATGCTCGATCAATTGCATCAATGACTGTTGTAACTTTTGATGTTGATCAACATTTAATGATTCTGCAAGTTCTTCTTGCGTTTGACTCGGATCTTTATGGAGTAAAGCTTCCATTTCTTCATCTTCAAACTTTTTCGGCTGGCCTGAACGTTTCTTATCTTTCGTGTAAAAATCACCTTTTTTATCGTGTCGAAACCAGTACTCACATGTTGAAATCGATAGAGCATAATCACCATAAGCTAACAATATGACCTGATGCGATATAGTACTAGTTACGCCATCTCTTAAAAATACCTTAAAATTAATGCACACACCAAATAAAAACTAAATGTTACTTCAAGTTAAGCGGTATATTTTTCTGAAAACTCCATTCAGATTGGGTATGTAGTTTTCACGTGATACATGCACAAGCAAAAAGACAAACAGACACGCAAAGTTTACAATTTTATTATATGCATAGATGACAGGTATGCTTCGAATATAATTGTTTTTTTAAATAATATATCGTAACAAGTAAATCAAAGTACAATCACTTCAAATAAAAACTATCAAACCTAGCACAATTATTTGATTGAACCAATTAATTTCTATCTCAATGGGAATTTTATTCGCTCGTAGTCGGTGGCAATAGTTGCAACTTATTATTACAATTGTAAACGCAATGTATGTCCAGCTTCCAAGGAGAAACCTCAATCTTCGACAATCACGATCCTGACTTCCAATTGTTCGCTTTTTTTTCTTTCGTGCATAGAACGACTTCGAGGGTGAAATCTCGCAATTGATCGGATTCAGACGCGATAATCCTCTTTCAACTGTGACGAAGGTTCTTAGAGGCGTTGCAGTTTGTGTGAGACCAAAAATTCGGGAAAGCCCCACTTAAGGATTCGTCTCGGTGCAAGGTCAGCAGTCAGCAGGAGCAAAACTCCTGCGTATTCTGGTCCGTTTGGCTCCAATTTTCACGCCTCTCCGCGTGCATAATACGTGTCAGCAAACGTCACCCGAACAACAAACGCCAGTAGGGAGACATTTGCGGTGTACGAGACAGGTCAATCGATTACACAGCTCAAAAAAATTGTATGCACAAAATGTATCAAAAGGAAATTGATATGAAGGAGCCTGCATCTGCACTGCGCGATCATCCGATAAAGACAGAATTGGCGGTAAGCTTGAGCCAAACAATTACTTTTTAAAAGTACTTTTTATTGCAAGAACAAAAATCTTGTGGAGTTTTTCTATTTTTTTTATGATGGATCCCATTTTTTAAATTTACAACTTTTTAAATGTTCCTTAGTTGAGCATTTGGATGTTAAAATACTAAAAATTCTTGACCCATACTTTTCGGATCAATATTGAAGTGGTCGAATTTCCCACAAACGGACCAAATCTTCCTGGAAGACCAAAACCGGCCAAAATCTTCCTGGAAGACCACGCCATAACGATACTATTTTTAAATATTTTTCAATGAAAAAATGTATCTAAACAGTTTAATTATGTTATAAATTGTATCTAAAGTTTCATAAATGTCAAACGTTTAGTTAGTTTCCAAAAAAAATTATCAAAATTGGCTATTCTTTCATCGTCTGCATGTATTTTCCCCCTTGAGGGCGGAACGTTTTTCAAGCCGACCAAGGATTATTATCTTGCAAGATAAGTGCCTTTGTTCGTCCTCGTATGACGGAAATATTAGGTGATCGAGGTTCATCTTCGTCAAGGATCTCTGGAGCTTTTAACGCTACCAGGACTACACAAAATAGGTAATTAACAAGTTAGCTGGTACTGAAAATAGGGGATGCAAAAATTGGGATCGATTGACTGAACCATTGGGTTCCTTATGACGCGTTGTTTTATCTCCGGATATGATGAAAAAAGCCACTATGAAAAAATAGTACAGAGTATTTTAGATTTATTGTGTGGATAATTTATGCATAGAAGAAGGTTTCTAGCTAACTTCACGAGGATTTACTACATAATTAGAGTATAATTGATCGTTGCAATTATTCTTGTTTTTTTGTTGAGCCTTTTCATGATTCTTACCAAGCTGTATGACAACACTCACAAATAGTTGGGTGGTTTGAAAAATGCAGTATTGCGGGGCGCAACATATTCCCTCTCAATAGTTTTGCTTCGGTAAAATTAAATATTAACAAATACACGTGCAACTATCACTGAAAAACCCTTCCAACTGCAAATTTGAGGCTTGTTCCCTATATGCCGTCACTTATAATTGAACTTACATTACGGACACATATTTAAGGCAGCATTATTTGTCTAGTGCGCTGTTCTGAAGGTGATTTTTAGAATGGAATAACTGTTAAACTGTTCTCCTTTCATTTCTAAAATGTTCTTCACGTGTTTATTGATCTTTCAAGTGCGCGGAAAATGTCCCTAATTTGCGACCAGTGCTGCGGACGTTGTATGCATGTGAAAAGAAAACCAAACATATTGTTAATCTGTATGAGCGTTGTGATGTTTGGTACCAAATTCAGCAGAATCCATTGTTTTAATCAAATAATCAAAGTTTAGCATGCCTAAATAGTGGCATGCTAAACTTTGATTATTAATTGTTTCTATTTTTCTGACGGATCTACGAGTTATATAAAAAAAATCAAAATTATTTCGAATCAATTCTGTGACCAACGTCGAAAAACAGTCTACTGGAGGTGTATGACAAATGTGAGCTCAATCGGCCAATTGGTTAATGCCAATAAGCTCCTTATAATTTCTATAACTTGCCTAATTTTATGAGTGTCATTAAACGGGTTTCACAGACTTATGCAGAAAGGTGTGTAGAATAATAAAATAATAAAAAACAAAACGATTTTTTCAAATTTCTAGACAACAATACTGCCCTAAGAACATGAATTTTCGCTCACTTTTCCCTCGATTTGTATTTATTATACATTCTTCACTTCAATCTACGATCGACAAAGACGCGAAAAATACATAACATGAACAAGTATTTGAATCTCACTTTTTTCTATATAGTTCTTTAAGGATCTCCATTGACAAGCATTATTGATATTAACAATAAGATACAGTTTGATAATCGAATCAAATAATCTACAATAAATATTCTCCCTTTTTTCAAGATTATTATTTCATCAAAACGATGCCGGCAAACGTTTTTTTTCTATTCACGCTACGTATATTCGAAGGTTTCGTAACTCAATATACGTGAAATGTCACTTCTTAATTTTCTCAGCTCAAAGAATGCCCGCAGTGTGGTTTTTGGTACGATACACAGAGGATGCGTAGCCGTGCGAAATCGGTGAGCGAGAGGAAAGTTCCCAGGGCCTGTATTTTTCTTCACTGCTCTATCTCGGATTTTTCTCTTCGTTTTTTTTTCTTCTCTCAGTTTCCTCGTTCTCCCGTCGCTAATGGGGGTAAATTTGCAGCGCGTGTCGAAATTCCAGTTTGCCGACGACGCGGCGTGTCGCGCCCATGCGAAAGCAGGCGGCCCTATATACGCGATTGCTCAGCAGTTAGTCAGGTATCCGGGAGTTACGGGGGTCACCGCAATTGGCATCCCTTGACGGGTGGAAGTCCCGACTCTAAAGATCGAGTGAGCATCCCCATTGTACATACGCTCAGGCAAGAGTGAGAGAAAGAGCGAGAATATCCAACGCGGACTTTTTCAGGGAGTTCATAAATATATATATATATATATATATGTTGAACGAAGCGCAATCTGTGTCCTTGTATTCCCCGTTCGCACGCTTTACGATGATATTTACCATAGCAGCGATGTGCAATAGAAAAAGGGGCGAATAGGACTGGAGGGGGCAGCAATTTGAAGAAATACTCTTTACGGTGAGTAGGCCACGTCGGTCGACCGGTGTCTTGGGGTTTTGGGTCACTGGGCTACGAGGATACTCCGAGGGGATTAGAAAGTACGAATATTTATGCCACTTTAGACTGATGGTAGCCCTCACTTCTCCATACCTTTTTTCCTCCTGGTAAACTTTCACTTCTTCCCTTTGCCTTTTTGCTTTTCGCGCAGGACTGATCATTATAGCCAATCTGATTCAACGAGAATACTTTATTGAAAGAACTGTTTCTGTGCAACTTTTGTTCCGTATGAAAATATGGCGCCCGTATGTATATGGAGAAAAGTGATTTTAAAGAGATTACGTACCCCCCAACTGGACCGAAAAACTACATCTTGCGGAAATTTTTATTAAGTGTTTTTACGGTTTTTTTTTTAATTTAGATTTTATTTAGAAATTATATTTTTACTTATAAAATTATTTTATTAATTTTATTAAATTGATTTACCATAAAAAATGTAGAAAAATATTCATCAAGCCCAATTTAATTATAATTTGGCTACACTATATTGGGCCTACACATAATTCCGTAGTGGGAATCGAGTACGTTTCAAACGCAAAATATTTACCAAAAAAAAGCTATTTTAATCAACTAATTATGTTTCATTCTGTTTAATGACCTTCTGCCATCTCTCCACTTGCTTCATTGCTCCACTTGCACTTGCACTCTTGCTCCACTTGCTCTACTTGCGCTCTTTCCTAGAAGTCCTGCGAGACTTCTTGGAGTTGTGAGCCGTTCTTGGTCGAATCAATCGTTTTGTTTGGTAGCAGCGGTTCATAATAGACGATTCCTTTCCAATCCCACCAGATACAGAGCATGACCTTTTGCGGATGGTCATCCAGCATTTGCGACCGTCTGAGCAGCCTCCCCGCGCTTCGACCATCATCTTTGTCGATTGATATTGTTGCAGACAATCCACTTTTCATCGCCAGTAATCATTTGCTTCATGAATGGTTCGTTTTGATGGCGTTTGAGCAGCAAATGGCAAGCTAAACTTTGGTCCATTCAATACTTTTCGCTCAGTTCGTGCGGCACTCAAACATCAACCTTGTTTACCATCCCAAGCTTCGGTAGGTGTCTCGAAACAGTTGATTCGTCAATGTTGAGGTTATATCTGATCTTCGTAGTCCACGAATGCTGACCAGAGTCGATTTAAGCCTTCATTCTATCGACATCAGTAGCGACTGGCAGACCGGAGCGAGGAGCATCTTGAAGATAAAAATCTCTACAACGAAATTTCGCAAACCACTTTAGACACACACTTTCGTGAACGGCATTCTCTTCGTACACGGCGCATATCTTTTCGTGACTTTGCGACGCATTTTGCATTTTAAAATAATACACGTTTTTTCCTTCTATGTTCAAAATATAATTTATTTCCTATACGTCACGGATCTCGATGGGTACCTTTTTCAAATGTCGGCACAAGTTTGTGCTTTCAGTTAACGTACGATACTTCATATGGTTGACGCATGTGCGAGCGGAGAAACAACTTCAAACGACATCTATCGGAATTTCGCTATGGAATAATGCATAGACCCTATACATGTTTTAAATTTTGTTGTTTTAATATTTAATTATTCATGTTAATGTACGTAATTCAGGGCTCTGTCGAAAATCGAGGACTTGGGGCAGAGGGTATATGTGAGGTACTATTTTTTTAAATTAAAAGACGTGTTTGACAAAATGTAAATAACGTATTCTCTATACTTGTGCACTTTTATCGAACGCTATAAATTGCGGTAATTTATTCAACGGTAATAATTTATAAAAAATTGCATAGTTATCGCGAATACTTCAGAAATCCAACAGGTTTCTTTCTAGAGAAGTGTTAACGATCTTAAAGCTGAATATTTTTCTTTAACCGTAGAAGTTTTATTTTTATACGTCACTGAAAATAGTTTTATATTTATTACACCTAATTACACCGAGCTCGTAGTCGGAAAAAAGAGGAATTTTCGTGATTTTCTTCTGGCAAAATTTGTGTTTAAAAACTATGGTTTGCGGTATCGTTTCCAATTTTTGTATTAAAAAATATTTATAAATGTGGTAGATACAATGGTTTGTGCAAACCGCTGTTTGAAAAAAGTCCGTCGCGGTGACGAGTGCTGCTCGGAAACAAATAATCCGAAGAAAAAAAATCAAGCACATTTAGTTTTTGCACGAAATTATCGAGTGCTTGGACGAAGGATTTGATAAAACATTGATTTTTGAAAAATGGCCGCAGTCCAAAGTCAACGTACCGATTTTTGATGAAAAAAACCCCTCTATTTTCATTGATATAAAATAACTATGCATGGAAAAAAAATCCTTCGTTCAAGCATTGCTTCTTAAGATGTAGAGGAAGCTTATGAAATTTGAAGTTGATTGGTGCAGTGACTCTTGAGATATCGTGATCACCGATCTTGCAAAAGGCATTAAAAAAAAACGCGTTGAAAAATTGCCGGTTCACGGAACTTATCGATAAACGCCCATAACTTCCTCAATTTTGAACGGATCAACTTGAAATTTTTAGAGAATAAAATTCATGAAATATTACACTTTGAGAATTCGTCGGAAATGCAAAAATCGATATTTTCAAAAATTTCAACTAGGTGTAAGCCCTTAAGCGATACCATCAGTGTGAAATTTCGAGTATAAATTCGCTGAAAAGTTGTACATAAACAATTTAAAAAGGATATGACTCATCCAAATATAAATATTCGATACATTTTTTATTTAATGAATGTGATAAAAAGTTAACATGAACTGTGTTAAATATGCAACGCGAAAGAAACCAGCCCACGAAAAACAAATAAACATATTGAAAAGTGGAATTTAAAGTAAAAAAAAAATAGATATAGACGCCAAGCGTGTTCTCCAATTATGTTATCTCACTCTATAGAAGTGTGAAAAATAATCGAATTGACTCTGGGCTGTTAATAGAGGAGAGAAAAAAAAGAGAGAGAGAGAGAGAGGGAGAGAGAGAGATATATAAAAGGGTGGAAAACTAATTATCGCGCACCGTCACTGTTGGCGGTAACCCGTACAGTTCCCGTAAATCTGACAAAACAACGGAACAGGAACGCGCGTTCACTCCGCGCGGTTTCCACTAAAGGAAAACAACAAGGGGGCAATTATATTGCCGAATGCGTATTGGTTACACCGTGATTAAACTGAAGATATATAAAGGAGAAGCAACGTAGAGGACAAACGTAATTTGACACCTATCTACATTTAACGCTAGGCCGAATCGAATGTCAAAGACCAAGCCCTATCTTCGCTCGTAATCCCGTTTAAGATGAAAACTCGCTCGATTACTCTGGGAAAAAAAACAGGTTTACCGGGCGTATCTACAAGCAATAAAGCGGAGCCGACAGACGAAGACGTTTAGAAATTTAAAAAATAACACAAAAAATTAAAACGAAAACGTTTTTGTAGTAGTTCGTGCCACTTAATGATGTTTAATTACATTAACCGATGTAATTTCCGTGGCTAAACATTGCACAGTTATGTTTCAATGCTTCCACGTGAAAAATAAAGAATGCTGGGGTTATTCCTAAAAAAAATTGCTCTTCAGTCCGGAACAGCGAAATTTTGAGATTTAATATTGCATTAAAATTTTAATAATATATGAATTGTCAACTTACACATCTTATGTCGATTAATTTATATAATACTTAAGCATGCCATAATAAATAAATAAATCATAAGAAATGTATAAGTAAATGGAATGTAAATTTTAGGTTTGACCGGAAAACTTGAGTAAATATGAACAGAATCGTTCAAATAAAGTAACCCACGGGGAAATTGTCGTAGGGATTCAATAGGATTCCCCATTGGAATCCAATGTACGAACCCAATTTGTATTCTCAAGGATCTCCACATGTTCGAACAGAATCCTATACGATTTTTTATGGATGCCATCGCGTTTTATACATTGAATTTTCTAAACAAAATGTATAGATATAGAAAATAATCGGATTTTGCAAAAGTAAAAATCTTATTGTGAAAAAGTATAAATCGCTTGAAAAAATATATCCTAAAAATCGATTTGCCTTACATCACTGAAAATCCACTGTAATTATCTTTGGTTATTTGACTGCACCTTGACATAATATCACCACACGCTCACGAAGCGTGCAGGTTATGTTTCAACACGCCGAGTTTTTTCTCGTGACTTTTCACATATTTTCGATTTGAACGAGGTAAAAATTCTCAAACGGGATGGAATTCTTCATCGGGGAACAGTGTCGAATCCAATTGAGTCCCAATAAAGACTCCCTATTTGCGGTGTCCCTAACAAATCCCTGTAGAAACGTGGGTCCATCTTGAGATCCCTAACAAATTTGTATACGGAATGACAAAAGGATTTTTTTTTTGGAGATTCAACAAATGCTGGTTGAAAATTTCAAATGAACAATTCTCAAACGACGTTGATGGGGAATAGCGAGGAATCTATTTCGATTCCAATGTGGACTCCCTACGTGACACTCAATGTGGCATCCGTATCAAATCCCTATAGGGATGTGGTAGAATCTGGGGACTACCCAAAAAAAATTTTCACGGCAAGACACAAATATTTGGCTCAAAGAATACTTTATTTTTAACGATGCGACGGAACGTGTTATGTCGAATTGTATGTTATTATATCTCCTAATCGCAGAAACAAAGTTTAACTCTTCGTGGTCACCGGAGGGAGAATCGATTTGTCGATCAATTTTTGGCGTAAATATATAATAGTTCGCGGCTTCGAATGGGACTGTATTGACCGTCTTACCTAAAGTTTGAAGTATCCTCATACCATAAAATTTACCCTCTTCACATGTCGGAATATAAATACCTTTTGTGGAACGCGTGCTATGCTACTATTTTTTCCGAAGAGTAGCATATCTAAGGAGTATCACGTCCAAATTTTAGGTAAAAATGTTGAAAATTCACGGAATTATGATTTTTTGAACGAAAAAGTGTCGTTTATGCGTTTTCACCTCTTTATGAATTTTTTAAAAATTTGTCGCCATTTTATTTCTTATAAATAAATTTTTCGTACATCATCTAGAAAGTTCGAAGAACATTCCGTAATTTTTTGAACCACTTCGGACGGATAGTTTAGTCACAATACTTTTTTGAAAACTGACTGGGTAGAAATTTTAATATTTTACAAAATTTAATATTTTCCGACTCGTGTTGTATCTTACTGGAACTTTGTTGAATTGGAAGAAACGAAACTAAAAATTCCTTTCCTATTTCGATTATCCAAACATAGAAAATTCAATTGCAGCAAACGTTCAGCGCAATACAGTCACGTTAGTTGAGCACCAACTCCGAAACAGTTCTGAACAATTCCAGTAGACATTTCGCGTTGTGTGTCTCATTTCTGAAATAAGAAATATTACTTCCACACATATGGAATTAAGCAACAATCGTTTTTTACCAAACAATGCGAGTTATTTAAATAGTTTTATGGGAGCTACTTACGAATCATATTACACTTTTTTCGCGATTTCACCCATTCCTCTTATCGTCAGGAATGCAAAAACAATTCACTTTTAAAAATATTTTTCATTTATGTTTTCAATCAATTCTTAATTTTTTGAATTATTTGAAATGAATGTATTAATATTTCAAATCAACAATCAATATTCCTTATCAATTCATGAAAATAAATATAAAGAATATAAGAATAAGCATAAATACAAACAATAAATGACACAAATTAACAATAAATATTAATCTTTCATTGATACTGTTAAAGCCTTTAGAAGTACGGAAGAGTCTCGATATCAATGGCTACAAGCCTTTGCCTATCGCGTACAAGTTCCTCAAACAATATCTACGACCATTTTCATCACACTTTTCACAAAAACTTTGAACGATATTGCAATACGCGACCTGATTTAAAAAATCGGGCTGAACACGTGAATCTGATTTTCTCATAATACGCCATACTCCAGTGACCATGATGAACTTTTTTTTTATGACAAAAGGACCATGCCAAATTTCCGAAGGGGTAAGTTTACCCTAGAAAACGCGGGAGAGAAATAAGGTTGGGTTTGAAAAATAAATAATGGGGCGGTGAAAATAATGGATGGGGGACTAAAGGGGAACCACTGCGTACAAAAGGGGTTACAAGGGATGAGAGAACGTCGGTGGAGGCGGAGGAGGAAGCTTGGGGTGATTTTTTTCCAACCCCCTGCGCGTCTCTCGTTCGATAATTTCGCGATGACCGTACGGACTATTTTTTTTTCTTCTAAGTACGAGCCCAGGCGGGGTTGTACGTATGGATGGGACATCGCATATGTGCACCCCCAGTGTGTACCAGATAATGGCGTTATATAGGCTCCCCATAGTCGTTTCAGTTTCGTTCCTATCCATCTCCCGATCAATTCTCCTTCTCTATTCCTGGACTTGATAGCTGTAACTTTGGGTTACCCGATTTCATCGACCCTGCAGCAGCAACCACCCTCTCTCCGCAGCCCCCACCCAATATCTCCCTTCAATCCCTCGCCCGCAATTTCTCCAAGGACAAAGAAACCCGAAACTCCCTCTATGCCGTGTACAGCATGCTGCATACGAAACAATGTGTATTCATGTGTACGTGTGTGTGTGTGTGTAGGTGTGTATGCCAGTAAGCAACGGGCATTATTACTGCGCCGCGTGCCCCGACGGATTTGGCGTTCACCTCTGTTGTGTATCTCGATCCACGGTGTGCGCGCGAGATCCCCAATGCATTCGCTTATACTTCGACAACTTTTTGCCACGGGCTCCGGTCGAGCCTCCAAAAGCTATCGACCAACTGGAATTTTCTGTACACAGATATCGATATTTGCGTGGGAGTGTGGATCTGTATTCTACTCGTATGATTGTCGAGCAACTTAGTAACTTTTTTACAATTCTAAGGCCTTTTGCGGACTACTAATACAGTACTACTGTTACTGATAATAATGACAATGATACATGAATATTTTGCTGCGAATCGGTTTTTTTTTCTTCGTACACAAGCCAGAGACTAGTTCTTGTTAGGGTGCCCTAGTCAAACAAGCAACCCTATGCATTGCCTCATGTATATAAACCTATATGCATGAAATTTTGCAACAGAATGCTTCAGATAAGGATTTCAATTAATATGTACCAAATTGATAAACACTTTTTTAGAGTTTATCGCCTGTAAAAAATGAAGGCCATTTTCCATTTACCATTTTTTAATTTTTAAGTGGAAGTGAATCTTAATGGAAATAATTTATCTCGAACGTACTAATGAAATACCAGTAATGAGAACATTTTCAGACTTTTGAAATAAACACTTGAAAAATTGGAAGGGGGTGGAAGCACACTTGACTTAAGAGTTTGACGCAAACTCTTAAGTCAAGTGTGCTTCCACCCCCTTCCAATTTTTCAAGTGTTTATTTAAAAAGTCTGAAAATGTTCTCGTTACTGGTATTTCATTAGTACGTTCGAGGTAAATTATTTCCATTAAGATACATCGATAAATTAAGAAGATATCGACAGCCAAGTTATCTTTAAGTTGACTTCATGGAAACTCATAAGGGAAGTGCACCGTCAAGTGCACCGTCAACTTCGTTGCGTGTTGCTTGAAGCTTCATTAATAAAATATCAAACATCAAACAAGGGGTCTCGCCTCTCGTGTCTTCACCTGTACCATTAGAGCATTATGATTGCGGATTATCAACGGGTCCGCATAAGCTTCGGGCGAAAAAAAACAGGTCGATTGAGAGTATTGGGATGAAGAGGTCGAGATTTATACTCCATGAGTGCATGGCGTTGCCAAGATTGAGTTTTTTTATTGGAAAATATTGATAATCAATGAAGTTATTATTATTTAAATAAAGTGTCACTTTTGATGCATGGCCAATCGGTGTAGGTGGTTCTGACGACTACGGTGATCGGGAGGGAAAAAAAATGTACTCTTAATATAATAATGACACGCTCTTATGATCGGATGCTTTTTTTTTTATTTTGAGAATTATGAGAATAGCAAGCTGTAGAAAAGAAAGTCTGATTTTCGAAAAAAAGAACTCCATTCGTAAGTTATCAACAAGTGGATAAACCTATCAGGAAATCATTTAGCCATGCGATAGAAAACGTTATAAACTACTGTTTGTCTGAATTTGAAGTGATTCGGACGAATAGATTTCAAGATGCGATTTATACCTTTTTTCAATGCGAAAAAAGGGGAAAGCGTAGCAGGGCAACGAATCGCCATAACGCAGTTTTCGATCTAGCAAAAATCTTTGCAACTCGATCAATTTTGGGAATGTTTACACAATCTTTGTTTGCAAATTGAAGTTAAGCCCCTAGGCTCTGAAATTATGCAAAAAAGTAATATTTTTTAAATTCCGAGCTTATACAGACCCCTTAAACGAAAGCCCAATTAGTATGCAAGAAATGGTTTTGGTACAACATGCACAATAATAATATAAGTTAAACAATGATTCATCAAATGATTGCACTAACAAATGACTACGGAACCCTACTCCAAGCATTTCTCAAAGGCAGATTTGTAAAATCTTATAACCACGACTTTATGTATAGTTTGAAAAATATCCACATGCACAATACACAACTTTTATAAATATACAAAAAAAAATTCTCACCCGGGTACTTGGAGCCCCCCCCCCCCCCCTTCTATTCAAAGTACTCGATTGTATTTCTTTTTTCAACATTATCGAATATCGCTTCTTTCAGCGCATATGTATCGTCTCTTATTTATTTGAATTTTTTTTCTCAGGCTACGTTTTTTTTTTAAAGAAATAAGCATCGAGGTTATATAAAGAAGATTTTTTTTCCACAAATATCTGGCAAACGTTTATTGTGCCTGGGAGAGCAAAAGAAAGCATTCTGGGCAGCATTACCCTCGACAAAATCAAGCATGCTCGACGACGTGTGGATGATGTATGTCGTGTGCGCCGTATAGGGAAGTGCCCCCGTTTGTGCACATGTCTGTATATATGGCTTCGTATGTGTGTTTGCGTGTATCATCGTCGGATGAAAAGAGCGAGGGTTAAGGGTTGATTTTGAGGGGTTGCTAGGGGGTTGTCGCGGCGTACCCCTGCGGGCTCCCGCGATTCTAACCAAGACTCCAGACCCCAGAGTGTTTCCTCTCGTAGTTTCGTTGTCGAAATTCATCCCATCTCGATTATCTCTGAAACAAATTTGTATAATAAAGAAAACTTTTTTTTTATGCAATTAAACAAAAATCTATTCCCTCTATCGTCTTTTGCAGTTTTCACTAAAACAATTTCTTCAATATTATTCTGACAATGTTTAAACAATTCCGTCAAAAGTACCCTCTTATTAAAATGGCCCGGAAATACATATTCTTCTAAGTGTTTTTTTAGACATCTATGCTAAATAATGGTATAAAAACTTTTGGACTTGACTTACACATATTCCAACTGAACAAAATAAATTTTAACAATTCTTTTTATTAAGCGTTTGTTATGAAAAAAGGCGTGTTTGAGACGCTGCAAGAAGTAGGTTCTGGTCGATTGTACTAACTCACTGAATACTCGTCCGATCTGGAATATCCAAGAACATTATTGAAACAAATAAATAGCATTATTGCGTATGCTACAATCTGGTCGTGGCAACCTGTTTGGTGAATTTTTCTGCGCATTTGAACATTCAGTTTTGAAAAAAAGGTTTTTTAGGCACATATATTTGTTTATAGTAAAAACAAGCGATGATCGATAATTGTAGCAACTGCAATGGTGACTGTGATCAGGAACAAAATGGAGAAAAAATTCTTTTAATCCTATTCCTTTTAATTCCAAACTGTTGTTCCTTTTCCTTTAATTCCATAACTTCCATTCCTTTAATTCCTTTTATCCATTTCCTTAATTTAATTTAATTTAATTTCCTTGAATTTAATTTTAATTAATTTATTTATTTAAATTTACTTTAATTCCTTTAACTCCATAACTGTTGGAATTAAAATCCTTTTAATTCCAACAGTTATCAGGTATACCGTTAAAAAAAAGCGTTGTTTCGATAAAAAGACGTCTAAAGTTTTCGAAATTGTCAGCGCACTACCTGCGGACGGGTGCACTTACCTGCTCATAAAATTTAAAATAGTCGAAACCTTGACTTGAAATTTAAATACAACTTTATTGAAATGTGGAATGAGAGTATCGAATACTAGCTTTCGTTCGCAGCTTCACCCGCTGTTTCTAACGAAACTTCACTACCAGTTGCACCCCTTATTGGGGGTTGTTTTATAAAAATCCTAAAACATGATTTTATTGTTTGTTTTGAAGAATATTTATACTGAGCTTCAAGTTGATACACGCAAGGAATACAATTTTCCATACAAACTTTTATATCCCATTTTATCCTCTTTGGAGTTGATTTTCGAAAAATCCTTTCGTAGTGCACCTCGACACCTTCTAGGAACATATCTTCCAAGTTTCAAGTTGATCAAACAAGGAATATAATTCTCCATACTAACTTTACCACCCCATTTCACCCCCTTAAGAGTTGATTTTCGAAAAATGCTTTCTTAGTGCATCTTTACATCTTCTAACGAACGTATGATCCAAGTTTCGAGTTGATACAAGCAAGGAATATAATTTTCCATACAAACTTTTACACCCCATTCCACTCCCTAAGAGTTGATTTTCTAAAAATCTTTTCTTAGTTTATCTCTCCCAACAACTCAACATAACAAATCCAAACAAACCCAATGGATCAAAATGAATAAGGGTGGAGAATGGTTTTTTTCCGGATTATTCTAAATATCTACTGACAGAATATCTACGAAGTCGAATGATTGTTAACAGCGAGTCAGCGAGACAAACGCAGGATGATAAAAAGAAAAGGAAAACGGTCGTTTTATTGAACTGCAAGTAGGTGGCTCGCGCTCGAATATACTGCTGCACGTTTTAGCCCATCGTAATGAGCTTGACCCTCCACTCTTATATACGCTCATATGAATGATGGCTCCGAACGGTTCAAGCATACCCCACATAATCAATGGTAGAAGATTGCAACAGGATCTCCATTGAGGGCCCATCGTCGTTCGTCCTGCTATTCTTGAGGTGCAGTATCATATAGGAGCGCGGAGGCAAAAGCTCAACGCAAATGCAATTTGCAATCGGACCTCGACAAACGAGCGTTTGGTGAGTGCTTTTTCGAAAATACAATTAAGGATATTCATGCAAAAGTAGTGCAAGAGAAAAGGGAAGCGGACCTCGTATGAATGGACGTACAACGTAACATAAAGAACGCCTTGTGTGGGGTGAGAAAAAAATTGAAGTACCCTCTCGTAGGTAAGAGTAACTTCTAAAGTTAGAACGTTCTTTTTATATCCCAAATTAATTTTTCACGCTGCTTTGGTTTTATATAGTAAGTTTTTATAAGTAACTTTACTTCTAGTAAGTATTGACACAAGCCGCAGTCATTAAAATTGAAGAAAAAAATGACCAACTAGTCATCGTACTATACTCAGAGAAATGGCTGGATTGAGTCAAACTAAATTGATTTGAAAGTCGCGCTACTGAACTTCTTTTTTTATAATGAATGAAACTATCTATATTTACTCTAACTAGATATTTAAATAAATTGAATATATGAAGTTATTAAGCCGATAAATAAAAACTGTACTAAAATATTTGGTTGATTTGAATAAAGAATATCCTCGAAGTTGAATACTCAATGAAAAATTGATTTGCCTAATGACAGGCATGTTTCAAATATAACCTCTCGTTAAAGTCTAATGAGTATTTTAAAAGAAGAAAATAAAAATATTGTTGGTACAAACAAAATATTGTATTTAATTGACACAGACGAATAATTTCTTACGGTGTAATAGATGTTTTCTTAAAGACTGAACTTTGAAAACTTTTTGAATGGGAGGCAATATTTTTCGGAGTTATAAAGGCTATTTGTGGGGTCTACCCTTCGCCTGTATACATAAAGCACCATTACAATAGATATCGTCCTTAATCACTGTACTTATTAAGGGTTCTGCATAAGTTTAAAAATGAAAAATACGATTTTTTTATTGTATAGTCTTATAGCATAGGGTTCCAACTTTAATTTTCAACAGAAATTCCGTAAAGAATCCCAAAATTGACCGCGTTGTGACGATTTTTGTGAAGGGTCGGATCGCCCACTGCGCTATGGGGAACCACTCTATTAGCCTTATTGCCCGTTTTCCTTTTCCGTTTTTCTTAAAACTTCGTTTTATGAAATAGTGTAAGTCGTATCTCGTAATCTATTCGTCCGATTCACTTTAAATTTGGAAAAACCATAGCTCATATAATTTATCATCGTATGGCCGTATGATTTTTTGCAATGCTTATCCATTTGTTTCTTATAAATGATCAGAGTCGTTTTTTTGCCAAAAATCTTTTTCCTACAGCTTGTTATTTTGGTAATTTTTCAAATTAAACAAAAGTGTCCTGTCATACGAAAGTTTGATTATTATACTAAAAATTCATTTCCCAATTTTTCATTTCGGATCACCCTAGTTGCCAGAACCAGCTACACCGATTGACAAATGACCTACACCGATTGACAAAAATAACTTCAGTGTTGATCAATATTTTTCAATGAAAAAAAAAATCAACCTTGACAAGACTATATATTCATTATGTGTAAAATCTGAACCTCGTCCTCCCAATGCTCTCATAAGAAAAAGATATTGAAAACGACTATTTTTTGGGCTCCAAGCTTATGCGGACGTATTAATAATGCGCAATCATAATACTGATACACTGCAGAAAAATATCGGTAAATTACATGAATGTATAAATAGTATAATCGGAAAATGTTCTCCCAAAAATAATAATGTTATTCAATGCATCCTTGAACACGTTATTCCTGCAACTATTCAATTGAACAGATAACCTCTCTTTAACGCATAATACTCTAACTAAATTATTTCCATCTATTAGGATCTCAATACTGGCACTTCCGAAAAAAGCTTGGTAGAAAAATCAAAGCTTTTTTCTCGAGCTTTTGTAATACATCCCACGATCCACAAGGGTATCCCACGCGAAAAGTTAATTCGTAAATTCATAGGAACCACGTTGACCTGTAGCTATATGTATCCAGGATAACTCGTTATCGGAACGAGTGCCCTTCCTTCTCGTATGACCACGGAGTATGTGTAACAGAGCAACGGACTCATATAGTAGTAACGCTACGCGGGAATGTGATCAGGGGCGAAAAAATGCCAGTGGAGTGCGAGAGAGCTCAGTGATGGGAGCGAGAGGGTGAATCGATCGTACTTCGTTGTATACTCTTTTAGCGGGAGGTGCTGTCACTTGCACTCTGCTTGTAACGTGAGTTTCACCTCCATTTACTCATATACTCGACGTACCTGAATAGCTGAAATTTACACCAGAATAAATGGAGGTGAGAGAACGGCTATCCAATGTAGAACGTTGTTACCTATCGATTTTTAAGGAATTTAGCGATGGTACGAATGTTCCGAAGAATTGTCAAAAATTTGTTGTTGCGACATTATCGCAGACTGAGAAAAATAATTGTTTTGAATCGAGTGTTTGTTAACGTTGAGAAAATCATTTATTTAAATCAAACGAATTCTTTAACACAGTATTTATTTATAGCTTCTTAGTTGTTATAAAAATCGAGTCACAGTTTTAATGTTTAATTCCCTTGGATACACCATTCTGATCCATCTTGGATCCATTCCCTTGGATTCTGCATGCAAACAACAACGGCAGAAATATCCGTTGACGGAATAAATAGGTTGGCGTATTTGAATAAAATATACGATGAGAGTCAAACGTATATTTTCCTATTAGAAGCAGTATCGTTTTTTAACGGAATATAATATTATTTATTAAGTTTAATATATCATTTCCTAGCAGTCAATAGATGCTTTAATAAAAATTAAACTTTATTAAAGTCAAATACTTACACGGTTTTTTCTTATTGTGAGAGTCAATTGTAATCAATTAAAGCGTTTAGTTTAAATGAATATCATCGGATATCAAACAAAAGTCTGGTGGGTCAAGATTAAACCCAAATTTTATTTAGAATGAATAAACCATTTTTCTCAGTGCAAGAATTTGACGAATGCGAAGTCTTTAGGATCGCGTTTCAAAGGGGGAAAATACATATTGACGACGAAAAAATAGCTAATTTTGATAATTTTTTTTGTAAAGGAACAAAACGTTTTACATTTATGAAACCCTAGGTACTATTTTTTACACAATTAAACTGTTTAAATTAATATGGTCATTAAAAAATATTGCAAAACGGCGACGTTATGGCATGGTCTTCTAGGAAGGTTATGGCAGCAATTGTCCGTTTGTGGGAAGTCCAACGACTTCGATGTTGATCGGAAGAACATGAGCCAAGAATTTTTAGTATTTTAACATCCAAATGCTGAACTTATACCTAAGAAAATTTTTAAAAGTTGGCGTTTTTGGAAATGACACCCTTCAGAAAAAAAAATTGAAATTTTACACAAAATATTCGTTTGTTTTTGCAATAAAGAAGTACTTTTGAAAAGTGATTTTCAAAAACAAGTCGGTATAAGTTCAAGGTAATATTGTTATTGAGTTGTGTGCATAATTTTAGCACGATCGGTCAACTCGTCTTGAAGTTATGTTTGCCACAAACTGGAAAAATGTAGTTTTGAGAAAAAACGTATCCAAAGTTTCGAACCACGGAAACTATGATTTCAGTGACTTACTAGGTAATCAACGCTTCCCGGGCTGATTCTTGAGATGTTTAGCTAACATTTCCTTAAAAAAAAACGATTTTTTTATGCCACTATATGTATTTCCTCCCTCAATACTGCAGTCCGTCGTGAAGAGTCCTTCGAAAATAAAATTGGTATGTACCGGCTTGTAGGGTGACACATTGACTATCCGTATATGCATATGTGAGGTTTCGATAGTTTGAAAAATTTCATTTTGCATCCCACCACTACCGAACTTTTCCGTTTATAACTGTCACGTCATATTTCATACAGTCCGAGTTTGTCAGTTGCTATTAAATTGGTCCTATCCAGCAACCATTATCTTGGAATACACGACTCGGTATGACTTACAATACGTTTTAATGTTCTTCATAAAATGGAGACTTCAAGCCAAATATCAAATAGGCAACCCTTCGTTCGTACAAGCGCGTGCACCTCGTAACTCGATTTTTTTCTGCTGCGTGGCCTTCCGAGCGACGGTCCTTTCACACAGCTTATTTAAAAAATATATATTTCGTGTTATTCCGTGACCGGGAAACTGCGTCTTCAAAGACGAATATGGTACGGGACGTAAGACCGGGCGATCGGGAAACACGACGAAAAAATCATTCCTGGTGAGCAGTTGTGAAGCACTCGCGACTTTTTTACGCGTCAATTCGCTCTCTTTATTAACTGAGAAGCTGGTCCTAACTAAAACCTAAGAAGCATAATTCCGGATTTAAAAATACTAATATTCCATCTCAAGTTGAATATTATTGTACCAATTTTTTTTTTTATAATTCTGCATTGTTGGCCAGTTATATTTTGGAAAAAAATCTGTCACATTAAATAGTGCTTGGAAGAAATGAAAAGCCCATATCTTAAGAATGATATTTATGATTGTAATTCAAATTATATTAATTGTATAATTGAAATGTACTATAATTTCTGGTAATTGAGGCTGAATTTACTAGAAAAAAATGAGTCATGCTGAAATTTTTGCTCACACTTTCGTACAGTTTTGCACATCGTGATTCATTTTCTGCCAATCAAAAACATTGATGTGTCGCACAGAGCAGAAGAATTCTCCGATATCTTCACGAAACATCGTACGCTTATGCGTACGATGTTTCGTACGATGTTTATGCGTACGATATAAAAAAAACTAACCTCTACAAAATATATAGAACGATCGTTTTTTATAGCCCGATTTAACTCGATTATTTATCATTGGTTCGGAGTTTTTAAAGTACACAGGAAACTCCATTTTACCCTGCTGTAATTCTATTATTTCTCGCTACTTTAGGCTTCAACCGCCAACCTTTTAAAACTGATATGAAAAATATGGTGACATTGCATCGCCTATAGATCACATATGTACTTCAAACGTTGCACATGTCCGCCATAAATCTATTAAAGTTGACACGGTCTTCTACTTCCCATTTCCTGAACCGTCAACTTAAGTCTCGTCATTTCATTTCGACATCCACAAATCGGAACAATGATTATGGTTTATCAATAAACTAGTCACATGAAATCAAGGAAATATCTCCACGCGTTTGATCTACCCGTGCAGAAATTTTGTCGGGAGTTCCGAGATCCCGATTCCCAATTTGTTTTCCGATTCACGTCGTTCAACAATTTTTTTTTTTTCAAATTCTCAACCGGAAATCGTTGGATCGTCAAAAAATAAAAATCTTCTCGTGATCCCGTGCATAGGGAGTCCTCATTGGGATCTAATTGGATTCTGCACTGTTACCCGTTAAACGCCATTTGAGAATTCTTACCACGTTCGAATCGAAAATATGTGAAAATTCACGATAAAACACTCGGCGTGTTGAAACATAACCTGCACGTTTCGTGAGCGCCTGTACGTGTGTGGTGATATGTCAAAGTGCAGTTAAATAAATAACAAAACGATAATTGGAGTGGATTTCAGTGATGCCATTCAAATTGATTTTTAAGATATACTTTTCTAATTAATTTATACTTTTTAATATAAGATTTATACTTTTTTAAGATCCAGTTATTTTGCATATATATTTTTTTTTCTTCAGAAAACTCAGCGTACAGAATGCGATGGGATCCATCAAGCATCGTATCGGATTCTGTTCGATAATGTGGCAATCCTTCCGGAATTAAATTGGATTCGTACCTTGAATTTCAATGGAGAATCCCGATTCGAATTAGGTTTTAGTATAGGGATCCAATACGATTACCCATTGGATCCCTACGAAAGTTTCTGCACGGGTGGATGCGGTTCTTATTTCCGAATCTCGCATTTCAAAACGAAAAAAAAAACAGTTAATAATAATTTTTAAAAAATTATAATTATATGTATCGATCCAGCGATGCACACATAGATTCCGTTTTTTTAACTACTAACCATAGATGTTCCAAAGAAGCTTTCGTCATTCGAGCAGGGACCACAAGGTCTCGCGAGCAAGAAGAGTATCACGGCCACCTTGAAGTTGTTCAATCGAAATTTTATTCAATAGGAACATAAATCGGGGGAGGTGGGATACAGTGTACCATTATTTTTCTAACGAATGTTTACTCTGATCATACTCTGAAAAAAGGTCATAACCGATTTTATAAACCTTTGAGCGTACAATGAAGTTCCTATATTTTTTGCAAAAAGATTAAAAATACCAAAATAATGGGATCGAAAAAAATTTGTGGCTTGGCTCATTGTACCTCATGGGTGGGGTACAATGTATCATATAGGTGGGTACAGTGTGTTAACTACTGCGAAACGTAGGGTACAATGAGGCGGTTGAAACTCTTATATTTTTCTAATATAGATAACATAGATAATAGATAAATCACGGTCCAACACAAGAAATTTCTGAATTTGCGAGCTACAAACCTACGAGAAATCGCACGTCGTTGACAGCGGCCTGAGACACATTGCGCTTCTTCGGAGCGTCGTCACTTCTTTGTTTCCTCATTAGGAGTCGACTCATTTTGGCCTACCCATCGGTGACACATTGTACCCCACTAGTAAAATATTTGATTATTGATGAAAATAACTATTAATTAAACTACGAATGGAAGAACACAAGTCACTGGGCTTATGATGAATAATAAAACTATCGATTAGGACTGAAAACCCGAGCCGCTACAGAAAGTTACGTTATATTTTACGTTTTTCCGGCGAGCGAAATATCTTTTTCCAAGCCTCAAATCAATTTTTAATTTTCAATAATTCTTTGTGTGTTGCTATCGACTTTGTTTTAGGCCTGACGAAACCAAATATAAATCGCGATCCAACACAAAAAAAAAATCGGAATTTACGAGCTACAAACCTCCGAGAAATCGCATCTAGTTCACAGTGCCCCATGATACATTGCACCCCACTCTCCCCTACGCTAGAATTTCCAAGGCGGACGACGGTGGATAAAGTGCTGATAAATAAATACACATATCGGAAGACAGTGGCTTCTCAATGCTATCTCAATGAGGTTCGGAACCAGTGATATCTGATAATCATTCTTACACTTCAGAAGTCACTTTCTATGGTATTCCAGTGTGTTCGTCCCCGTTCTCTTCATCCCCGTCCGCTGTCCATATAGGTCGATTGGCGCCACGACAAGACCGTGAGGAAATTCAATTACGAATCGATAAGAGTCGTCATCCGGTGGCGCGCCGATCGGGAAACGAAGTCACGTGACAGAAGTAGAGAGTCATGACGAAAACTTCGCGAAGTTGCGGAATGGCGGGAAAATATGGTGTTCTCGCTCTGCGTAGACTCGACTGGACACATAGGTTTATTTCGTCGGACAAAATCGATCTCCCAAATTGGTCAATCGTGCGAAGAGGTTACGAAACGTCGTGGATGAGCAATTCACATAGTACCAACACACTACGAGATCTCATCTGCCAACGTTCCCTTGCTTGCTGCCTCTCCTGCCCGTTGGGCAAGAGTCGAGCGCCCACGGAAATTGTTCCGTCGTGTCCGCTTCCTCCCGCTCGTGATGAGTTCCGCTTTGCTCTTACGACTAACGTTTGTACTGCTACGGTTAAGGGAAAATTTCGAATCTATGCACAGCATCATTCGTATAAGATTCTCAATTCGTAAAGAATCCCATGTGTTTACACTCAAGGGGGTAGTCTAATCTAGAGGCCTAAATTTCGCGCGTTTTTTTTGGGGCTTGATAAAAAAAATACAAAAAATATTTTATTATCTATTTCTTTAGAATCTTTTTATTGATATTTCAAGAACTTACAAAGAAATTTTGTGCAAATAAATAATAAAAATTGAAAAAGTTATGGATTTTTGCATATAGCCGCGAAAAAACAGGGTTGAGATGATTGACATTTTTTTTTATTGTTCATTAAAAAAAATTTACACGAAAGTTTTTTTTTGTATCGTTCAATATCTCATTTGGAATGGCCGAAAATGTCGAAAAATAAAAATTTGTGAAAAATTTTCGGATCTCTCTCTGCCTGTGCCCGTATAGTTGTGCGATTTGTTTTATGAACGAACTCACTTTTACGAATTTAAAGATATCGGGATGAATTTTTTTCCTCACAAAGAATGTCCCCTCGTCTTATTCATCTTTATCCTGACGATTTTTATTTCCGAAAATATTTAGCGTCCAATTTTGCGAGAATCGCTCAAAACATTCGAATTGTTTAAATCATCGAATTATTCGAATAATTCATCAGGCCTCTAACTCGAGTGGTATATTTTTTCACGTAGAGTATCGTCGTCAATTGGATAGCATTGAATTTCACTACAGTCACTTAAAGTGTTTGTAAAAATTGAATTTATCAAAAATGTTGCGTAAACGTCAAACTTGAGAAAAACGTAGAAATAAAACACTGCAATAATTTTGTTTCTATCGTAAACCTTTCTGCACGAGGAAGCTACAATTGAAGAGGCAACTTGCTCATAGAGAGACCTTTCTATACACAATGAAACAATGGCAGAGCAATGTCCATGCTTCTAATTTGCGTAATTTTTAAATAAGTTTTAATGCCATTCGCGATCCGACAGACAAATCATCCACTTATTGACTAATTATAGTGTAACGAAAACCCGTGGAATTTGCAATACCCTTCGAATAAGCACTAATAATATCCTCGCGATTCTTACGCTATGATTTATTTTTAAAAAGTGAGTAATTATTGATCCCAATAGTCTTCCGTATGTTTCTAAATCTTGAATACCTCTTCCTTTCGAAAGTCTTACCCTAACAAAACAATAAATTGTCATCATATCCTATATGCGAAAAAAGTACATGGCTAAAAAAAATTGCATTCATTATAGAGGTGATTTCGATCGGAGTGAATAGAATGACCGCATTCTTAGCGGGTCTTATGCTGGCAATCGCCAGGCAGTTCTGCTACTTCTTCCGATATAAACCAATAAAAAGGCATCGTAAACGCGTTTACTTCGTCGTTGGTCATGTTCTGACCACAGATTTTACTCGAATCCCCAGAAAGTTGTTCACGATCCCTTCTTTATTTCGTCTTGTTATTTCCTGGCTCATTGCAACTACGTTCACCCCTCCTATCTTCCATACGGCGGTTATTTTTGAGGTTATATACCACTTCTTCCACACTATCTGTAAATTCTTATTAGCTCAGGCTTCTTTCTTTTTCCCTGGATTCTTCTTCCCTTCAGTCCCTCTCTCTCTCTCTCTCTCTCTCTCTCTCTCTCGCGCGTACTCGAGACGCACTTTCTCGAGACGTCCGATTCATTGTCGTGCAAAACCCTATCATAAAATGAAAGTTCCCGTCAACTTCGAGGTAGGAAAAAACGTCAATTGTCCCCAATAAACGAATTCCTCGGTACGTTTCCCGATGAGCCAAAAGTTTCCATCCTCATACCGTATGCCGTCCGTCCGCCTCCATCACCCCATGCATCTATATCCAAGTGCATGGTTAGCAATGTAGACATCAAGTTTTAGAATATAGAGTCGCACACAACTATATACTGAATAATTTCAACCGCGTATCCTGGGTTGGGTTCGAGTGCAGTGTGGTTTTATTAATGTCCCACAGACACTTTTGTGGTTTATTACTTTTTTATGATCGCAAGTCCGTGCGAATAGAGGCTCTCCAACGCCCTTACCGCGATAGACGATTCGACGCCCCCTTTTTTCTACATTTTCTGCAGAGATACTAATTTTTCGTAAAAGCCTCGGCCCCCATTGTCTCTTTCACGATCCAGTGATCCATTTATGAGAAATTCACGAATTGTCCACTGTAAATCAATTGCTAACAATAGCCCAATGGTTTGTCAATAGAGCGAGATTATTCTGCGTCTCGCATACGTAATGACTAATGGATTACTTTTTACTATTAAGTTATGCTTGCATTACAGTAGCAAAAAACTGCAATACAACCAGAAAAATCATTTCACTTCCGATGTAGGGAATTTTGAAGGGCGCATAACCGCATAACGCTTATAAATGTTTGGAATTCTACTTTTCGTCATCTTTTTCATGAACTTTGTAATAAACGAAACGCATCTTTACGGCTTCGCGCTTATTGATTTATTTTGCTAGCAGTCACGGGTTACAATCTTATTTGCATCGAGTTTCTTTTTATCGCTGGATATCGTTTGTTGAAAATGTCATACTTTCAGCATCGTTCATACTTCGTAACACAGTGATTCCGCGCGGTCTCGATCTACCTTTATTGTTCTCAGACCGCAAACGCTTCAGCATCGTTCCGAGAGCGAAGTGATAGAACCGAATCCCCTTTAGAAGCGTCTTATTATTTTTGTAAGCTTTTTTTCGTTTCGTTCCTTGTCCTCGAGTAGCTCCATTCCGAAGCTTTCCGTTTCTTATTCTTCAGCCTTCCGTCTCTCACTGTACGTATATACGTTTTCCGCACTCTCTCGCAGATGCGGATTTCCCTTTGGCTTTGCTTTTATTTTTAACGAGTCCGAGATTCTTTGCTCGTCGGCGACCGAATTTTAATAACTTAACCGAGAAAAGGAAATAAACTGCAGAGGATGAAACGCCAAACCAGTTAAGTGGATCTCATTGGCCACTTGAATGGGAAATGTTTAAGGTGGGCCGATCATTTATTATTAATGTTCAATCGAGTATCCCGGATAATAATAGTCCACAAAGGTCGATTAATGCCATTTGAAGCTTGTTCAACATTGTTATTAACGGGTTAGCATAAGCTTGGGGCCCAAATAGCAGGTTGATTGTCAATTTTTTTTTCCGATGAGAGTATTGAGACAACGGGGTCGGAATTTTATACACAATTAGTACATAATCTTGCTAATTTTTAATTTTTTAATTCAAAAATATTGATAAACAATGACGTTATTATTATTTAAACGAAGTGCCACCGTGGCTGCATGGCCAATCGGTAATCCAAAATAAAAAATAAGAGAGTATACTCTTAGTAAAATAATAAAACCTTCGAATAACTGTATATATTTGGAATTTGTTAAAATTACAATGGCGAGTTGTAGAAAAAACTTCAACTTTCGAAAAAAAGTAACATTAATAATTTGTCATTAACAAATGCATAACCATATAAAAAATCATCCATTCATATGATAGAAAATGTGATCGAAGCTATGCTCTGTACGAATTTAAAGTGACTCGGACGAAGAGATTTTGAGTTACAGATGACACCGTTTTACAGAACATAGTTTTTGAGAAAAACGCAAAAGCAATGAGGGTAGTAAGGGGAGCGAGACGGTTGGAGGCAACGCAATGAAAGATCTGACCGTTAAAAAAATCGTCATAACACGGTCAATTAGTGGAATTTTGACAAAATCTTTGTTCCTAATTAATGGCAAAGCGCTAGGCTATAAAACGATGTAATAAAAAAAATGTATTTTGATATTCCAAGCTTATACAGGCCCTTTATGTCGGGACAACTCTTATGTCCCTCATGTACCCTTATGTAGAGAGAACTCTTATGTCAAGTACTCTTGCATCAAGGATATTTAGTCTTCATAATAAACAAATCTGCTGTAATCGATATTAAGGGGTGCACGATCGGTGTGCGGCTCCGTCGATTTCCCATGTTAAGCAGTGTTGGTCTGGGCCAATACTTGGATGGCTGACAATTTGGCCGCGCACCGGCTTGCGCTCCAACGACTATTAGACGGGAGGGGTTGTAACGCTTTCGTAATTTACAACTCAGTAAGAATAAAAATGTGCATGTATGTGCACAGTTTTTCCACAATTTTCCCTGTACCTCCGTGCAAATACGATACAGTAGTCCAATCGAAAAGAGAGGCTGTGGAAAACACTCAAGCGAAGTCTCTAAGGAACCAAATAGTAATAGTTCTTATTAAGAAATTAAATAATAACCATTAAAAAAACATTGGTAAAAAATGTTTAAAAATACAACACTGCAATATATAAAATTCTACCTATGCAGGGCAGAGTATTTGGCCCGAATCTGAGTGAAGAAAGTTCCGCGTGACGCGAACCAATCTATTCATCTACATATATAAAACAGTTCCCTGACTGACTGAATGACTGACTGACATATAGACAACGCACAGCCGAACCCGGTCAAGATAGAAACATGAAAATTGGAAGCTACGTCCTTTAGAAGGTGTGGAAAATGCACTGAGAAAGGATTTTTCGAAAATCAACTCCTAAGGGGGTGAAAAGGGGTGAATGGGGGGTTAAAGTTTGTATGGAAAAATCGAAATCCCTGCTTTTATTTCAATGAATTTCGAAAGCCATATTTCTTAAAAAGCGTAGAGATGCACCAAGAAAAGATATTCCGAAAATCAAACCCTAACAGGATGAAATGGGATGTAAAAGTTTGTATGGAAAATTGTATTCCTTGCGTGTATAAACTTGGAGCTCGGTATAAATATTCTTCAAAACAAACAATAAAACGCATATTTTAGGATTTTTTAAAACAACCCCTAATAAGGGGTGCAACTGGTAATGAAGTCTATGGACCAAATTCTATGCAGACGAAGGCTAGTTTGGTTAAACAGACCCATTTTTTTCTATTCGTAATGTGTCGCGGTATCTCTCGATACTTTCTGCCCTCGACGTATGGCAGTCGATTTTTTAGATTCGAACGCCGTGTATGGGATCCGATTGAATAGCGTCGCGATGCTTAGGCGACACGCGCGCATTGTCTCACCTGATCGTTTCGATTGGGAGCTTTGAACGATCGTCCCCGTAATCGGGCAAACGCAGTTGCGAGCAAACTGACAGGATCACATGGATAGAGCATCAGAACCAAGTGAAACAGCGCGTGGCATAGTCGGAGGCCTCTTTCGCATGCGTAACATTACGGGTCCGTATGCGTTGGCGCTCGGCCGTAGACCAACAGAGAGAATTATATAGCTAACCCTGGAACAGTTGGACAGAGGATGGACGGCTTTGTAGGCTGAGAGAACGAGTCGGAAAGGGACGGAATAGGCGATAGCCCGATGTGGAATAGAGCGCAATAAACAGAGATGAACGCGGCGGGAGGATTCTGAATCGGTGCTAAAGCGACGGCGCGGGTGCTTACAGGGGATGGTTACTAATTGTTCGAGTTCTGTCCGTTGCCCCTCTTCATCCTGCAGCTTCCCTCATCAACACTGATTGCCTGATTCTAGGACCCTCAAACTCTCCTAAATACCCAAACCCTCGTCCTCCCGTCGCTCCTCCCACCCTCCGTGTCCCTCTGGAACATTGAGGAACGCTGATTCTGGCCATGAAGGACTATCCGCGGTTTATTGTCCTCACCGATACATCCCGTTCTGTTTTGCTGACCCTTTCCCTCTCTCCAGTCATCTCGTTGTATCTAGTGTAAAAGGAAAAAAAGCACTCGATGAAATCCTGCCAATTCATCACAGTCGAACCGACAAGTGATCTTTGGACTGGCCTTTTGAATCACCAATGAGGAGTTTCGATGATTTTGCGAATAAAAATAGGTTAGTGTGTTGTGGCGAAATGAACAGTGCACTACATCTGTTCGGGATGTCAAATGAATTCGATAACGAAGGTCAATTCCTTTTAGTGCTTTGAGACAAAGGGCGAACACGTTGCTTCAGGTGTGACTCATATTGACATATACCGAGGCACTCGGGTTTTTATAGGAGTCTGGATTGTCTGACGCACTAATTGCCGAACGGCATCCTCCACAATTGTAAAAGAAAGAATCACGCTTGGGGTCTGGAAAAACGCAAGTACAATGTCAGAATCAAATGGTCATAAATTGTGTTAGAACAAAAAATCCAACCGTATAACGGGTAAGAAGCCGCCGACTACCAAAGATGCGGACAGGCCGTAGAACTTGGTGTCAGCTAAGATATTGCTTTCGCGGAGGGCCCTATTTTGCGGGCGCATACGCAGGGCCGTTTTGAATCATTAGTAGATTACAGTGACGCTTAACAAAAATAAGTTACAATCAATTATTATACCAAACGATGGACTGTAATTGAAAAGTCCGCATAAATTTTGTACATTTAGATATTCTTACATGATCGCTGAAAAGTCACGATTACGAAAATCCTTCTGCTAGTCTCATTTTTCTAAGTCTTATCATTAATATTTTATTCAAGCATTCGGTAACTCCCTAGTTTTATTGTTGTTACGGGATGTTCAGAATTTTTTTACATGCTGAGAGCAGTTTATATCAGACATCTAAGGTTTTTTAGTATAAAATTATTAGATAGAAACGTGGCCAACATGTCATCTTGATAAAGTGCTCTATAAATTAGACGATTTTTAAAGTCGTAATTTTTTATTAAAAAATCGGTAACATCGCTTGAAATTTCGCCAGTGTACTTGGATCAGGTAAAAGTTAAACATTTGGATTCGTGAAAGGAATAGCTTAAATGGGCAGAAAGCCCTTTAAATTAAAGTTTGAAAATATAACAGGTGATCAATGACCCAAGGATACTGTACCAGTTGCGGGATCAATGTAAGAAGTCGTTTGCCTGATCTTTCTTGCACACAAATCGTGTATCACTTGTATTTGATTCCAATCGAATAAAAAAAGCTCTAAAGTTTCTCATGTGCCTACATTTCCAAATGATAAATTGCAAATTACATATGAACAATTAACAAATATAAGAGCGTTGCGAAATTACGAAGGAATTAAATTTTCCAATTATAGCTTCAATTTCCCCCAATCAATTGAAAATACGCAATGAATTAAATAGAAATTCCCAAAAAAAAACCATACTCCAATTTACAACGGGAGTGCGTCAATAAAATGGTCAAATCGGAGCCAATAAATTTCAAGTGGAGTTTTGTAATTAGCGATGCCGAGAACCCTTTTTCATTTCATCGGGGTTCGTGAAAATCCGTGACAGACCTTGTAATAGTTCACTTGAATGCGACAGAAGATCAGAAAAATTGAGTGAGCCGTATGGTCACTTTCCTAATTTACATAGAATTTTTTTTTACATGTTTACTCTCTACCTCCATCTCTCTCTCTCTCTGTCTCTCTCTCTCTCTCTCTCTCTCTCTCTCTCTCTCTCTCTCTCTCTCTCGCTCTCTCTCCCTCTCTCTATGTCTTCCTCGAATGGCTGTGATTCGATTATTTCCCGACGAACACACTCCTTCGTGAGTAAACATTAGTTAGTGTGATGCGAATACGACACAGCAGAGTCGCCATCCGGGAATCATATATATGTCCACGTGTGGGTATATATATATATATATATATACTGGGGTAAATTTGGGCATACGTCCTCTCGTACTATGCGGTGACCCTTCACGGTTTCTCGCTTTCCGTTGTCTACTCGTCAATGCGAAAGCCTGGAAGGGAAGAAAGAGAGCGAAATGAAAGAGTGAATGAGAGAAGAAGGAGAGAGGCAAAAAAAGGGAATAGCGAGAGGGGGCTGCCATGGTGTCGACAACGAAGTGCACTCATGGTTCTCATTTTCTTGATCACGGGGCGCCCTTCAATCTGGGACCATCACCTTTGTCGCTCTCATTGGATTTTATTTCATCGTATTGGAAGTTTCCCGCGTCGCCGAGGTCGTCTCGTCTGTACGTCTAACCCCAAAATTATTCGACTTGCTACCGTCGTTATTGCCAAAAGTTAATACATTGGATTCATGTATTTAATGGTGAAATTGATGGTATTAATGAACGAAATGGCAGATATAATTTGTTAAAGGTTTAATTAAAACGAATCTTCTATTAAAAAGTGCCAAGTTATAAAGGAGACTAAAAACCGCTGGAGACCATTGATCCGATCTTTAATCACTTTTCTTATCAGATCATCAATTTTTTTCAACAGTTCACAGACCAAAGATGAACTAAGCCTGAGGCATGTTCTATTAAGGCTATATCATCGATAACCGAAAAATCAAAGTAGTACATCGATCGTCAACAATGAGTTCATCGTGAACGTTTTGGATCCCTAAACATTGCTGCAATTCCCATGAAATATTAAACCGAAGGATGGTGAGATCATATCAGGGAGTCATGAGAACTCGATTGAGAATCCCTGCAGTATATACGAGGCCTGTAGGTACTAATACAGATCTCACGCACTCCCCTCGATATAAACCATTCCCTATCCGATCCCCTTAGTCTTCCGTCTCACTTGCTCCTCTATGAGCTTACCAAACGACCGTGGTGTGTTGCCATTCAGATTTAAATCGCCAGTGAACAAAAAAGAAGAAACGTAGCATGGCAGGGAAGAAATAAGCTGGAGAATATGAATCCCCTTTGCAGCGACACGAAACGGTGTTTCAATCTCTTTCTCTGGTTCACGAGCGATACATACATACACACACACACAGACGCGCAGACATTCGCGTATCGTACTGATAGATCGTGGCTTAGCACGAGCCAGGATCGTTTCTGGCTACAAACCGTATCCAAACCGTGGGTATCTCGCTTTAGGTATCATTTCGTAGCGGAAGCCTCTTCCTCGATTTATAATATAAACACAGAGCCATGAAGATGCACCGATGATTTTAAGGGTATACCAAAACTGGCGTAACAGAGGGAGTGATTTTTTACTTCTTCGCGGCGAATGTAGAATCTTACGGGAAAAAGAGGTTGAGATATTAGTGCTGGAAAGCTAAAGATGTACTAAATTTACCCTAAATTATTATAACAAAAAAAAATGCCGAGTGTGCATCGGGATATGTACAAAGTCGGTATTCGTAGTCATTTGTTCATGTAATCATTTGAAGAATTATTGTTCGGCTAATATGTAGTTGTTATGATTGTGTACCTTGCATCAAAATTATTTATCACGTTCTCATTTCAATTTCATTTAATAATCCGCGATCACAATACTGTGCAGCCTTCTTATGGAGTTCCCATGAAGTGCAGTTATTTGTGCAGTCTCAATCTACTGAATTTGTTCATGGAACATAACCAAAGTAATTTTAATCAAAGTTTTAATCAAAATCTAGTACCTACGCGTTTTTCAGATTTTTTAAATCAACAATTAAAAATTAAAGGGGTGAGCCCACTGCACATCATTTTACAGCTGGATATTTTGTGAACTTAACTTAACAAGTCTTTTTTATTAACACCCACTCGATGGGGCGATCGAACAAAACGCCTTCATTTTACATATCGGGAAAGAACCCTTGAAAAAATTTTTTCTCATTATTTTTCTACCTATTGGTTGAGATCCCTATCTGAAGCATTTAACCTTTAAAAAATCGTGCATACTGGTTTAAAGATGCAGAAACTGTCAGGCTATGAAAGCCGGACGGACCGAGTGGACATAACGAAGTTAAAAGGGTTCTTTGTTTGACTACCAAAACTGTAAAAATAATCTCGAGGCACGTGCTTATTTTGTTCCGTGCATTTGTCTACGCATAAAGTGCAAAAAAAACGATTACATGATATTAAAAAATTGCCCTATTTTTTTGCTTTTTTTTAATAGCACTATATAATAGTGCTATTAAAAAAAAGGCCCTCCTTGAGCCTTTTTAGGGTTGCTCTTTATATTTCGAATTGGATTAAGCAATAATTGGCGATTGGATTCAAGTGTTGTCGCCTCGAATTTTCGACAAAACGAAACAAAATAAATGTAAGAACAAATTCCTTTCAGTTTCCCTCTTATTTTAATGTCATTAGCTTTGCACTTGCATGCCCGTAATCATGCAGAATCCATCAATATTGGGGTACGTCAGGGTTCAAGCTTCAGTTTGGACTAAAGAGGTTAAAAAAAATAGATAAATTTTATAGTTTTCCGCATAGAAGCAGAATTCCGCAAATGCCCGTGCAGAAATTTGTTGTGGAGACCCCAAATCCTACCACATCCCTATAGAGATTTGATCGGGACGCCGCACGTAGGGAATCCAAGTGGATACCCTCCTATTTCCCGATTGGCGTCGTTTGAGAATTTTTTACTTGAAATTCTCAACCGGAATTTGTTATATCTAAAAAAAAAAATATATCCTTTCCTGATCCCGTGCACAAATTTATTGGGAAGTCCCAAGATGCACCCACATCTCTGGTAAATCTTTCGTCTACCCAATAGACTTAAATTTAAGAGGCATTGGACATGTACCGAGGTTTTTTTTTCGTCAATTAGTTCTGCAGTAAATGCGATGACAGGCAATAATAAAAATACGAGACAACGTTTATTGAAGTCTTCATCATTTCTTTTATTATTATCTCTTCTCCTCTCGTCCCTTTATATTACATATACTCATCTCTTTATAGATTAAATTAAATCTCTGACATTAAATAATTGCGATATCTCTCATCTTAAATTCCACATATGTACAATAACACAACGAAATCTCTCACTCGTTCACACATACGCACCAGTCTCTTACTCTCCGCCTTGTCGATCTACTTTTTTTTTTATTTTAACCCCTAATTGTGATTTCTCTCTTCCCCACCCTCCTCCCCACTTCTGTTCTTCATTTTACAATGACAATAACAGTAATGATGATCATATACATTGTATCGTCGCTTAAGATTATTGTCCCACCGATAAATGGTCATCTATTTACAATTTTTACACTCAGCGCCGAGTCGAAAATTTGTCTTCGTTAAGTTCAATCATATGTACAATATACAGAGGCGTTGAAATATTTACAACATTTAATTCGGTGGATGAGCGACGAAACAGCCGTAGACATGACCGAAACGTCAAAAAAAAAAAAAAAAAAAACATTCCTCGAGCATCTTGAATTGCTGATCCCTTGGCATTTGTTGAAACTTCAACAACCATAATCGATTTCCTGTTTATGTTTCGTTTTTTTTTTTAATTTTCTCGTCATGTGCGCAGTCCTCGGTCCGTGTCGATTTCCCACGCGGAAGTCGCGGCGAGGAACGATGAAGAAGGCAAAAGCGAAAGGTGAATGGAGGAAAGAAGCGAGGAGCTTCGGATATCAAGGGAGGTAGGGTGAAAGGGAGAATTTGTTTAATCGTACGAGGAAATTTGTTGCCTTCAGTGATCGACACTAGCAAGGCCATCCCGAGCCACGGTAACCTGGCTAGTATGCGTATACACATAGTCACTAGCCTTAAAGCGGAAGTACTTCTGTCATTAGAAATTTGGATCTTCAGAAGTTTATACTTTCACTTCACTTTTTGTATCGTTCTTCCCGATGTAATCGCTTGCCCTTGTCTACGACGGTTCAGTAAGGCCTCCATACCGGCTTTGCGGCAGGTGTCGACGATATTTTCGTCGTCGACGGACTCTTCTTTGGCGTACTTGTGATTTCGTTCGTGTGCCTTTGCGATATCAGGGAGGTTGGAGCTTTGAGCTCGCACTTGATTCCAACAACGGGTTTACGTAGGTTCGTTCGATCCGGCGACGAGGACGATGGAATTATAGTTGCGCCACTTGGCGGAAGTGTGTTCAGTTTGATGGGTACGAAGGCGCTGCGTATCTCTTCCGGGCTCGAGTCACTTCCACTTTCACTGAGCGGACTCCGGGGTGGTGTTCTCGAAGGGCTGTTCGGTATCGCCACTCCGCCGTTGTTCATTTCCGTGCTCTTCGGTACACCCGGATAATCCGAGGTTGGATAACGTCCTGGATGTTCACCGAAGGAATACGGGGATGGAAGTACCGTATGGGTGAATTGTGGTGTGAACAGATCGGTAGGTGGCATTGGCATCGTTCCTGAGTTTGGAGAAAACAAAAGAATGAAAAGAAGAATTTATTAGTGAGGAAAGATAAAAAAACTTGCTGTCCTCGTATTTATATGTCGTGCAGAGGGAAATGGGTGGGTGAGGGTGATGCGTCATCAATCGATTTGCAAACATATTCTTCGATACTCTTGGTGGTAATCGGTAGATGAGAGAATTTTCTCAGGAAAAAAAACAAAGAGGGCATAAAAAAAGTGGCGGTTAATTCGGTGTGTTTTTTTTTAAACAGGGTTCTCGATCGAAGCAGAAATACAGAAGCCCAGCAGGGTTGGGAGGACATTCTATCAATTCATCGTGCAAATTTGCCGAGTTCAACGTTGGGGTTGTTACGAGCGTCCACCGACGAGCATGCATTGTTGTTACTCTCGGATGACGAAGGGGGATGCAAAAGCACAGGGACTCGTTTTTGGATCAGGAAAGGGGAACTCACTGAATTCCTATCCGTCTCGTTCGCTCTTTGTAGGCCGGGGGGAGGGGGTGACGACCGGGGGAAGTAAGAACGAAGGGGATGTTCACCCCTCGGTCCAGCGATGTATGAATCATCGTGTACCGAGCTAACTTACGAATCGATAACCAACACGCCGTCATAGAAGCAAATGTGCTATCTTCCATTTTACCCGATGCGAATTTTTTGGCTTTCGTTCAACAGACAAAAAAATTTTTAGCGCCATTACGGAATATAAGTTTGAACGAAGTTTGAGCGAAGTTTATTAATTTGGTGTTACGTTGCGTCTTGGGAGTATGGAAGGATCGAGAAAAATCATGACTTTGGGGTGAAGTTTTTCAACAATGCTTACCTTTTACGAGTGCAGGATGAGGCAAGTGCCACGCATGTCCGAGGTATGCCGCATCGAGCCAAGGGTTCAAAAGTCCCAATCCCGGGAACCCCGGTCCGTACTGATAATCTGTAAAAGAGTAAAAGCAGAAAAATCTTTAGCCCCATTTTTCCATTATCGTTTAATCTTGATATTAAAAAAGCAAAAGATAAGGAGAAAACATCGATTATTTTGTTGGTGCGTTTGGATGAGTTTAGGCTGAGCAGCAAAAAATTCAAAGGTCTCAGCCGTAAAATATTCAAACTTTTACATTCTGCTTGTATATAATTTACAGTAAAATCGCTGACTTGTCAACATTTTTCGAAGCTTTTCAAGAACACGTATCGCACAAGCTAACGCAGTCCGAGGCCCTCTCTTCGCAATCTGAAGATTTTAATAGTACACCTAAAAATAAACTTTCCGAGATTTCAATACGAGAACCGTACGCAAAACATCGCGAGATTATTACAGGACGGTGGTGGTGGATGTACCGAAGACCGTCATAGTTTGGACGGGCAAATATTTCTTTGTTTTTTTTTGTTCCATGCTCGATGGAAAAAAAAATAAAAAAAATAAAAGAGATATAAAAATTGAAACGACCTCGTAAAAGTGGAGTAACGATCCACGAAGTTGTTGTATCTCGTCTATCGCTGCCTTTGGTGGAGAAAAACGACGCGATCGCGCGCCCCGCGACTACACAGAGCTCGGTAATGGCGTCTTTGGAGAACGTTATGTCGGCCTCAGCCGCTCGGCGGGAATCTTTTAGTTGCATTTTGTGGCGCACATGCTACCGCCATATGTGGGACGATTATAAACAAACCCGGAGAAACACGAGCGAAACTTGGAGAATTAAAAGCGGCTTTGCTCTTTGCCGATGATAACGGTTTTCTTTCCCTCCTGTCCTCTCATATATACGATATAAAAGCCGCATAGAACAGCGACAGGAGGCCAATAAACGCGACTCGGAGAATAATTTAATAGCCTATTAGCCAATCGAAACACAAAGAGAGTTTCTCTTCCTTGGATGAGCACGATCGCGATGACTAACAACAAAAAAAAGTTTATTGTATAAACTTTCGTATAAAATGCGAATATTTCAAGCATATTTTTCACCAAGAATTTCTTGTACCAAAACGTAAACAGAATTAAATAAATAATCATTTTTCTTCTGATATACGCCAAGCAGACAGTGACGTTTAAAAAAAGAATGGAAAGTTTGTTTTAAGAACGCACTGAAATTCAAAATGTATGGGGTGGGAGTGGTGCTGTCACCGTTTTGTTTTGAAACTGCATCAATTTCAAGCAAAGCTCGAAAAGACGGATCTGAAGTTTGCAATGAACGTTGACAAGTAATGATCTCGAAGTTTGGATCGTTGAAATGCAACGAAATTTTTTTAAAATATTTTTATTTCCACGTTCTCATAATTTAAAAAATCTTTTTTTGCAAATTTTGATTATAGATCTCTGAATGAGCAAGTTCAAAAATTGGTGAGAGTTTTTCTTTGCTCAGATCTGCCCAAAAGAAATTTAAGCAAATAAAAAATCATCATTTTCGTTGCATTCCAATGATGAAAATTGCAACATCATGGGAAACCGTGTGTGTGTGTGTGTGATTTTTTTTTAATTAAATGTTTTCTCCACGAAGATTTAATTTTTATGAAAAGTTCGGGAGATAAAAAATCAGTCCGTATTGTATAATTTTCCGGATCTCTCTAATTTGTGTAATTGACGATAGCAGAAAAAAGAACTTTAAAACAGTCAGTATTCAAAGAGAGGTAAAAAGTGAATATAAAAGACGAGGCACTTGAAAGACGGTGGGAAATTTGCCAATATGGTACAATTTGAGACGGTGAATACGCGGGAGGAAAGGGCGGTGGAAACGTGCCGTTTGAACGCACGCGGATGACCCGTGTGTGACCGCCGTCGCGGTTTGAGGTCCACCAGAAACTGGTCGTACAGTATGACCGGGGTTATTAAACGCTCTGGTGCAACCAAAATTCCCTCAACTTGGCGTAATAACACCGGCGAGGGTGCAGAATTTACGGATTTCGCGATCATCGCTAATTGGAGGCTTCTTAGACGATTTTTACACATCGTTCAAGATTTTTATGTAAATTTCAGCTCCTCAATTTCTTGGAGCAATGCACAAAGGAAAATCTTTTTTTAGCTTTCTTCGATCATTCGTACATCCTTATTATTTTACTCACCGTTTCCCCACATCTTGATTCAATCCACCATTATGGTACAAAGGATTTTAGGTGCAAAAAGTTTTGTTTTAATTTTATTTTTATTAGACTAAATGAAACGAAAGGCAAGAGGTGGGGGGGGGGCAGTTAATGAGTTATGAAAGAAATATAAAAGTTACGACTTTCTGTCTGCGCTACCTGAAGTTCGTCACGAAATATTATAATTCGAGCTAACAATACCTTCACTTGGATTCATACATTTTATTATTTCAATGATGCTTAAAGGAGAGCCATAAATGTGAATTTATTTTCGACTTTACGAACATACGATTTTCACACTGAAGGTACTTTTCATTCAGTCTCTGCATGCCTATAACTTTAACGCTCCTGTCATCTTTTCTTCGCACGGAATTCCTTTGTTATTTTAATATTTACAGCTTGTACCATCTTTTTTATGTTAATTAGGGCTTCTTTTTTTTCTTCAAAGAGTTTGGTCATTGTGATAAAAAATCTTTTAAACGTATGGAAGCAGCGATCGGTAGTTGAAAAAAAAATTGAAAAAGAAAATTAAAAAATATGAATAAATCAAAAGCGTTTCATTGAGTAAATCATTCCATGGAATTTCAAACATTTTCCGTAAACTCTGAACAAACAACAAAATGTTTGTCTTTTCCATTCAAGGGTTACGAAGGATTATTCACAAGCAATACGTTAATTTTATTTCTGCATGTGTACTGAATCGCTATAGAGGACACAATGATTTTTTTTGCTCTCCATGTTTCCAACCAAAATATCTTTCTCTCATATTAATTATAGTATTTTTTTTTCAACTCTAAAAAGATCGAGAATACTTACTGGACTTGGATCGTGGTTCCCGGGGTCCGTCGACGGTCACTTTGATGGCTTTTGTATAGGTCGCCACTTGGTAGGGTATCGTGCTGATTTGTATCGTCAGTGAGAACGATTTACCTGCGATTAAAAAAAAACATGCCATTTATAAAAAAGGAGTTCCACAGAACTTTTTTGTTCGTCGAATACTCAGAGATAAACTATTTTTTAATGAAAATTCGCCAAAATTTATGAGCTTTGCATTTGTCGCAATTCATTGATATTCCACGGCTGTCGTGACTTTATCCTTTCTAGAAATATTTCTACGCATATCTACGTCTAACGAAATCTAACTCGACGATAATTTCGCTCGCAAATGATCAATCATTGAAATTTGATCTCACCTCGCCCACTGCGTCCGACGAATCTGAGATCGTTGAATTTAGCAACTTGATTCTTCATGACGGCGGTACAATTTCTCAATTCGCCGCAGCAATTTTCATCGTTACCGGCGCGTATGGTGACAAGTGTACCGTCGCTAACGTCATCGAGTGCGACAACTTTGAAGGCGATCGGCAGTGATTTGTTCGATCTCCAGTGGGATGGTAAAGCGGTGCAAAGTATAGCCGGACTTCCGGTCTGCACGAGATCACCGTGGCATGCGCTCAGTGTGTCATGAATGGCGCTAAAGCTATCCATGCCTAATGGTCCCTCCGGTAGATGCATTTTTCGTTTTATCCTTCTTAATTTAGTCGATACTTTTATTCAGCCGTCACTGGTTCCGTTTCATCAAAAGAAAAGAAGCGAAAGATTAAAAAAAAAAGCGCGATCGTTGCGAAAATAAGGATCACTGTTCACTTCCGTTCTTTGCTCGGAATGTCGAAAGACACGGGCACTTTATCCAAGATTCGTGAGTCCAAATACGTCGCTTATCAGCTCAGTAATGTCTGATGAGCAGACGTGCGCAATTCGGCTAATATCCGCAATTGCATATAAGAGGGATACGCGCCCGCACGTACACCTACACACGTAAAACACACAAAGTCGCGGACGATCGCGCACACGCGAAAGGAGCTTACAACGTAGGGCAAAAGCGCCGAGATGAGAACCAACTGAAAATTTCGTTTTGCGACGCTCGCTCGGTGCCGACTCGGCGGATTCTAGTTTTTCGCCCCCGTGGCCGCAGCTATTTAGAGGGGAATTTTTATCCCCACTACAGTTTTTCCGTGAGCTCCACCCAGTGTAGGCGCGTCGACCAATGAGGACCGTGGTCGTGTTTGTGGCCTCAGCGGCTCGCCGCCTTCGACCCCTAACCAGGGGCTTAAGAGATGCTCGCGCGCGCCCGACCAACACGCCGAGGGGTTGCTTGACTGCTTGCCGCGTTCTCTTCCTTTTCAGCCTTATGGCCATCATCCCCCTATTCGAGCGCACGGAATCCTCATATATACACCGTGTTAGCTTCGATTGCCTTTACTGCGACCGTTGAGGTTCCTTGGGTCGTGCGCCTTCGCTCCTCGTTATGACTCTCTCTCTCTCTCTCTCTCTCTCTCTCTCTCTCTCTCTCTCTCTCTCTCTCTCTCTCTCTCTCTCTCCTCTCTCTCTCTCTCTTTCTCTTTGTATCTGGCTGTCCTCTTCCTTCATCTTCTTCTGTCTATGTTATTCTTCTTCGTTTCTGCTTTTTTTTTTCAAATCATTTTCTCACTTCGTATTCTTGCTCTCCTCTTCAGAGTACCCGTCTCATCTTTCCGTCAAAATAACACGTGAACCCTGCGCTTTACTCTGGCAGTAGCGTATTATCGTAGCACGCAGTGGACGAACGTAATGCGCGATCGAATTAATATTGATAACTACAATTAATGTTAATATCGATCACAATAATCAATAATAATATTGATAACAATCAATATTAATATTAATAACAATAATCAATATCAATATTGATAACAAAAATCAATAATAAATATTGATCACGAGAATCAATATTAATATTGATCATAACAATCCATATTAATATTCATAACAATAATCAATATTAATATTTTTAGACTAATATTAATCAAGTACTGAATAATAGTCACTTCAAATATTGGAACTGAATAAAAAATATTAATGTATGAATCGCAAATTTTCAGCATCCTGTGTGCTTTACATTGTCGTTCGCTTTACAATATTATTGATAGATAGTGGATGCCCACGTATTGAAGAACAGTTATGCATTACAGAATTGTCACGACCCGTGCAGAAATTGTCGTAGGAATCCAATTGGGTTCCCATAGTTGTCCCTACTTCCTGATAAGGATCCAATGGATCATCACATTGGATCCCTATACTAAAACGTCACGATCGTACCCTGAGTTCTAATCGGGATTCCCTATTGGAATCCAATGTACGAATCCAATTTGAATCCCAAAGGATTCCCACATTATCGATTGAAATCCGATACGATTCTTGATGGATTCAGTCACAGCCTGTACGTTGCATTTTATAAACAATATTTGTAGATATCCAAAATGAGTGAATCTTGAAAAAATATCAAAAGTATATATATTATCTCAAAAACGGATAAATCGCTTAAAAACGTCTATCTTAAAAATCGATTTGCATCACATCACTGAAAATCTAGTGTTATTATCGTTTGTTATTTACTTTACTGAACTTTGGCATAATATAACCACACAAGTATACGCTCACGAAGCGTGCAAGTCCCTTTTCAACACGCCGAATTTTTTCTCGTGACTTTTCACATACTTTCGATTCGAACGTGGTAAGAAATCTCAAACGGCGTTAATCTGGGACCAGTGTAGAATCCAACGGGATCCCAATGTGGTCTACCTATGTGAGGTGCCCCTAACAAATCCATATAAACATGTGGGTGCATCTTGAAACTCCCTAACAAATTTGTGCACGGGATCACGAGAAAATATTTTTGTTCGCGAGATCCAAAAAAAATCCCGCTTGAGAATTTCAAATAAAAAATTCTCCAGCAACCTCGATCGGGCAATAGCGCGAAATCCATTTGGATTCCAATAGGGACTCCCTACCTCCGCCATCCCTATCAAATCCCTACTGGGATATGGTAGGATCCGGGGACTTGCCAACAAATTTCTGCACAGGGAGAACGAAAAACTTAAGACCATGACACTCGCATTTTTTTTCTCTGGTATTCATGGTAAACGTATTTTATGTTTCGCACTCTTATTCAAGTGGCTGCTTTTATCTTGACGCAATGGTCGTTGTTTCGTCGTATGTCTTGTCGATTTCGTTCCAAGCGCTTGCGTAATGTCGAACGCACAACAAGTTATATGAGAAACGACAATGTAAACAGAGGTTCAACTTCATTGCACCGTCCGATTGGGTTCCTATCGGGCAAAGAACAAATCCGCTTTGATCTCCTGTGATCATCACTTGACGACAAAATCACGCCTACTATACCGAACTCTCTTTCAGAGTATCATAGTTTCCAATCCTTCCTAATCTTCCTAGCAATCAACGTTTCCGAGAATCAATTATTAAGCCTTTCAGGACATTCGACGCCCAGCAAGTATTTTCCGTGCCTTCAATCTGTAAACCATGAAGTAACAAGGATTAGAAGAAAATGATATGGCGTTTGACATTGAAGAACACAATGTTCCGCAGGAATAAGACTAAGAGATCTGACGGATAATCTAGGACAATATTTGGACAGGCACAGGATCAGAATGTATAGACTGAAGTTGCGGGGGGTCTCTCTGTACCTTGTCCCTCTCTCACCGTCCGTCCCTTTCTCTCTCTCTCTCTCTCTCTCTCTCTCTCTCTCTCTCACCCTCTCTCTCTGCCCCCATTTATTCCCTGCGTTTTCACAATCCGCCGGCAGACCGTATCCCCCCCCTCCCGACTCGTTGCTACCTTACAAACTTTTCTTCATCGCCCCTACTGTACCCGTCGTATATATCGGTCTCGATTGTTTTCCGTTGTACCATCTCAAATTTGAAAAATGATATTATTTAATCGATCAGACCATCTTTTATAACTAATCAATTCGCTTTACGACTCTGTAAGTCACCGCTGTCGAAGGACAAAAAAAAAGTGTCACATTGACACGACGTTGTACTTTTTGTTATTTATGATTATTACCGAAGTGACCCAGTTTTTGGGAACGTTTGCTCGTGGGTAACTTCAGTGAGATGCAATGAAAAATTTAAACGATTTCCCACGGTTAACCGTGCAAGATTGCTGTGAAAACGGATTTCCGAAAAAATTGGTCGTTCCATCGCCCACGTATATCGCGATATCTTTTGTAATAAAGTGTTGATCGGGATGTCAGCTATTTCCGTGCCTATTTTTTTATTGGCAATGAAAATGTGATCATTTCTCTTGGCAGCACAATTAATTAACAGTGACGAAAACCACTGCGATAAAATAATTTTTGTAACAATAACTTCAGGTTTGTTCATTAATATTTTTTTCTGTTAAACGTTATTTTGACCAAAGTTATTTTGTAGCAGGTATTTTGTATACGTTACTTAGATATTCTACCTCTTCGTTTGGACTAATATAAGATTTAAGTTTCCGTTGACACACTGGATCATTTTGACCTGGACAAATTTTTAATAAAATGCTCACTTTTTTGCTCAAAGAAATTTCAATAATTTTATACAACAATTAAATTTTCTGTTTTCCGAATTTCAATTATGCAGACATATTAAGGGCATGTACAAGGTCACCATAACCTGACAAATTTTCTAACAGAGTTTCCTCATATATCGTTACGTTTTTTTTAGGAAAAACATCGCGCTCTGCAGAATTCGCTGACGCAGAGCTTGACGATTTTCTTTTGCCCTAAAAATTATGCATCTCTGAAAAATCTCTGTTCGAAAATTTCAACTATCTCTCTCGCACTCGTATATCACGTGGTACATTTTCTACTCCGCCTTAAGAAGAATTAAAAGAGTATTCTTGATTTTTCATAATAAGAACTGACTGGCAGGTGGATACCATTCGGGTCAAGTTGACCCAGTCTATTAAAATCGCGACTAGAGATAGGTGTGTCAACGGAGAATTAATACTGCCAGAAGATTTCCAGTACTTTATACACGACAAGCTTCTGCTCGCAACTTCACCGGCGTGGAATTTGGCTTCAATCTATTAGGGTCTCAGGGCAGGGGTCTTTCCGAACAAATTACATTCAAATCGAAAAGACAAAAATGACGGTTCATCCAAAAATCAACCTCACTAAAATTTCTTAGTTCGAATGAAAATAACTGATAGAAATCTATTTTCCATACAAACTTTTACATCCCATTTCATCCTTTTAGGGGTTGATTTTTTTTAAATCCTTTCTTCGTGCACCTCTACACCCTTTAAGGAACATATCTATCGAATCTCATTGAGATAGAAGCCAGGAAGTCAATTTTCCAATACAAACTACAACATCCCGTTGCAGCACTAATTAGAGGTTGTTTAAAAAAATCCTAAAATATGCGTTTTATTATTTGTTTTGAAGAATAACTATAGGAAGTTTCAAGTTGATACACCCAAGGGATACCATTTTCCATGGAAACTGTTACATCCCATTTCACCCCCTTACATTGATTATCGAAAAAGCCTTTCTTAGTGCATCTCTACACCTTCTAAAGGACATATCTTGCAAATTTCATGTTTCTACCTTTAGCGGTGTAGGCTGTTCGTTGTCTTGATATCAGTCAGTCAGTCAGTCACGGGACTGTTTTATATGTATTGATTAATGGATTAAGCCATTACAATTAAGGTTTATGCATCCGAGGAAATGTCAGTGTCACGACGCGAAGCATGATCAGCGCGTGCCAACTTTCGAAAGGGCCCTTAAAAAATGATTTTTTGAAGTCGACACCGTTGTTGACTCGATAGTCATAGCGGGAGTTGGTTAAAACGAAAACGCGTTTATGGGAAGGGAGAGAGGCACGTGACTCAAGAAAAAAAACACTCGCTGTACCGACGCGTGGATTCGGCAGACATGGGCGGTCGGTTTCTGTTCGGTGGTTCGTGGCCTAAAACGTATACAACGCTCTGCAAGAAGAGCATCAGACGCAGAGAAGTAGAGATTTATTGCACTCTCTGTTCTTTTCGTTTCACCGACTTTCGCGCAAAGGAGCAATTTGCCAATTTCTTCACAAAGTGGAAATGGTCGAAGTGAAAGATCAAGAGAGAGAGAGAGAGAGAGGGGGGGGAGAGAGAGAGAGAGAGAGAGAGAGAGAGAGAGAGAGAGAGAGAGAGAGAGAGAGATGAGAGAGTGAGAGAGAGAGAGAGAGAGAGAGAGAGAGAGAGAGAGAGAGAGAGAGAGAGAGAGAGAGAGAGACCGCGCGTGCGGGAACAAGACGGGGGAAAGGGAGGACGTTTGCCTTTTGCATACAAACCGAGATCCAGGCAAAAGGTCCGGCAATAAAATACGACATCGTTCGCAGGTCAACCTCGACCGTCGTCTCCCTGTTCAGTTCTATAGTATGCGACAATGATGCAATGATAATGATTGTGCCTAAATCAAACACTTAGAACGACTGCATAACATTTTTTGTTGATTACTTTTTTATTTTAAAATTATTTTCAAAATTTCATAAAAAATCGATTAGAAATGTTTATTTCCATACTTTTATATAGATTCGATACTAATTTTATTTATACGAACAAATAGCGGATGAAAAAAATTTGATTATAAGTCTCAAACTTACAGTGAAATAATAAAATGGCAGTCGAACGTTGCGGTCACGGACCCTCAGTTTTTGTATAAAAGCAACAATATTTTTCGTCGATCCTACTGTGTTTTTGTTCCTGGACGCGACCAACTCTGAAAAAAACTGTACATTTTTAACCGAATTGTCTAGTCGAATATTTGGTTATAGATTTGTGAATGCCGAATTCTTCCGCACAACTATTTTATTCTTCCGCATACTCTTTTTTATATTATGATCGAGTGTATTTTGTAATTGATATTGAGAACTATTAATATTAATATAATTGCGATTAATCTTGCGTACGTATTAAATATTTGGCTTTTTGGATATTGGAAAGGAATGGAAAAATATTAATATAGTTTTAAATTATTATTCGTTTTACATTATTATTATTAGATACAGTGAATGCACCCATACTGAGAAGCAGCTATGTATTACAGAATTGTTACTAGAACATGGAGACATAAGTTCAGACGTTACATTTGCATTTTTTATCGATGACAGTCATGGTGAACGTTATTATATTTCGCCTTGTTTTTTGAGCGACTGCTTCGTCTCGAATCATGTCTGTTTTTCATCATAGTTCCAGTGTTATACGAAGACGCGGGGAGCATTTTAATATGCAGTAGGTAAAAGAAGTATTTGTGCCCCGCGTGTTTTTCAAATTGTCCTATGAAAAAAAAAAATGCTTTAGCATTTTATTTTTTTTTCGAAAATTTTTGTCGAACATTTTATTGTTCTAAATACGAAAAAAATATGCTAAAGTATTCTTTTTCACAGGATAATTTAAAAAACACGCGGTGTACAAATACTTTTTTTACCCATTGTAGATGGTAGAAAAAGTCAAGATCGGTTTAGCAAGTTTGCCAGAGATTTACAATTATTTTTTTTTAATTCCACATTTTCAACAAATTTACATAGATTGATTTTTTTGATAATACAATTTTTTACATCACGCAACAAAATAGTAAGGGGCCGTAGAATTTTTGATCTCACAATTAATTTCAACAGCACGTACATGCTAAAAGATATCAACAAACGCAACCACGTGAGAAAAAAGAAAATATTTTTTTTTGTTTACCAACTGCGCCCCCTGTGGACAGAAATCTGCCTCTTTGCCGCTCCGGCAAACACGACCTGGTCAACCCTTTACATTTATAGGTGAGTTATCTCCCTCTCGGCCTAGGTGGATGAGTCTTCAAATTTCGTCCCGTCGCGCATAGGTTTATTGCATTTCGTACATAGACGCAGGAAACAAAAGAACGAGAAACGCTAGTCGTATACTTGCTTTTATTCGCTTGCATACTGTGCGCTCCGTATACTGAACTATATATTACATAGCGTCAATACCTCTTTTCGTGTTGTAAGTAAAGGGTTCACTCTCGACTGTAGTATATATATATGGTAAGGAAACGTGGCAACGACCGAGCCCTCGAAGGCCCTCTTCGGTTCCGGAACCGCATACAAATACGATAAAACATCGTAAAACTTAATATGCATGATTCAGCTGCGCGCATTTGCTAGTCCGCAATCGGCAAATTTGGCCTATGGGCGTAATAGAAATTCCAGGAGTTGGGATTGTTGTATTTCGTCGTAATTGAAAGAGAAAGGATTAAAATACGGATTCTACACTGAGTCAATGCCACAGAAGAAATGAAAGGACTTCGACGCGAGAAATACAAAGATTTATCGACTATTCGTTGATTCTTCTTCACTACATATTTCTCATTTTATTTCTTTACACACATTTTACACTTGTTTTATGCTATTCGGGATTATCTGGATCCTATGACTCTTGTCGGGATAACAAAACACGCAAAGGTTCAAAATTAGTCCTAATTGTTAACATATCGATGTTTATAAATGCTTTATATTTATGGGGTTCCTTTTTATTGGCTATCTTTTTTTCTATACTCCAGCATTTTTTTCGGTAGTTCTCCATCATCCGGTTCAAGCCAGAGATTTATTATTAAATATACGTCTGACGATTGCAGAAATACTCTTGTGGCGCGTAATCAGTCAATGAACGTACAAATATCTTTATTTGTCAGCTTAGAAATCGTCTTTACAGAATTGGGATCCCAAAAGGATCGAAATTCTCATTTTTCTCGCGGAAAATTTTTTCGTTCGAACATCGTTCGAACATTCGACATAGTTGCATTCTGCCGATGAAGAAATCTACAAGTTTACTTTTTGCAAAAACATCTTGATCGAGTTACTTTAAGTTATCATAGTCGATGTCTAATTACTAGAGGGTGGACCTACATCTTTCGAGAAAGCGTGAACTAAAAAAACTACAGATTAATTTGCCATAATTTTGTAACATCGAAAAAAATTGGTAATCAATTTCCGGTTGAGTTAATTGTAAATCGACGAGTAACTCGACCTAGCTATAATAAAAATACGCATTTTAATACTCGGGCAATTGCATTCCGTAAAAAAATAATGAAGTAAAATTCTAAAAACTATCGTTGAAACAGGTTGTTGATAACTGGCATCAAATTCATGTGTGTCGCTCCTGACACTTAGTATTTATTTTTTCCATACGTGTATGCAACAGGGGTGGCATCTGGCAGCAGGAATTAAGTCGTTAACAAACAACGCAGCAGTACAGAAGAAGCCGTACGACGTTAACATTTCTCAAGGGGCGTCATTTTGCATTGTCAAGGGTGCGTCGAATCAAAGGTTTTACTATTCGAGGAGAAAACGATCGTATCATTTCGTTTCTCTACCGATTGATTGACCGTGCCGTCAATCGATCTCTTTTCATCGCAACGCTGCATATTTTCGTCCTGTTTCCTACAGGCACGCGGGCCTGGTTCGTGTTGCCGATCAAACGTGCTTGACGGATTAACGGGACGAAAGTTTTGCAATGCTCGAGTGTATACAGACCATATAGCCACTGCAATTTTTGCCTTCGGCTGGAAAATAGAGGGCACCATCCATAAAGGTACAGTGTCGAAACTTTTACAGCCACGCAGCAGCAGCAACGGCCTGACCTCAGGCTCAATACGAGGGTTGCTTTGGAGGTTTGGTCGAACGGAGCCATATAATTCTCAGTGAGAGGTGAGAGAAAGAACGACGGAATAGAGTCGAATTCGACTATGGCTAAAGTATTACCTATTGTACGAGAAAAAATAAATAAAACTAAACGCTTTCAGATTTTCTGAGAAAATAATAGTGATTTCTAATCGGCTTGAAAAAATGGACAATTTTAGAAATCTTGTCTTACGAACGTTTGATATTTTCATCAAATGCGGCGAATTGTCCAATATCGCGATCATTGTTTGTCCTAATCATGTCGACTGCGGGTTCAAAACACTTAAATTATTTCCAAATTTTCATCGTCACTAGTGGACGCGCGTCAACAAAGGCCAATGTTTGAATCGATGACCGCTTAGCGGACCACTATCATTTGCACACCGATTGCTGAGGAGACTGTTTTACTGTAAGTTTCTGATAATAGCACAACTGAAAATTAATACGATATAGCCATCTGTATCGGCACATTGTGTGCCGTCGTGCGAATGCGATACAGTAGAGCATTGGAATAGAGTGACTGTAGGCAACCCTCTGGGGGATCAGTAAGTAACTGAAAATAGTAAAGTGATAAGATCGATGAAGATTGGCAATACAAATCATACAAAACATATATTATTAAATGTTCACTTAAAAATGGATCCCAATCGATTCACACGTTGACGTCATCAATTAGAATCTCATATACACATTTTATGAAGTCAGAACATTTATATTGCCGAATTTCATGAAAAATCAATGTATCTTTTAATTTATGACGATTGAAATTGTTGAAGCCAGGGAATAATTCCGGCTGACAGCGCTGGAGCATTAATATTTTTTTGAGTTATCTTTTAACGTCATAGAAAAACGAAATGAATTATGTTTTTGATTAATCACGCGACCTTTTTCCCTACGCGTCATTATTTTTAGCTATATTCGCTAGATTTGATATTTTTTAAGACCAATTTGCATAAATTTTACGCATAAATATATATATATATATATATATCCCTCGTTTAACCTTGAAATGTTGATCACTCCGCGACGCTGTATGCAATGAAACGGTCAGAAATTATGGGTGAGCTAAAATGACAAGTGTGCCAGGAAATATGGCTGTAAATGTTCACTTTCTCCATCAATCGCAATGAAGATCGTCGCGTGCTATGTACTTGTAGAAATATACTTGTAGCCTTGAGGAAATAGTTTTCAAGAGTTTTACGACGTACTTTTGCGGCCCCGAACGTCCGAGGATTATCGCAAGATTAACCCCATTTTTTTGTTCCTTCAGAGACGCGAAGTTCGCGATGCTGGTCGAGTGGCACGACGTGCTTTCTTCTTGCCGGGATCTTTTTTCTTCGGGCCACGCGACCGACCAATTTTTTCCCCTCGGGCTTCTGATGATCTCGCTAACAAGAGGTCAAATCCATCTGGCAAGTTTTTTTCATCAACGAATCCTACGTTTCGTTGGGAATCTCTCCTGAACAACCCCGCAGGCAGCATTTGAATGCGAGGACGTTAATGGTGAAAGGGTTCTGTCGCAAAGTTTCCACTACTTTCATTCAGTTCCTGTAGATTTACGATATTGTTTTTTTTCGACGGGGGTGCACGCAAAGTGAAAGTTGAAAACTTGCAAAACTGACCTTACTGTTCGATAAAGCCGCATCGCGATTGGAATTATTGCATCTTGACCATTTGGAGTTGCAAATAAACATTTCAACTTTGTTCGAATCCTGCGCTTATCCGAACCAGCGGTTTGTAATAATTATTACCATTTTGCTAACAAACATCTTGAAAATAAGAGATATCTCGAAACTTGATTACATGATTGCCAAGTCTAACATGACAACTGATAGGAATGGAGTCGTAAACGCGGGCAAATGTATACGAAGTGACATTAAAAAATCGGTGTCGCAGATTTTGATCTCCAAGATGCTCCTCACTCCGGTCAGCCAGTCACTACTAATGTCCATAAAATCAAGACTTTAATCGATTCTGAACAGCATTTTTGACTACAGATATCGGACATAATGTCAACATTGACCAATCAACTGTTTCGAGGCATTTACAGAAGATTGAGATGGTAAACAAGCTTGATGTGCCGCGCGAACTGAGCGAAAAGAATTTAATGGACCGAATTTCAGCTTGCGATTTGTTGCTTAAACGCCATAAAAAGTAACCATTTTTAAGCAAATAATTACTGGCGATGAAAAGTGGATTGTCTACAACAATGTCAGTCGCAAAAGATCATGATCGAAGCTCGGGGAGGTTGCTCAGACGGTCGCAAAGGCTAGATTACACCCGAAGAAGGTCATGCTCTGTGTCTGGTGGGATTGGAAAAGAACCGTCTATTGGGAGCTGCTGCCACGCAAAAAAAAAACGATTGATTAGATCAAGTACTACTCACAACTGGCCAAATAAAAACGGGCAATCGATCAGGAGCGGCCCGAATTGGCAAACAGAAAGGGCGTAGTGTTTCACCAGGACAACGCTAGACCACACGTTTCTCCGATGACCTCGCAAAAGCTATTGCGGCTTGGGTGGGATGTTTTGGTGCACCCACCGTATAGTCCAGACCTTGAACCTTCAGACTGTCACTTGTTTCGGGCGCTACAGACCAGTTTGAATAATAAAACCTTCAGTTCCCTGGACGTCCTCAAAAATCACTTGGATGACTTCTTTGCCCAAAAATCTCATGACTTCTATGAAAGAGGAATAATAAAGCTCATGGAAAGATATGCAGAAAGTCATTGAACAAAATGGAATACATTTAGTTGATGAAAATCGCTTTTTTTGATAAATATTTTACGTTTGAAATTTACTCGATTTTTGCTACGGAATTATGCATAGAACCAATAGATATGAAAACAAAAAGCTACTATGCAAGATCGTGAAGCACGATATCGTAAGGGGAAAAATAATCAAATTAATAATGCAAGCATTAAGGGGGGAGGTACCTTGACAACTTTAAAAAAATGAACAACTTTCAACTTTCCATAAAACTTTAGGCCAATGTCTTAAAAATATCGTGCCAAAAGTTAAAACCAAAATTCGAAGCCGTTTGGAAGTTACAGCCACAAACTTATCTACCTATTTACCTACCTACCTACTTATCTACCTATATCTACTTAGCTACCTATTTTTTATACTCTACTGTTTCCAAATGCATGGATTTTCTGGACTGAAAATCGTCGAAATTGCATCCTAGATCTTGCGGCTGGACTATTCAATGAAGGATATACATCGATTTTGAAAACCATGCTCGTGTTGTATATCAGAATTGGAGCTCATTGCAAAAATTACGCCAACAGCGCCGACTCTCGACGGGTGCATCGACAGGAACGGCGCAACTCCTTATCGACCAACGAGGCTCGAAAAGTACGGAAAAATCAAATGGCTTCAGAAAATCAATTCTTCGGAGAAGCTGAAGGCTTAGTATATGGCTCTGGAATCGCTGATTAGCCGGTAAGTAATTGTTATCATTGACATTTTCCGTGACCAAACTTTAAACGCGTTTTACTTAAAACTAGATTTTTCAAATTGGCATATATCCTCACTTAAAAACTATTCAAACAATCTTAACCAATATTGGTACATGATTGAACAATATCACTACCTAGTCTGTAAGCCTAAATGTGTAAAAAAATCGGCCAAGGAAAGCATTTCCGTATCAAAATAGAAGAAAAATGTCATAAAAAATCGCAATGTCTATTTAAAAATGGTATAATTCTTCCAATTTTTTATTTTTTACTTGTTTTTTTACGTTTACAGACGAACTATGAATTTTTCCAATGAAAATCTTCAACCCTATTGGTTTCAGATGAAAACAACGAACATCAGAGTGTATGCCATTTTCGAAGTCCCGAGTTAAATTGCTTCAAAGCCAGCGGGATATCTCAGTCATTTTTTATGTTTTTTGTAACTTTGGTAGATCAAAGTTCACCCAAATAAATGCGAAAGTTTCAAAAATCGGAAATAATTATTTCCCTTACAAAAAAAATCCACAAAATCAGCGATTTTTTAGCCTTGTAAAGGTATCTCCTCCCTTGAGTAATGTATCTCGGTCTATTAAGCCCAACCAGAAGCATGTTGCAATATTCATCACACGGGCTCGCACCAGACATGCTTTTGAAAAATGTGAGACTTCAGATCCAGCATTTCCGAGGCACCGGTGCCAGTAGAATAAACGGGAGTCGAAGAGGGAAGTGGTAATGAAAAACGAACGATGAAAAACAATAGCAAAGGGCGTCGTCGGATGGATGGAAGAGTTAACAATCAGTCAGCTTCCGTTTCTTCGTCACTGCGTGCCAAAAGGTCACCGCTGTGCCGTAGGTATATCTTCGCGTACCCAACCTCTCTCCATTTCTCGAATGGAGATAGAACGCGTCGCCGCCTCTGTGTTGCTGTTGTTGGTGCGCTTTTTTTTCCTCTTTAATATCCCGTAGTGCTGCACTCCTTGCTCGGGAACAAAAGAGATGAAGGGCTTTGGGCATGGAGAGTCATCGACGAACGGGCGAATGAGCGAGGAACCGAGCTTCCGTAGCGAGGCGGTGGGCATTCAACGCAAAAAAGATACATCCGAGTACAGAGCCGGTCCAGCGCGAAATGCATAAAACGAATGCAGACGGAACAGCAAACGAGTGCATGGAGAAAATCAGCCGATCCAGAGTTGCCAATGGCATCGTCCGAGATGAACGAGGACTTAAGGATCATCGAAATCTGTTATCCAATCATAAACTATTCTCAATGCCTCGAAGCCATTTATGGGGTTACACCACCTTGGCGCTCGGAAAAATAGGTATAAAAATAAATGAATCAATTTGACGGGACTATTGAATATATAAAATCATTTTTATATTTCACAAATACATTATTTGGTGAATAAATTTAAAAAACAAATAAAAAAAAGTGATGGGGATATAAGGGCCCTCTTTTCAAACTAGTGAACAAAATACCTCGAGATCTAATCAACCGATTTTCATGAAATTTATAACACATATTATTTATAATATTATCTAGGATTTTTTTTTATTGAACGACACGTTCATATTTTATTGACCTTGAAAACTCGATTTAAAAAAAAATCCGATTTTTTTCAAACAGCTGTCATTTCTACAAAAAAATCAAGAAAAAATGTTTGCTCTATGCTACAATTTAGCTATTACCTTCGTTCGCCAGAATATTTATTTTTTTATTTTTCAGATGATACCTGGCAGAGAAAAAGATTCAACGATCGGCAAGGATTCTCAAAAGAGGGTCCTACTAGACAACTCATATCGCCGCCATAAAAAAAAAATGTATTCGTTTTTTTTCTAAATTTATTCATAAAACTATAAGATATTTGTGAAAAATAAAAATTATTTTATACATTTAATGGTCGCGACAAAAAGAAAGTTTTTATTTTTATACCTATTTATCCAAGTGCCAAGGTAATGTAACGCCCTAAGCATTGCAGCGCTTTCCCATCTATTCATCCTCTGTATCAATTCTCTTCATAAATAACTAAAAAAAGTTCTGGTGTGTCAAAGAGTGAGCCATTCGAAAGGAATACACCGGAGACTTCAACGAATAGAAAAACGACGTCATTGCTTCGCTGTAGGTATTGGCAGATACGAAGCCAGATGTGGACATGACATCTCCACATCAAATGGAGAAGATGGCCCGGATGAAAGAAACGGGGGCGGTGTACGAATGACAAAAACACGTTGTAGATATAGAGATGGTAAAGGGAAAAATGCGTAGAGACAGAAGCTCATACACGAAATTGTAGAAGAGTCGAAAAAAAAACGCTACGGGAGGTGGTAGATTATTCGTTGAGAGGTTGCAACCAAGATAGGTAAAAAGGATTGCGCGCACATGACGCACCTAAACTTAACACGTCGTTGTGCATTGTGTGCGGTGAACGAACTGGAAGCGACGCCATACTGCGCGATGTTACGCGTATCCTGTTCTCTTCTCCTTTCATTCTCCCGCGTTGTACATCCCTTGTGCCATCATGCGCGCCCATCAGCACTTTTGCTCTTTCGTCGTAGACATATATTTCTCTCTCTCTCTCTCTCTCTCTCTCTCTCTCTCTCTCTCCTTCTGTCTCTTCGTCACTCGCTCCCTTTCAATTTCTGGTACTTTGTGTATTTTATTGTCGCGTATCAGGCCTGTCTTGTTGGCGCGCCAGGATTGCTTTTATTTTCGTTGCATTCGCCCGGATCGACTTCGGCTATCGGGGAAACATTGACGCCACTCGTGATAAAAGTTATCGATGTCATCGCAAGTTGATCCCGTGCGCCCTAACCGTTTTAAAAGCGTACGACGGTAGACATTTACGAATCGGTGAAAAGTTTCCTTCGATCGTATTCTCTTTCTGTCCGCGCGCTTTATAGTTTTCAGTAATTTTATCATGGGGCTTCGTACACAAGGTGGATAAAAAAAATGCAAATATTCTCCGCCTCTGGACATATCTGAAGATATTACTCTGAAATCTTGATAACGAGCAACGGCGTGCTCAAAATTGTTCAATTAGAATTTGTCACGTAGCGAATTGGATTTGGGGGATGATGAAGAAGTTTTGGATGCTACGAATGTTGCGCGCTATTACTCGTATATAGCGGCACGCACGTAAGGGCTGTTGTTCGTCTGGTCGCCGAGTAATAATAGCCGGGGGTGCATCGATCATGTGGCACAAATGTACGCCTTTCGTGACTTTCCTTCCTCGTTTTCTAACACACTATCCTCGTGCCATTCTCTTCCGAACGCGTTACACTCCCTCCCCAAAATCAACCCCCGAAATACAGAACGAACGATAGGGATGATGGTGAAAATAGTGATGACTTGAGACCATAACTCACAAACTATGACTAGGGTACGAAAACATGTTGAAATGACAAAAAATGTATAAAAAATTACTTTGCGAATACTATATCTATTGTGTCCTGTTCTGTTGATGTAATGAGCAGATATTACTCATCAATCGCGTTCTGTAAGGCGATATAATAAAAAGCCGTATCGGAACTTTCAGTGATACGATTAGAAGTTTCAGCTATACTTTAATAAATACAGGGTAAGATTCGGTGTAGACGGCCACAGTTTTTTTCAAGAATCCGCCAAAATAAAAGTACAGACATTTCTTTACTTATCTCTATTTGTAATTAAACTTTAAACATTTAGATTAAAGATAATTCACGAACATAACAAAAATTCTTATGAGATCAACCTTAAAAGTAGTGTTGTTTTTTTTTCAATCACGATGGACTATCTTTCCCGGAGTATCCCTGTATGATGGCCATTAGTAGTAGAGGAGTGATGGCCAGTACTTCATTCTAGTCTTGATTTTGTTGTTGGTTTTATGTTTCGATACTTAATTTTTTTTTCTTCTGGCCACATCTAGAACTCCATCTGTGAACAATGATGGATTGTCGGTTCGTGCAGCCGCCAGGATTTATAAACGGGCCAAACAAGTTGGCACACTATTCACATCTGACGTACATATTAAGTTCAGGAAACGCAAAGAAACGTCAAAATAATTGAAAGATCAAAAAACAATTACCATTAAAATAAAAAGAGAAAACCAGATTGGGCCTAGCCAGTCGGAATAAATTACCACAATGTAATGTACTGCAAGAAAAAGGAAAGCGGAAGAATATCTGAGAGTAGTGACAATAATAAAAAACTAGTATTATGCGACTTGTCAGATGTGAGTACAGAAGGAAATAACCGTGTTGGTTTCGGAGAAAATGATTATGAATCCCGTCTCATCGAAGACTGGCTTCAGTGCATAACGTGCCAACTTTGGGTACATGAAAAGTGTACTGAATTCAATGATATATGTTCTAGATGTGGCTAGAAGGAGAAACAAAAATTAAGAATCAAAATCAAGAGTAGAATTAAGTACTGGCCATCACTCCTCTACTCCTATGGCGGGAGATATAGCCAATGGCCATCTCTCCTCTACCCGGATACAGCGGGAGATATAGCCAATCGAGATTTTGAAAAAAAAACCTTAATTTTAAGGTTGATCTCATAAGAATGAGTATTTTATTTGTAAATTATTTTAAAGATAAATGTTCAAAGTTTAATTAGGAATAAAGATAATTAACCCTTCGTGAAGACCCTGAGTAGAATTGACCCATGAAATTTGGGAAATTCAGCCGGTGGGACCTGGTTTCCGGAGACCCCTAAAAAAAGTGTCCTCGCGGTGGTCAGGATAACTTATGATAACTTTATCTGAAATTAAAAAATCAAATTTTCTCTGTTAGTAGATAAGTATAGCTCGTGATTGAACTAAGGATTTAAAAAAAAATTGAAATTTCAATTTTTGGCAGAGTTGTATGCAAAATAGTTCAATTTTTGGTATAATTTACTACGTATAGCCTTGTAAAATTAGTTGTAATCGAAAAAAAAACCTTCGTTCAATCACGAGTCAATGCTATTTTGAAGAAGTGTGCAAAATTTCCATAAGATCGGTGCATTAGATTTTTGAGAAATCGTATGCACCGACTGCAAAAATAGTGTTTTGAGAAAAATGCGTATACTTGCGTCGTTCCCGGCCGGTCTTTCCCAACGTGGGGGATTCCCAAAGGCTCTCTCTCCTAGACTTTTACTCCGATCGACTTAAAACTTTGGGAGAATATTCTACACATATTGTACTATTAGATAATAAAATTTAAAAAATGGACTTTTTTGAAATTTTCAAACCCAAGTAACCCCTTAAAGAATCGTCTGTACATTTACAGACTATTATTTTATTTTGACGGATCCATAAAAAAAAAACTATTGCCAACTAACCCCAGACTTACTCCAAAGCGACCGTGTGAGACGCAGCCAGCGCTCTGACGATTCGTAAAGACAAGCGAGACAGAATAATATCCGAAAGTATCTTCGATAAGCGTTGATCGTGCACAACATATGTAAAACGTACCTCAACGAAAAACATTCAAGTGGGCAAGCCCAACATAAATCCACCGACCTGCGTATTATATGCAGGAAAAATAGAATGGTGGATACGGAAAAAGCGATACATGTGAAAAAAAAATGGTTTAAATGCACAGAGGAAGAATCGAGCATAGCGGCACAGAATCGATGGAAACTTTGCTGCGGAAGCTGTACCACGTTATTGTGGTACAGGGACCTAGAGGGAGGAGGGTAAAGTATACGGAATAACGTAGAGCTTCGGGGCTTTGGACCTCTCTCCATACCATCCACCCCTGTCCACGGTTATCACAGAAGAGAAGAGAACGCATGTGCACACGCCTAGTTATACCGTACGTTTATACGTAGGGCTGTTACGTTAGCGTGTAGTGGTACGTGTCCGGAGGGGTGCGTCCCAAACACGTGACGCCTGATTCATATACAGACTGCTACGGAATCAATTTGTAATCTTGACTCGAATTAAGGACCGTATACGCGGGGACAACGTTCGCCATAGGCGCGACTCTAGCCCGTTTATTGGTAAGCTTGAGCTGAAATTCTCGACTCTGGTAAAACCTTCCGTTGCCCCACCGCTTTGCGCTCTCCTTTCTTCGACTTTGCGCGAATCGGCAGTGCATAGTTCCTTCCATACACGATAAAATTCTTAGATGCTGCAACATTTGAGAAATTTTGCGTATTTTTTTGCAAACCATTCAACACAGGGTTAACCTACCAGTGAATGGACCAATAACGACACTATAGGAATCAGATGGACTGTAAAATGAAAATTATGAAAACAAACTTTTTAATCGCTATATCTAACGAAAGATATTATTCTGATAGTAGAAAACAATATTTGAAGTAATTGCAACAAATAAAATTGAAGGAATGGATAAATAAGCAGCGAAATGACTAAAACGCTGGTGATTTGATGAAATTACCAGTGAATGGACACTTGACCACCAGTCAATGGATGTATCTTGTAGATGAACACTGAATAGGATTACGATTTATTATTTATATTTATTGAATGCTAGATTTGGAGATCACTGTGTGGCACAAAAATTATAATATTCTTATACAGATAAGTATTATATTTGTTAATGAGATTTTGTAGAAAATGCACAAAGCTTTTTTATCTTAATGTGACATTCTAAAAAAAAACTAACAAAGTCTGTTTCGACAGAGAAAAAGAAAATTAAATTTCGTCAAAATAAAAAAAAACAAATGAAATGATTTTATGACATTTGATGAAATGTACATTGTCAATTCTTATCAGTAATTAATTTTACAATTTTCGGCAGAAGAAATAAAATTTTTACACTGCTTTTGAAATTATCAGAACAGAGCCCATGTGTTCCTTTACTCGAAGGAGGTTAGAATACAGCATCAGTGAATAAATATGTCTACTACCGACCTATTATTACAAATTTATTTTAAAAATTTGCAAAAAATCAAAGATTAATTCTATCTTTGATAATAAAAGTAATACTTACCTTCAAAGCTCATAAAAACTCTTGTTTTTGCCTTTAAAACACCTACTGTGCACAGCCGTATCGTAACTATAATAAATTGCGCGGTGCGCAAGTAGGGTACATCGACTAGTGAGTGGACGGGGATCAGCGAATGGAGGAAAGCTGTTTTATATTTTAAATAAGTAAAAAATATGAATTTTCGATAAAAATTCGAATCACTATAATTTAGCAAAAAAAAATCACGAGTGCCGTTAAAACCAATTTCTTAGTTTAATATCGAATTTTGACACCACACAGAAAATTCCTACTTTGTGGTACTCGTACACCGCGCAACTTAGATATGGCTGTGCACAGTAGGTGTTCTAAAGGCGAAAACAAACTTTTTTATGAGTTTCTTGGGTATTACTTTTATTATTTAAGATAGAATCAATTTTTGATTTTTTTGCAAAAAATTCACCTTACCTACAGCGTTCATCGACACTATACGTCCATTTACTGGTGGTCGAGTGTCCATTTACTGGTTATTTCTTCCATTCACTGGTAATTTATTTATTTCATTACGGATTTATCAATTTCTCCAACATTATTTGTTGCATTTACTTCGAATATTTTTTCCTGCTATCAGAATGATATTTTTTCTTAGCTATAGCAATTGAAAAGTTTGTTTTGATAATGTTTTATTTTACAGTCCATTCGAATCCTATAGTATCGTTAATCGTCCATTCACTGGTCGGTTTACCATAACGCAAACTAGAAAAATTTCGTGTGGCGTCAACATTCGATATTAAACTAAGAACTTGGTTGTGATGACACCCGTAATTTTTTTGCTGAATTATAGGGATTCGAGTTTTTATCGAAAATTTACATTCTTTACCTATTTTAAATATAAACCAGCTTTCCTCGATTCACTGATCGGTGTGCGCTAGTTATTTTATTCGAAACCTTCACGGTTTTCAGGATAAAATTTCTAATTTCCGTACTAATAGTAATGGCTTTCTAATCAGAAAAAAAAGTTCTTTCTGCCGGGCTGGCCTATCGATCATGTAATTTGACAGTACGAGCACTCTGTACGCGTATGACTCTAAATAATTGCGCGTGTGAAGAAGACTTGATTACTACGTGGCTTGTACCGGGAACTGAGAATCAAATGTTCGCTATTTCCGCGAATTTTCATTCATCGTTGACGCCACCGTCAGACGTGGATCTTCGTTGATTGAAATAATTTCCCGGAATTTGATATGGCGAGCGACAAAGAGCTAATTGCAATCACTATCATTTTTATCCGACTGTCGATCTTTGACTCTACTCGGCTGATTCACTTGAGCACAGGATTGAATTCCGCCCGACACGCCGTTTTTTTCGTATTATAATGGCGCTTTTATTAACATCTTCACTTTATAGTTGGCGTATTGATATTGACGAGGTGCTCGAATTTTTGAATAGTTAATTACTGGAAATCATACCTGACCAATGATTCTCGCGTGTATGGGAGTATTTCAGTTGATCAAAATTCAACTTTGCAGATTTCTTGGAGTCAATTGCTCTTCGTGTAATATTTCCATTCGAACCGCAATCAAGATGCACCTTGTACGAAAAATCGGCGAACGTCAACGACGAATCAAGATGACAAATTGTTGGCTTTGTACCCCTTGTCTTGAGGATTAAACCTCATAGTGCAAACAAACAATCTAGGGCTAAAACTAATCCAAAGCAGTGCACGTCAAGGATCAATTTAAATATTCATACGATTTTCGCGGATAGTTCAAGCAGCCTGATGCTCAATTAGAATTAACGCTCTACCAGGATCTTATATGGAGGGGAAGAATTTCACGGATCGTTATCGTCAGTGTTGCCGAAAGTGTTAGATCAGTTGGCGAAGATCTGGCGACGACGATCCCTTGCGCAGTCAAATAGAAGGGGCGAAGTGCTTCATGACTCATTGTCAGAAGCTCCGTCAATTACAATGCAAATGGTCCTACGAATTCGAGGCCTAAGAACGATGAAAATGGGCGGAAAGTTATTCTACAGAATTAAAGTTTCGTTTATTGTGCATTTTTAACAGTTTGTTTTAGGCATTACTTCCCGACCCAGCTGGTTTCTTTCGTATTTGTATACGGCAATTCAAACATTTAGCGTTTCAAAAAGATCGTAAAATATGAATTGTCAAAAAGATTGCTTCTAAGATACTACCATTTGTTTTGTTTCTTGGCCATTCGTTCCAACTTCCACAAAGGAAACAATCTTTTTTTTTGCCTTCTGTTACCAATGATACTTCAACCATAATAAATTATTCGATTTCAGCATTTATTGTGAATGAAACAAAGTCAGAAACAAGAAAGAAAAGCCAAAAACAAACATAAACATTTTTGCAATTCGATAGGAATCACCATTAATGCCGTTAAAGGTTAATAGCATATTTACGAAACATATTTTGGAAAATTTTCCAATTGGTTCTTTTCTATGTAAAGATCCGGATACTGTAATTACTTAAAATCCGAATTATAAATGACATCGGCCTAAAACATCTTAAGCCTGCGTTCCAATTTAGGAGAACCTATTCCCTATATGGAAACCCTCCCTCTCTCTTTCTCTTTCTCTCTCCCGGGTTGCCGCATTTTCTTATTCGCCTTGCCGCTGGATGTGAGTTTCTCAGGGCCAAGATGGCTACCGGAAATTGTCCTTAGGTGACCTTACTTAGGATTTGGCCACGGAGCGACCGGCGACCCTTTAACCGTCGACATTCCGCCTTCTGCTTTTGCCATTTCGAGGGCTCAATTTTGGCATCTACGAAGATAGGGTTGTGATATCGCCCGATAGAGCAGAAACGTTGGATATGGGTCGAAGTGATGGCCACCACCAGGAAGGCGGAGGCATTAATGAGGCAATAGCGAAACCCACTCTCCTCTTTCCCAGACAGGCCGATTCTCGCCATCCAATCCTGTCTTGATGAGCCATTCCCAATAATGTCAGAGGTTACGTCACATAGTAGAATATCTTTAACCCCGCTCTAATTTTCCATCCCTCGCACCTTGCTAGTAGAATTATGCTGCTTTATGTTCGATACATCGCTCGGCTTACTACTGCATGGATTTATACAACGACGTAAGATATTTCCTATGTTGGAATGAAAAAAATTGGAATTTAATTTAGTGATTTGATAAACTCGGACGATGATACATTAAATTTGTTTTTTAACAATCTTCGGAAACGTTTGATTTTCTGTATTGTTTTATAAAAACAATGACGTAATAGGAGAATTTTGCTCCGAAAATAATTTTTTAGTGTGTGGCTAAAAACGTACAAAACCAACGTTTAATCACAGAGAGAGCTGAATGAAAAACTTCGGTAGCCTGTTGGAATCCAGAAACATACTCCAGAAATAACATAATTTCAAAGAGTTATAACCCAAAAAAAGTTGTGTTACCGAAATGTCACTTAACGGAAAATTGCTACGTATTAACGTCTAGACAGATTTTTCTATCAACAGATGGCACTAATGACATGTACCAATTGAATCGGAAATGTCATTGGCCAAATTTCCATTAATTATAATGTATAGGGGTTATTTTCGATTGCAATTGGTGAATTATCAACATAATAAGAGCAACGTATTACATTGACAAATAAATTAGGATTCGTTGAAAAAAAAACCCCAATACATATAGATTGATGAACATTTGGCCGATGATGATTTCAATTCTATTGGAATATGTTATGAGTGCGATTCGTTAATAGTAAAATTTGTCTGGCCGTTAATATACGCCGTAATTTTCCGTGCCGTGACATTTCGCGGATCTAACATTTCTCGGTTGTGACTTTTCGAAAGTATATAATTTCTAGATTATGACGTTTCCGGAGTTTGACAGCCTACCAAAACAGTATAGAATAAAAACAAAATGTTTATTCAATAGACTAGGAACATAGCTGCTAAGGAAGCTTCATCTCAAAGTCCTGTAAATCTAAGTGTACATAAAGCTTAGCACATGGGAGCGCGCAACGACGATAGTCTATAAAATTTGAAAAACTGTCAGATAAGCTGCAGGTTCGAGGGAAGACTCGGTACGCCTCAAGGCTCTACAAATCCCATCTTTGATGCTGCTCTTAAGAGGATAAAGATAGATTCAAGATGGGGTGTAGTGTTTGCAGAAGTATCGAGTGAATATACTCTCTTGGTATAACATTACGTGTTTTGTGTGGTACATTCTCAAATAAAAAAAAAGAAGAAGAAGCAAGACGACGTGAAAGATGCGAAAGGCTGGATGAAAAAAATTGAAAGGACGGAATGAAACGCAACGCGGGTTCAAAATCAGCCAAGGATTATCCATTTTGTCAATCGACTTTTTTCCTGCGTCGTTTACAGGACATGGTTACAAGGAAGGGCCTTCAAGATAAACGATCGTAGGTTTATACGGTACCCCGAGGAATTCTCCTCACACCTCCCGTCGCTTGTGCTCACAACTTTATTTTCATCGGCAACCCAGGCACCAAACCAACAACAAGCCTGACAGCAAAAAATCATTTCTATGAGACTCGTCAAGTACACGCCTTTGTTAACGCGCGATGTTGTACAATAGACCTGGTCTTCTGTACTAAGAAAAAAATCTATAAAATAGTCAAATAAAACATGGATGAAACGGCAAGACACAAGGGTGCTGAGTTTCGATGGCGTGTCTTCAAAACGTCGCTTGACAAACGTTCGTTTGCGGCGAGTTCACAAATTGTAAGCCAAATTTTGCTATGTGTAATGGAATAATGTTAATTCCATAAATAGCTGTGATTGAAAAATCCGGAAATACGATTCAATGGCTATTTAAATAACGGCACACTTCTCAAACATCTAAATGAATATGAAAAAGGTATTTCAGCATGAATCGTCTTCAATCACTGAGAAAATCGTTGATCAAGACGCCGTTCAGGAAAATAACGATGAAACTATGGTAACGGGGATGAATTTTTTATATTCCGTAATTTTGTTTATATCGAAAGCGGCTTATCGCGCTGGTTTTAGCTTATGATCCATGACGAAAGGGAATAAACGATACTTATAGGCTTACGTATTTGAGTACACGCAACAACTGGTTTTCTCTGAGAGATTTCGAGAGGTCCTCTTTAAATCGGATTTATACGAAGATTTTCGGTAAGCGATATACCGTGCCTTTTGAATTGGCGAGCCGTGGCTAATCTGTTTGTTCAGCCTCTTTAGCAGGATTCCCAGTCTATCTCGGCAAGCACCAAAGACGGAGTAGGAGTATCCTGGTCCTTCTGTAATATCTGTACTTCGTTACCTTTTTTTTCTGTAAGTTTGATTCGGAATATTTGTTCAAGTCACTATGTTTACTTCAGCGTTTTTCAGCTGTAGAATTGTTTTAACCATCCCGTTTTCCCATCCTCCTTTCCTTCCCTCGTGTTTTTCCTTCCTTTTTATTCCGCGGTTAAGATCTAAATAAGTTAATCGTTAGTAAAAAAAAAAGAAAGCCAAAGCAATCTGAACAAAACCAATTCGGTGAACGCGATATAGACTCAGGAAAAAGTGGCCTGTATTATGGTGAAAAAAAAAAGTATACTTCGTGATTGTCGAAAGATATACGGATCCTTTTTTCGACGTGAATATGTCAATTAAAAGTCAAACTTCGAACTTTAAATTACTTCCACTACATCGTTTCTGAGCATGAAATTAACAATCTGACTAACTTAGCACAGTTACTTACCTCGTGGTTTTAAACATTTACATATATATTCTATTGAAACTACTGCCATTCCATCGGCAATGTGAATTTTATGTTTGTGTATACTTGCATATTCTTATTTTGCTTCTAGCCGTGCGGGAGGAGAGGGGTCCTTATTCGCCAGTACTTGTATAAAAATTTCGGAATACACGCAACAATGTTTCACACGTCTATATAAAAGCATATATTAACAATACCATTATTAGTATACAAGTAATGCTCACAATGTTTTTTGCATTTGTGTTAGATATTTCTTTAGTTCCGCGTTATAAGTATCCGTATTCGGATTTTATGCGTACGATTCAATGCTCAAATAAATTATCGTATGGTGCTTTTATGCTCAGAAATTTCGATTATGATTACGATGGCGATTACGATCACTATTATTACCATTATTGTTGGGTTTTTTTTATTACGATTGGAATGATTATGACGATTTTGATTGCGTTTACGATTATAATTTTGATTACGATCAAGATTACGATTGACAACAAAATTCCAGCGCGATTCGCGAATATTCGAAAGAAACTGTGTTCAATTGTCTAGATTTGTATATTTTTATCTTGGAAAATGATAATACCAGAACTTACAGAAATGTCGAAGTTGAACTTTTTAGACGTATCTAAGTGGAAAAAAGGCCGTATCATTTAACGTTCATTGGTGAACAACTCAACCGCGCTTCACACAGCAAACTCAGTAATTGTTCGAAAATGTTGATCTTCAGCATCGGGTTTTAAAAGTTAAGACATCTACCGTGAATGTCTCGAAATGCATACGGGACCACCCCAAGACAGGTTACATAATTTGTGGAGAAGCATGCGATATTCATACGACGAAGCTCGAGTCGAATGGGAAGAAAAAAAAGGCAGAAGGAAGCTACAGGGTCCGATAAAGATTACGATTGCATGTCTCGGGGAAAGATTAGTCGCCGCATCCTCGGCAACTGATCCTCTCAATCTCTCAGTGGGAATCATCACTCGTTCGCTCGAGCGCAAAAGTCCATTCTTTCTTCAGATTCTTTTTTCCATTCTCTCGTTTTTTTTTCATTCTCTTTCTCTATGCTGGTGGAACCGCGTATACGCAATTCTTGCACTCATACATGTATATATACGGTTGGTTTTCTCTTTCCGGCCACGTCCAGTCTATCTTTATTTTCATTGGTCTCAATTTTCCGGTACGAAAAAAAAGGCCAAAAAAATAAAAAGAGATGACGAAAACAATGAAAAGAACGATGGAGGAAACTTTGTGCGCGATGCCCCTGCACGAAAGCCCTTGGCCAGTTTCAAATTCTCCCCCTTGCGTATCCCTCGAAATCATTGTCCTGGCGCATCGTCGTTCACCTGATTTAACGCGGACAGTGCCAGACCCGGAGGAGTGATATACCTGGCAGATGTTTTCTCTTTTCTGGGAGCGCTCCATTTTTTCTATATATAATATGTTTTTGAAGAACTTTGAGGGGTGCAGACGTCTGTTCAGTCTCGCTGGCATTCGACAACTTGGCTTCAACGAAGCACTCGAACTATTTGTTTTACACCGATTTTATTTTTCGGTTAAAACAGGAGAATAAAGATAATAGCCACTTATGACAAATTCGAAGTGCAATATTTGAAGTAATGTCAGACTGTTCGTTAACACTGAAACTATTTCAATCATCAATTACTTTTAATAACACAGAACAAGTCTCAATGAATGTTTTTTTTTTCACCGACTGCACATGTATAAGATTAAAGGGTTACACCACCTTGGCGGTCGGAGAAATTGGTATAAAAAAACAAAAGATTGACGCAATTATTAAATATATAAAATAGTTTTTATTTTTCACAAATACATTATAGTTTTTTGAACAAATTTGAAGGAAGAAATGAATAAAAAATGCGCGGAGTAATAAGTCTTCTAATTGGAACCTCTTTTCAAACTGGTAGAAAAAATATCTTGAGATCTATTCAATGGATTTCGATGGATTGGATGCCGTGTTCATTTTTTATAAATTTTTAAATCTCAAATTTTTTATAAAAAACAGTTTTTTTTCAAGCAGCTGTCATTTCGACAAAACTTTTTTTAAATTTTTCCCCTATACTACATATTACTATTACCTTTTTCTACAAGAATTTGTAATTGTTAAATTTATTTTTAAACGATGCTTACAGAGAAAAAAATTCTACCATTAGCAAGGAATTTCAAAAGAGAGTGTTACTAGACGACTTATATCTGCGCCATTTTTCAATTTTTTAATTCGTTTTTATTTTTAATTTCTTCATAAAACTATAAGGTATTTGTTAAAAATTAAAACCATTTTATATATTCACTAGTCGCTTAAAAATGTTATTTTCATTTTCACACCTGTTTTTCCGAGCGCCAAGGTGGTGAAACGCCTTAATATATTCAATTACGTCAATATAACACAATAAATATCCCGGTTTCATGGTTTTGTTGTTGCCACAAGAAATGAAACAGTATGATGACGCCAGTTTTCCACTGTATGAATTCACACTCGCAAAGGCTTTCCGGCCTTAAATTTGATTTTGCCTCCCAAAATTTTCTTTCAAAGCTAACAAATGGAGTAAGAACATATAACTGTTCAATTAGCGATCCCGTTAAATGACGGAGAAAAATCATATAGATACCATAATGTTTTCAACATTATAAATTTATGGAAAAGGCGTGTTACGATTTTACGATCGCAAGCGTGATAGAGAATAATTCGATAGCCTCGATAAGGATATTGGACCAAACGCGATTAGCATTGGCCTGTGTGCCTCGCTCGACGCTATCATGTGCATTTCACTATATCGCCCAGTGCGAGGTTTTGTTATATACCCTTTACTCCAACGCGTACACGCATATAATATATATATACATATATATATATATATATATATATATATATGTTTAGAGTTGTGTAGTAGGCATATATGCGTACGAACCAGCTTCAGTGGCGCGTGAATCGGTAATTCCGTTGCCTATGAATCGCAAAACCTGGCCCGCGATGGCAATACAGAAGCGCAGAGTGAGATAGAGAGATCGGATGAGTGGGCAGAGTATTATAGTAGCCCCACCCTTGGTCGGCAAGCGACCCCCGCACCTACCCGCGATTCTATCCTCCCTCCCCTTACGTTGCTTCCTCCACAAGAGTTATCGAGTAATCAGCCGCGTATTGTTTTACGAGTCGCTGAATCGGAACGGCGATTGGATCGCGATCCCGGGAGCAGTATACGTTGTCCCTAGCCACCAGCCACCAGAGATACCATTCTTGTAACAAGGAACTGAATTAGGATTGGGGATGTCGGGGTCAAGGGGTTGGAGGAGCTTATGCATTTGGTGATAGACGACGAAGAAGAAGAAGAAGCGATCATCGGACTCTTTACAAGATCACTGCATTACGGTGACACGGGACAAATATTTGTGTAAGAGCGATAGAATGAGCAATGCCCATGGTGGAAACACGGATATATCCTGATACACAATGCAACGCGAGCAAAATTTGGCGAATCTAATCAAGGTAACTGGTCAGCGAGAGTGTACGAGATCACAGTTTCGTAGAAAATCATGACACGCTTCAACCAGCGTGAGGAATTTTATACACTAGTTAGGAGGTGCGATATTCGAACTATGTTGCTTTAGTGTATCGACGTGCCTATATTTCGAATTTTCATAATCTGATGTTTCCGTGTTGATAATGAAGAGATAGGTATTGATTACGCGAGGTTTAACTTCTAAGCAGCAAGTCTAGATCTTCTAATCCCAATTTGCGTCAGTCAAGTACCAATAATATCATCAAAACAATGGATCATTACATGATCTTCAGCTTTTCAGTAGTAAGCCCAGACGTGCTAATCTGCTAGTCCAAATCTGTGGCCGTTTAGTATCGATAGTAACTGGAGACGTCCAGTTATTCTATTCCAAATCTACCTCAATGAAGTATCAATAGTAGGATCGGCATTGAGCTGAACATCTCGTATTAATATACGAGATGTTCAGCTTCTCAGCAAGAAATCCAGGTTATTCGAACTATGTTGACTTAGTATGCTTATCGATGTGCCGATATTTCAAATTTTAATAATCTGACGGTTCCATGTTAATAATAAAGAGGCTGGTATTGATTATACAATGTTTAACTTCTCAACAGCGAGTCCAGATGTGCAGATCTTCTAATCCAAATCTGCGTCAGTCAAGTACCAATACTATCATCGACATTGTTGGGGATTACGCGATCTTCAGCTTTTCAATGGTAAGTCCAGACGTCCTGATCTTCCAATCCGAATGTGTTTCAGTCAAGTATTAATAGTATCATCGGCATTGAATTTGATTACGGGATATTCAGCTTCTCAGCAAAAAAAACAAGACGTCCAAATCTTCTAATTCATATCTGCGCCAGTCAAGTAGTAATAGTACTACCAGCATTGGGTTACAGATTCACACATATAGTCCTCTTGCCGAACAGTTGAATCTTGAGACCGCAAGTGCCCGTCATTGCATTTTAATCTCACAAAAGCATCTTTCGTAGCTCGGTTCCGTCCTAGATAGAATATGGTACACATGAGGCACGTTGAGCCTAAATCTTGAAGCATTGACACGGAAATAGAGGTGTTTCAAAACTTTAGCAGAAAAGTTCATACCCTGGATCATCATACTGCGCCACGGCTGAACCGAAGCATGTCCGTCTGCAAGCGAAGCAAGCGGGGCGAGAGCTCAACCAGCTATACGTCCGTTCGTCCATTCGTTGGTTGAGTTCGTTCGCGGACACATATACCTATCCGTGTTAGCAACCCCATTGATCTGGCGGTACAGTGGCTGGGGTGCCGTTGGATGCCGAGCAAAAACGAACTATAGGGGGTGAAATTTTGCGGAGTGCGCTGAGCCACTGCCAGCCCCGATGCTTTCCCTCTATCCCTGTTTCATTTATTCGGTGCGTCTGCCTATCTGGCTCACTCGTTGCCTCAACCGCCCTTGCGTCCTTTCCGCTGAAGCGTATGAGCGCAGGTCGTGGTGCCGTGGTCGTTTGATGAGGGTGGTTGCATGTAGCCTACGACCAACCACATCTTTTTGTTCGGTCGCAGTTCCTATGGTCCTTCCGTTGTTTATACATGGTGCATCGCGTATATAGGTGTATATTATCCACGTGATACGACATGAGAACAGAATGAAAAACGTAAACTGCTCTGATCAAGGCAACCGATGAGTGGGAACACTACAACCGTATGCACTGCTCTCATTTCTTTCGAGATTCATTAGGTTCGAAGGCCCCACGATCCACAGATCATTTCTGGCCTTATAGTTGACGCTTTGGTTTGCTTTCCTGACAGTTCTCCACTGTCTCCTTTGTCCCTGATGTTAATAGGGATCATCCCAATGAAGTTATTCCGGTGACCAGACAACTAGACAATTTTCTTTTTTTCATAGCTGCTCTCCTCTCCAAATCTTAGTTATCCGTATCGTCTTCTTCGTTTGAACCCTCATGAACGTGGCGAGTGAAGTTTTTCTCTCGTTTACCACCAACCATATGTCGAACACTTGGGTTAATTACTTAGAGTCATAGTTTCAAGCCACACAGATAGAATTGGATGATCCCTACCATCAATGCTTATCAAAGTTGTCAAAGTGCAAAATCGAGGGCCATTCCAAGGAAAAGAAAAAAAAAGAAATCTCGAGCTTACCTAGAGGTGGTAAAGAGTGTGGTGATGAAACATCAAAAAGTAGCGTAGCGGAGCAAATTAACAAAAAAAAAAGAACGAATTCTGGCAGAGAGAAAGGGCAGGGCAATGGAAAGAGCGTCCTGTTCGTATTATAAAAATCCACAAAATAACCAAGCAGGGCCATTAGCGATGCTCTTTTAACCGTCGGCATTCAGCATAGCGAGTGACCGAGCGAGCCCTCGTGACGCGTGTAAATTTTACCAGCGGCGGTTGCTCGCCTCTTCCGAACCAACCTCCTCCTCTTCTTCCTCCCTCTCGCCCTCCTTCTCCTTCTCCACCCCGTTTGCCCTATACTGGCTATATTTTTCGTCGAGTGGCACTGCATGTCGGTCCACTGGTTCGTGATCCAACGCTCCCGCTGCGTAGCGCGTCACTCGCCACCTCGTGCTTTTCCCCTTCGTTCCTGCATCCATCTATCTATCCTACTTTCTATCGGAGACCTAGCTAACTCTGGCAACCCCCAGCGGATTCTGGGGTTGCCTACCAATTTTCCGTCTCACTCTTTATCACGTTGGTCATTCGAGTGCTTTCATCCTCTCTCATTTACTCGCTCGCTGCTGCCTCCGCACCCCTCTTCCGTTGGGCTATAGTTCCCTCCGCTCCGCAAGCCCCGCGTGGTGGTAATCCGACTGGCTAGCCACTCGCGCCAACAAATACCCTCAGCGTTGCTGCCCGCGGCCACCCACTCGTCGTCCCGCTGGCCGCCTGGCTTCATCCAGCGAGCACCCTTTTCCCTCAACCCGTTTCCTCCGCGCCTCTTCCCCAACCTCCTTCCGACCACCCTACCCCTTTCCACCGCCACCCCCGGAATTCCCGTGCCCGTGGTACACTCTGGTGAACCACCCCCGACACCCCGAACACCGCGAAATGCTGGCTCTAGCTCTGTTCACCACGACGGGATATATTCATCCTGTACTCGGAGTACACATCCTGAGAGTGAGCGATGTTCGTGAGCTCTGGAGTTCGCCAAGCCTGATGGTCACTATCCTGCTGGTCGTCGCGTCCTTTGACGCTCCTCGACGCCAAAATTATTTGTTACGTCTACACTGTAAGCAAACTTACGCAATGCGAAGCCAGGAGATCTTTTCCAGGTCCGTTCAACACTGTTCTTGATGTCTGTTGGCTCATTTGAACGCTTTGATTCGTGCGCTATTCTATCCGGATCCATTCACGCTAACGGTATCTAGGACCACCAATGCGCTGTTTTGCGGTGGGGTTGGGGCTCGTGCTTTGGGCTTGACCGCTACTTTTTAACATGCTCATTTGCATACTGTTTCGTTGCATGTAGAAGGCTTGGGCTTTACTGGGTTGATTGCTATACCTGTTATCTTGAAAGCAGTGGGACTTCGTAGGATGCATGTAGTTCAGTGTTATATTGCATCGTAGTCGATCGTACCTGATTAAATGGCAATCAAATTACTCATGTTCCGCATTATGCGATCCAGGAAAACGAAGAATGTTACTGATCAATGTAAACGCGATCTCAATGCTTGAGATGTTGTCTCGCAACGAGAATTTGTTTGATGGAAGATAGCTGGCTGTCAGCGGTCTGCTGTAGTCGCCATTGGTGGGCTGATGCATATTTGTAATAATAAATACATGTTGACGTGTAATTTAGAAGGTGTATGGGTGGAAAATTCCCAAAAAAGTTTCGAAAGACCGGATTATTCTAATTAATTCGCATGTATTTAAAAAACCAACAATTTGATTACAAATTACAAAAGATACTTATTTCTGATTGTTCCTTAAGCAGATTTTTTAATGAAATGTTATTGAAAAGTTATTGAAAACTTACGTTCGCGACGAAGCACGCGAGGGATCCAATCAAACTTTTGGCTATACTTTTTTCTATAATACAACTTTAATACGGGCTCAAAAAATGAATGCATATGTTCTTATCTCTTTTTTATGTAAAAGTTCCATTTTATTCTCTTCGATTGTAGCTTTCATGCAAACCCGAGAGAAAAATATAGTATATCATTACAAGAAGCAGATTATATTTTTTATTGTGGCGTCACACGTAATATTCGTGGTAGAATTCATTCAACAGATTCAAAAACAATAATGCACTGCAGTTGAAAAATATGTGAAAAAAAATGATTTGAATGGACCACGCACGACAGCTGTTGTGAAACAAATGCCAGATGTTTTCCATCACAGTACAATAGGGGACATCTTGACCCCTGAGATTTGCCCATTCGAAGGACTTCTTCACGGCTTAAAAGGAATTCATTTTTAAAATATTTTAATAAATGAATCGATTCAATCAAAATAACAATGTTTAAGTGTCTATTGGGCATACTACTCTGTTAAATTGTTTGAATGATATGATTAGGGCAGTACGGAATATCAGGGAAAAGTAATTTATTGATCATTCTTTGATATGTGACCCTATATAATTTGACGACCATCAATTTATATTGCACCGCAGATCAATGAGATCGTACACTGAACAAAAATAATTTTACGAACTAATCCTGCGGTAACTGCAAATGCAACCAAATTTTGGGTTCGCATAGAAAAAACGCAAGATTCTTCCGGCAACTTTCCGCATTTGAGAACGAAAACATGTTCGGATTAAAGAAAAATATGGTTACCTCGACCAAAACATCAGTTGCACATTCGCGACAGTTGGTTAAGTCCGTGTAATCATTTTGTTTCTTTCAGTCTATCTATTCCAGATTTGCTAAAGACGAAAATCACTCCAGTGCTTCGCAATATCGGATTAAAAATACATCGATGATCAGTAATAACATTTAACAGAATGTCCAGAAGTAGTATTTCATCCTAGAATAATCTGGTTAACAACGAATCGTATATATGACGTAACCATCGAGATTAAGTATCTACGGTAGCATACTAAAGAGTATGATTAAAGTAATACTTTTTCAGTTTATTTCGTTTATTCAATTACTCCTTTAATGACAATACTATCCTTTAGATCGAACGACAGTGCTATTGGCTTCCCGTTTTTACTTGATTTGATTTTGATTTGATTTGTCAAAAGTGAATCCTCCAGGTCTCTACCATTGTATTTCCATCAAAAATATATGTACAACCACTGAAAATCTTTGCTCCAGTTGTCGATCATCCCTTGTACGTGTCTCGAAATAACTGATTTTTCGTATTATCCGTAGCATGAAGCAGCTCCTTTTTTTTGTCGCAATTCCCATCATCTGCATCATCCCAGGACGCAGGATTCCATCAACGCTATAAGCTCACCAGACAGAATGGAGTGTTCATGGGCATTGTCTCTCTTTGTGATACAACCCAGCCAGCTGGATAGACTGTGTTCTACAAGCTTGGTCGGTGGATGCATGCGCTGGCGGCCTGTAGACTGTACACAGTGACGGAGAGAGAAAATATCCACCCGTTCCGGCCCACACCGCTATGTATACACGTGCCTCTTTCTCGCTCGGTCCAACGTTGGCGAGATGCTAGCGAAACCTCCGGTTGCCTGGCCTGACAAAATGAGGCGAGCAGGACGCTCGGTTACCACCGACGCCGCGCTCTATACGAGGGGATGATGGACAGGGTGGGCATTTTCCACCCCCGTGGAGCCCCACCCATACCCCCCTTCAAGCCCTAACTCCCTTTTCAAACCGTTTTCATCTCTCTCCCTCTCTCTCTCTCTCTGTCTCTCTCTCTCTCGCACTTTCACTCGCGAGGCTGCCGGACTTTGGTAGTGGACACTACACAACTCTCTACACCCCCGAAGCCCTCCCAACCTTCGGCAACCCTCGTTTACACTGTACACTTATACGAACCCGCGAGAGCACCGATCGTTCGTACGTTGAAACGAGGTTCGGGTGCACGCAGGGCGCTTGTCATAGTGTTCTACCAGCCCTCTACTCAACCTCATCGAGTCCACAGCGGTGATCCTCCGACCACTCTACCTTCCGCGACTACCCCCTCATCCAGGTTACTTTCAACTCCACCCTTCGCGATCTGCGATTCAACCCTCTCTCCTCGCCTCTTCTTCGCGACTAGCACTGACTCTCACCCCACCCCCCCCTTCGCCCCTTTCACCCTCCCACCCCTCGCGCCCTCCGCAATTCAGCCCCGCGCATGCAACACCAGGCTTGACCGAACGCGGTGTGCCGCTGCCGCGTATACGTGCTAAAGCATAGCGACTCTGCCTCGGTGGTTCGGTTTTTAGTTAATACCCACTGGCCGTTCCACGCCCGAACCGCGGTTAGGGAGCCGGCGATGCCGCCAACTCCAATGTCCGCGGAGACTGCAAAGATATATATAGACCCATTTGATGCTTCCCATTTTGTGTGATAGTATTATCCGCGTTAACTCAGCTTTTTAACGATTTTTTTTCTCACCATGCTAAAGTTATACCAGGTGCTAGATATTGGAACACGATTTTTTAACACTTTTTTTTCACCGCCGTCTGCGTCACGACGGCAGCCAGGGTATGACACTTTGTGCGTAACACGCTGGATGTTCTCAATCCCGTTAGGATTATCGGTTAATCTCGGATCGCGCGGTAATAAAATCTTGCTTCAATAGATCGCGACATCGTTTCAATATCAATCAATTTTCGGAAGATGAATTTTTTAATGTAGTTTTCTTAAAGCTTTAAAAGAGAAAACACATATAGCGGCGTCAAAAAGTTGATTTTTTAAAAGTGAATTGTTAGATAAACATCTCAAGAATATGGTGGTAAAGTAATCAGCCGGTATGTCACTGAAATGATTAAGTTTTCATAGTTCAAAACTTTAAATACGTTTTTCCCCTAACTACCTTTTTTAAGTTTGTGCGAAACATAACTTTAAAACGAGTCGACCGATTGTGCTAAAATTGTACACATAACTCAATAACAATACTACCTTGAACTTATACCTACTTGTTTATGAAAATCACTTTTAAAAAAGATTTTTTTATTGCAAAACGGAACGAAAAGTTTATGTAAAATTAAAATTTTTTTCCTGAATGGTCCCATTTTTTTATTGTCAACATTTTTAATGTTTCTCAGATATACGTTCAGCATTCTGATGTGACAATCCTAAAAATTCTTGGCTCATAATTTGCAGATCAATATTGTAGTCGTTGGATTTCCCTCAAATAGACAACTACCGGCAAAACCTTCCTAGAAGACCACGCCATAATGTCGCCATTTTGCAATATTTTTTAATGAAAAAAATTGTTCAAACAGCTTAATAATATAATAAATTGTACCTAAAGTTTCATAAATTTAAAACGTTTTGTACCTTCAGAAAAAAACAAATGATCATAATTGACTATTTTTTCACCGTCTACGTGTATTTCCCCCCTTAAGTCATAAAAATGTTTTAAACTCAGGCCAATATCAATATACTAATCATTGTCTAAATTACAGAATTTCGTAGGAAAGGGAACGCAACTACCTGACGATACAAGTCGTACTTTTCTTTTGCGTTTCTCGAAACTACATTTTTCGAGTTGCGCAACGTTGGACAACCGAAACAAATAGTCTGATTGAATTGAAATTTGCTATAAATTTATTTGAACAGATCTTCACCAATCTAGCGTAGAATTCTTTGGATACGTCAATTTATTCGTTAATAACAATTTGTTTGAATTCGTTATTCTGAAGCAAGAAGGATGGCTGACTTTGAATCGAGAGCATTTCTTCAATTTTCGAAAAAATGAAAAACCCTTATACTATGTTTTACCTATGTTCTTTACTTAACAGAAATTTGTTGATTTTTTATTTCCCTATATCCTTATGGTCATGAGAATATCATCCGTCGATGCGAGGCAGTGGCGCTTCGCAGGAATCGCTGAACTGGCCTCCATTTTCAAAATGATTGAATGAAACTTTCATAACCAATTGTTGAAAGGACGTAGAATAGAGCCTACAAGAGTAAATCAGTTGTAACCCGTGGATGCGGAAAAAATCTACCATTTATGCTTGTATTGTAGACGATCATGATGTCACAATCTCTCAACTGGAGATAACAAGGTTGAAGACAGGATGACTCAGGGTTACTAATAATTATTAAGGAGTTACACTACCCAGGCGCTCGAAAAAATAGGTATACATTTTTTTTAATTGACGCGACTATTAAATATCTAAAATAATTTATATTTTTCACAAATACATAATACGTTCATGAGCAAATATTTAAAAAAACGAATACATTTTTTTTAACGGCGGAGATATAAGTCGTTTAGTAGGACCTTCATTTGAAAATACTTGCCGATGGTGAAATCTTTTTCTGTGTCAAGCATGGCCTGAAAAATTAGAAAAAATTGTTCTCGTAAAGGAAGGTAATAGCTGAAGAATAGCATAGGGAAAAAAATGTTTAATTGTTTTTCTCAAAATAACAGCTGTTTGGAAAAAAATCTGATTTTTACCAAAATATTGAGTTTTAAAAATTGATAAAAAATGAACACGGCACCCAATCAAAAAAATTCCATGATACGTCCTAGATAATATTATAAAAAATACATGGTATAAATTTCATCAAAATCAATTGAGTAGATCTCGAGGTATTTTATCCACTAGTTTGAAAAGAGGGTCCTACTGGACGATTTATATCTCCGCCATTATTTAATGTTTTTTTATTCGTTTTTTTTATTTGTTCACTAAACTATAATGTATTTGGGAAATATAAAAATTGTTTTATATATTTAATCGTCGGAAAAAAAAAATTCTTACACCTATTTTCCCGAGCGCCAAAGTGGTGTAACTCCTTAAGGCCTTAGGCCACCCTAGAAGCAAAAAAAGGGCATATTTTGTGATTTTTTTTCAGCGAAACCATAAAATAAATCGGAATTACAAAATAGGGGTTTTATTATACACGTAATTGACTATACAAAATTATTTTTTCACAGCGATTCATGTTAAAATGGCGACTGTGCAGCATTTTTCCGATAACGCCTTTTCTTCTAGAAGATCAACGGCCGGACCAACAGCTCCTATAATTTTTGAGTTATGATGAGACACTAAAGTTTTTTTCGATTTTATATAAAAATAGCTATAGAAGTACGTGGGATTTTTTTGATATGTTGTTTTTTGTCAAAATGGCGCATTTCTAAAACAAAAAGTATAAAATGCCATAAGAATATCGTCAGAAAATTGTTTATAAAAAAGGAAGTATGTAATATAATTAAAAAATCCTACGTAGTGCCTCAGAAAATTTAATTCTAAATATACAGTTAAAATTTCAAGGGAATCGGTTGAAATTTGTTTGAGTTATGAGTCCGGCAGACTTGAAAAATGTAATTTTGAGATAAACGCGTTTAAAGTTAGGAGAAAGTTACGACATGAATCAAGAGGGGTTGCGTTAGAATTCGAAAATCGAGTCTTAGACATTTTTCATACCCATAACCTTTTGGAATATAATTTTATAGGTACTAAGGTATATTTTTAACAAAAAAAAATCGATTTTCGGAAAATCCTAGAGTGGCCTAAGGCATTAAGCAACGAACTAAGAACTGGCCGACGGGAAGATGAGTAAATAAGAAAGTGTTGCAGATATGTTGTGGTTGCGTGTACTAAACGTTGCACGAATAGTCGTTACCTCGCCATCGAAGTTCATCCTATCAACGGATCAAAACCGGGATGCACTTGCTTATTGATAACCGATTCGAGTATCAAACCACAAACCAATCCGAGCCATTGTTATATTTATCTATGGAGCCAAAGCTGGCTTATACGCTAGGTAATATGGTAGACAGGTAAAAAAAAGACGCTTTTAACGTTCTCACGAGTGCTCACAATGATCGTCGCAAGAGCGTGAAACGAGCGCATTGCGTGGTGTCTGGCAGTGGCTGGTGGATGTCGAGCGTAGACCTCCACCTCCTCCTCTTAATAGTATACCGAGTGCGGCCAACCGGTTAACCGGTAATTAGCCGATCTGTGCCGGCCCGTGGAGCCTCGTGAATGTAAATTAAGCAGCGGGACTAGCCTGGCGCGCTATACAAATTTTCATGGCACGGGGCACGAGAGAGCTTGAACGAGGACGAATTAGTATCAGCGAAGGGTAGAACTTAGGGCGTAGGTGAAGCCAGGTGCAACGGATACGGAGCTCAGGAGTATTTCCCCTTTCGTGAAACGAGCTATAAGTTGGACGTGTACGATAAGTTTGTACTCCTACACGATAATACAACATACATTTAGGTGCTCCCCCCCCCCTCCCCCAACGCCTACTCCCCCTTGACGCCTGGTTAGGTGAAACCGGATCTGTGCGTTTAACCGGAGACACGCTCAAAGTGCCCTTTATCCCTAATCGATCAATTCCGTCATACTGTTCGAAAGTAACAGAGTGTACGTGGCTTTGAACAGTAACAAAATACATCGGTTCCCTATAGTACACATATGCTTCGTGTACTTTGATTAATTTTGGATAGCATCTACGTATATTTATTTTGCATGAACTGCAATTCCGTGTATGTTATTTGTTACACGTAAGTTGTGTAATTTTAAGAATTAACACGTGTAAATGACATGCAAAACTTAAAACAACGCAATTTTGTGTGTTGTAGAGAATTCAAAAACATTTGATGTGTACTTTCAAACACTTGAACCGCATTCAATTTTGATTTGTTATTCCTGTCTTGTTCAAAACATGGAATACTCGTCTTAAACAATTCATTTATCGGTTCTACAGTAAAATTAAGCACATTTTATGCGTATTTGTAAACAGTGGATTTGCATTGAGTATATTAAAATTTAGATGTCAATTTTAATGTATTTGATACTAACATGACATGTCAATTTCGAGATAGTTAATATCAATTCAAAAGGAATTGATCGAATAGGGCTAGTTAATTTAAATATGACCATTAAAAATGCATTATCGTGTTAACATATTTCTCTCTCGCTCTTTCTCACTCCCTCCCTTCCCTCATATATACATGCATCTAATAGTTTATACGTGAAACGGAGAGACGGACATATAAAGGGTGTCTCAAAATAACCTGACATTTTTCTTTATCAATAAAACGTATTATTTATTTGCAAAGTACGAATATTTTTATTTTAATATCAGGTACAAACATGGAAGTCGTCCCAGTTTGCAAACGTTCACTCTTTTGACGGAATTTTCAATAACATTTTGGCATAATTACGAACTAATTTCATTAATAGTGCCTCCAATTGCTTCCTTGAGCTCCGGAATGATCTGTGGATCATTGGCATACACTTTTTCTTTCAGAAAATCCCAAAGAAAAAAGTCCAATGGCATCAAATCGTACGATTTTGGTGGCCAATTCATATCGTCGCGGCGCGAGATAACACGACCATGAAACTTCGTCTGCAATAACTACATTGTTTCACATTGCATTTTCACATTTTCTATGCGTTGCTCGATCGTGTAATTCTCCATGACTAAACCTCAATACTTCCGGATGCCAGTCGTCAAAGATAAGTACTCTATATTTGCCACAAAAAATGGCGCACGATTAAAAATGTCAGATTATTTTGAGACACTCTTTATATATATATATAGATTGTGTTTGAAAAATCTAATGACAATATTTGATAAAACTCTCTAATTATTACAATGACATTAACTAATTGATATAGTTAATGTGATATAACAAATAGCTATAGGAATTACTTCGGTCTGTTATGCTATATCTGCTATTAAACAATAAAATGCTACAAGCACTCGATAGCATAGGAGCAGCGTGCATAGTATATGCAGATAGGCTGTAGGTTCTATCCCATATGAAGGTGAAATGTTTCCTTCGAAAAAGATCATTTTCGGACGTTTGGGAATGACAAATTATAATTTGAAAAAATCATTTATGTAGAATTCTGAGTTGAGTATTCCATTCTATTTTGAATTTATAAAATATTCTATGCATTTAGTAGACGGGCTTGTAATGCCTTGAACCAACACGCATGCAACGTATAAAAAAATAATCAAATAACGCACCAAATATGCATAGAAGTAACATACGTAAGTGTGTAATACAAAAGGCATGAATCCCGAAATTACACACTCGGAAATGTGTAAAAAGTGTCCGCAAGGTAATAACACATGTAGGTGTGTTAAAACAACACAGTTGGATTTTTAGTGTATTTTTATTTTTACGAATTTCTAGAGGCGATTGATACGAAGGCGAGATGTACTCACCACGAACAGTAAATGTTCCAATGTTTCAAACATCCCAAAGATGCAGTCTATATAATTTCTCGATCAAATTGTCGATTAGTGTGGAAGATTTTATCGCAAGTGCTTTTTACGTGCAAGAATGTTTATATTTTCGTTCTGAATGTTATTTGCTCCTGCGAACTTTTACGATCCTTTAACTTGACAAAATCGCCACTTGGCAATTTTGAAGCCACATTTCCGGAATAGAACTTGTAACAACCTTTCGATGACTTATAAAGTCTACAACTGGATGAAAAACCTTCAGAGATGATGATCGCTCTCGGGAATGAAAAAACTGGCAATTATGTCCGTCAAGTGAACTCGCTTACTGCATTGTTACTAGGCTAGTTCCGTAATGTCTTCAGGGCAATCGATGAGCTCAGTTTTACGGGAAACACTGAAGTATGCAGGGCCTCTTATGTCTGGCCACTCCAAGTTCTTTGAAAGAGTGATCTTCTTGAAAAACGTCGAACGCTAAATGTTCACATCTGGCACATAGTCATTCAACCTGCTCCTCTAACCAGGATTTTTTAACAGACTCAACCATCGTGTACACTGTAATTACGAGGCTAATGGCTTTTTTACCCCGTATCGCTTTCTTACGACACAACGTAATCGGACGCTTTCCACGCACAGCCATTCTTTTTCCTCATTCCTGACGTGACGAACAAAATACGCGAATTAAAAATTAGGCACACTGCTTGCTCGCCATCGTTTAACTGTTGTAAAACTTCCGGTAAGAAGTGTTTCTTTTGCTTGTATAGAAATCGTTTATTCTTTTGCAAGCACATATCGAACGATTGAGATAGTGATTTTCTGTGCAAGATGCTATAACAAAGTATGTAAGAAGCAAGAAATGCCTTAGGGGGTAAAGCGACTTCAGCTCTTCAAAAAAAAAGGATAGTTTAAGCAATTTTTTAATGAGTACAATGAAAGCAGTAAAAAATTGAATTGGAAAAGTTTATTATACATAGTTTTGAGTGTACAAAAATATTTTTTTGTAATTTTTCAATTGAAAATGGCAGCGTCAGAGTCCGAGGCCGCAGAGTACCTCTCGTGTAAAGTGTTCCGCGGCCAGACAGTTTTCAACCTAGAACAAAAAGCCAAAAAAATGTTTAAAATATATACAAAAGGCTTTAGAACTGCGTACGGAAATTAGAAAATACCTTTTTCAACAAAGTTAGTGCAAATTTGAACGAAAACTTTCACTTTTGAGCAAAAAATCACTTCAGTAATTGTTTATTATAAAAAATGTTAATAAGCAATCGCAAATTCCGCACGTAGTTCCTTGCAGAATGCATCTCAGAAGATACGTTAAAAATTCCAAATTAATTGGTACATATTTACCTGGGTTACGTCTGAGTAATTTCTAGCAATAGAAATGTTCGATTCATCTTTGATCTGCAATGCCTGCAGTATGAATTTGGCCATTCAAATTAACATTTTCCTCTTCCCGTTCTTTTCTGAAAATTTGAAAATTCTCGAATGGCTTTGCCCCATTAAGGTTATTGTTGCGATCTGATTGAGTCGAATTCACATGAAATCTTATCAGCGTTATCATTTCGAATTCATATATTACAATAATTTACAGTAATTAAAATGATACACAAGACTTTCGTATGAGCCAGAAACGAAAGAAATATATGTACCGAAAAATAAAAGAAAATCTCGAATGGCTTTACCCCATTAAGGTTATTGTTGCGATCTGATTGAGTCGAATTCACATGAAATCTTATCAGCGTTATTATTTCGAATTCATATACATTAATTGACAGTAATTAAAATGATGCACAATCTTTCGTATGAGCCAGAAACGAAAGAAATATATGTACCGAAAAATAAAAATAAAAAAAAAATTCGTTCATCTTTGCATAAATTTCGGAAGAAATGTATTTTGTTTCACTATTCAAAAATAATCCGTTGTAATGCTTCATTTAGTTTTAATATAATCCATCAATCCACCAATTGTTATTACCGCTCAGTTAATTTTCAAAAATAGCGTTTTTACCGCATACTTTTTTTATAGAAAAAAATGTTCAAATCGAACGCGTGGATGTCAAAAGACTATTTAGCTCGGCGCACGTTGACTAAGTTTCTGTAAGTGAGGATAAAAAAAAAGTAGTGCGGAAAAGGACCAAGAATCTGAATTGGAGGGAATAGAAAACGGAAAAAAGGTCGATTGTCTTCTTGGTTCAATCCGTATTCACCACAAATCGTTACAACGCCCTTCACCGGACCTCGTCGTGTTCCTTTCTTCTCTTCCTCGTTCTTTCGAGTTCTTTTCACTTCTATATTTGTTCTCCCGGTAGAGCTGACGACGCAAAGATCCCGACGCGTTGATAGGGAGTTTCCGGTGACTTCCGGTTGCAGCCCATCCGGAGGGTGCTCTATTTATGTGCGTTGTCCTTCCTCGGTTTTATTTTTCCTCTGCTACTTGTCTTGCCACTCGAGTTCAAGTATTTCAATAGACCGTTTCCTATCTCGATAATCTAACTGCTCGCGTGTAACATGAAATTTAGTCGGCTTTCTTTATAGTGAAAACGTGGAAACGAAAATTGATCCGATCGCCAAAAGCTGCTGTGATTGGGGAATTATTCGCAGCGGTGTTTTTCCATTTCCATGTACATTACATGCTGTGGTTAATAAAACCAACCAAGAACGAAAATGGACCAATAAATATTCGTCTGAAAAAGCAGATACATATGGTTTTTTACACATTTAATTTTTTGATTCAAGCCTATAGAGTTATGTCGTTTATTTTTCAAACTGAAATATATTTTCTTAAGAGGCTTGCATAAGCCTAAAATTTGCAAAATACGATTTTTTATTGCATCGTTTCATAGTCTAGGGCATTGACTTTGATTTGCAACAAAGATTTTGTGAAGAATTCCAAAAATTGACCGAGTTATGTTGATTTTTGGGAAACGTCAGATCGCCTATTGTCCTACGGTGTATTGCCCTGCTGCGATTTACCCTTTTTTCTTTTGCCTTTCTCTCGATACTATGTTTTAGGAAACGCTGTGAGTCGTTTCTCAAAATCCATCAGTCCGATTCACTTTGTATTTAGACAGAGCATAGCTTATAACGTTTATTTGTCTTGTGGCTAGCTGTTTGTTTCTATATGTTTAGCCATTCGTTAATAACAAACGATTAAATCATTTTTTGGTCGAAAATCCGACTTTTGTTTCAAAAGCTTACCAGTTTCATAATTTTCCACAATTTCAAGAAGCATACGGTCATACGAAAGTTTTACTATGATACTAAAAGTTCATCTTTTTATTTCTCATTTCAGATCACCCTAGTAGCCGGATCCAGCTCCAGATCACTCTATTGCCCTGATTTACCTTTTTCTCTTCTGCATTTTTCTCAAAACTATGTTTTATAAAACGCTGTGAGTCGTATCTCAAAATCCATCAGTCCGATTCACTTTGAATTGAGACAGAGCATAGCTTATTACATTATGTATCGTACGGCCGGCTGATTTTTCTGTATGTTTAAACATTCGTTGATAATAAACGATTCATTCCGTTTTTGTTCGAAAATTGAATTTTTGTTTCGACAGCTTGCCATTTGATGATTTTCAATATTTTTAAAGTATACGTTCATACTAAAGTTGTATTATTATACTAAGGGTACATTTTTTTATTTCTCATTTCAGATAATCCTAGTAGCCGGAACAACCTACACCGATTAGCCATGCAATGGCAGCCGCACTTTGTTTAAATAACGATAACTTTATCGGTTTTTAATATTTTTCTATAAAAAATACTTGACAAGACTATTTATTATGTGTAAAATCCCGATCTCGTCTTCCAATAGTCTCATCAGAAAAAAATATTGGAAAAGGGCCTGTTTTTTGGGCCCCAAGCTTATGCAGACCCGTCAAGCTATACTTTCGAAAGCAAATATACTCTCGGAAAATTTAAACATCTGACAATCGCTCTTGAATTTCATGAGAGTAATCGACAAAACTGAAAATAGTAGTGATATGGGTGGGATAAAAGTGGAAAAGGATGAAAACGCCCGTAAGGGTACGCACAGGGAAATTGAAATTTGAGCTGCCAGTGTCCGAGCAATTTGGAGTCTAGAAATGATATATCCTAGAGAGGAAAAGTAATCGGAGAGTTTGCTGAATGAAATCTCACCCAAGTCTGGTTGGAGGCGTTAGGCGCTGTACAAATAGGAGATAATGAACGAAATGTCTCCGCATCCACATAGTAGAACATTATCAACGATTACTCCATATTTTTGCGTAAAAAGTACTCTTGTTCCTTACGTGCTCGTGATGGCGCTTCCAGGACATGTCTGACATCGAATGTAACATTGAAAAGTCAGTGGCAAAAAAAAAAGCACAAACACAAAGCGCGGTCGATGGTAAAACTCTCGTAACATACGCTTTATCGAACTCTCATTAGGGGGGTACGGCATGGTGGAGATAGCTTTTCCGGAGGTGAGGAGGAGTGAATGTATTTTTCGACCGGAGAGTGTGGTTGCGGCCACCCTTTCCCCTGTTGTCATCCAACCTCCCTTGCCTCTCGATGGAGGTTTCCAACACCCTCTGCTCCTTCTTTCAGCGGTGTGTGCGTGTGACCCCTGTTGCCCTCCGACCTCCGCCCTACTCCGCGCAATAATAAACAACCGCCGGTCGCTATGGTGACGCGTTCATCGGACTACACGGACGCGCTGCGAACTCAAACGAAACACACTCGGGTCAGGGAACCAGGATTTCTGGCGTTTTCGTTCGACGTTTTCTCAATCGTCCAGTCGTTTTTCATTATTCGTGTTTATTATGCGGATACGTTTTTTTTTCTCCCTCTCTCTTGCTCTTTCCAGACGCGTGTCATCAGCGAGACCTGTCAACCCTCATCTCGCCACCATGTTCGAGCATGCTTCGTTGTACTTAAATACAGAGCTTGTATACGTTGTAGATTGACGATACCCAAACACAGACCAGTCATCGATTTTGGACAAATTCGTCGGCCTATTCGCCCAAAAAAAGAACTGTCATTATGAGTTTTTACAGCAAGAACGAAAGGAAATGAAATAAAATAAGAAACCTTGTCACATGTGAGATTATTGGAATTCAAAAGCCATATCATATTTGAGGCAGTTTTGTTGTATAGATATTTGAATAAATCGTTTTTTAATTGTTATTTGATTATTTTATAGACCTTTCGGAACACTTCTGTAGAAAACTGTTTAACCCTTCGTGGTCACACATCCAAATTCAATCGCGGTGGTCACACTTGGGTCGATTCTACCCAGTCATTTTTCACAAAAGTATTGTGACCAAACTATCCGTCCGAAGTGGTTCAAAAAATTATGGAATATGCTTTGAACTTTCTAGATGATGTACGAAAAATTTATTTATAAGAAATAAAATGGTGACATGTTTAAAAAAATTCATAAAGAGGTGAAAAGGCAAAAGAGATACTTTTTCGCTAAAAAAAATCATAGTTCCGTAAATTTTAAACATTTTTACCTATTATTTGGACGTGACACGCCTCAGATATGCTATTTTTGGGAAAGAATAATAGCATAGTGCGCGTTCCAAAAAAAGGTATTTATTTGGACATGTGAAGAGGGTAAATTTTATGGCGTGAGGATATTTCAAACTCCAGGTAAGATGGTGAATACAGTCTCATTCGAAGCCGGGACCTATTATGTATCAAAATTGATCGACTGTTCGATTCTACCCAAGGTTAATGATACTCATAAAATTAGCCGAGTTATAGAAATTATAAGGAGTACCCTCGAGGAGCGCGATGGAGACGCAGCAAACTTTAAACGCGCTTGTCTCGAAACTATGTTTTTCAAATCGGCAACCACGATATCTCGATCAACAATAGGCCGATTGAGCTCAGATTTGGCATACACCTTCAGCAGACAGTTTTTCAACGTTAGTAGCAAAATTGAGTCGAAATGTCTTACTTTTTAAATATATAACTCGTAGAATCGTCAGAAAAATAAGAAAAAATTGCTAATCAAAGTTTAGCATGCCACCATTCCGTAAAATTTTTGTTTTTTTTTTCTGCTGAATCTGATACCCAATATCACAGCACTCATACAAATTAAGAATATCTTTATTTTTTTTCCACATTTATACAACGTCCACAAAACTGGTCGCCGATTGGGGGCATTGTTCGCGCATCGTTGTAAACAAATTTACAAAAGTACATGATAATTATTTTTTTTTGTACTTGTACTTTTTTTTGAAGGATCAATAAACATGTGTAAAAAATGTTAGAAAGAAAACTGGAACAGTTTAACAGTAATTCCATTCTAAAAATCACCTCCAAATCAGCACTCTGGAAAACAATACTGCCGTGAATGAAAATTGACATTATTTAAATTCAAGAGCATTGGAGTGTATAAATTTGGGAAATAACATTATTGAAATTCAAATGCATGCAATACTTCAACATAAAAAATGTGCATCCAACACTGTACTTATGCTACTAATAAATCATCGTTATGTGGATCGAAAGCAAAAACGTCCTTATCACAGTTCTTATCAGACCCGAGATTTTTTTCATTTCGACGATCATGATAAATAATAACCAAACGGTAAAATCGTATTACAATGCCACTACATGAATAAATATATATGAGCTAAACTTATTATTACTGCTATCACAATTTAGTATTGTTAATATTATTATTGTTGAGAGCATTACCACCATTATTTCGAATGAGAAGCTTTTTTAGTGAACAAAATAAAGGAGCTTTATTTTGAATTGATTAATTTATGTAGGTTAATAATACAAGATCGTTCAACAGCCCGAGTGTCGCCATCTATAGGAAAAATGGTCAGCGACCGCGTGTGGAGTAGAGCAGAGTGACATGTTGCCTACGGTCGATACGACATGTCGAGGGAATTCTTCTGAAGCACCCTCAATCCTCGAACAATTCATTTTCACCTCCCATCGCTGCTGAAACATTTCGACACATTCAACAACTTATTCGAATACCTTGTGCTATGCGCAATTTTGAACACTTTATTAATTTGCTAAACGATTATTGGAAAGCTCTTTCAAAATACCCTGTAATAATTATTATGCGTTCATTTTATAACGATAAATGCATTTGTAATGGTATTTTTTTTTTTTAAATGACAGGTTTTACCTATAACTTTTATTTCACCTCATGGATCAACATTAAATTAGACTGTTTATTGACAGAACATTATATACAGAAATAATTTCTTTAATCATGCACATTTTGAGTTAACAAATATTACAATTCGGTTATTTTAAATATATCAGGGCCGTCACCTCGAAAACGAGAAGATAAAATAAACAAATTACAAGTTATCTAAACATTTTGAAAAATTGAGTAATATTGAAATATTCGTTTACTGCTCATTTTCACACATTTGTTGTCTATTCACTCAAGCGTTGGGAAGCGTTGAGAATGGAGCATTTTATAAAAATTTCCATCGACGAACATTTTCCGATAATCTCTTGCCCCTCGTGATTATTTTATGTCCTTGGAAAATATATCCTTCGTAAATGGCTTGAGGAAAAAAAAATTATTGCGCTTCTTAGCTATAACGTTTTGTCTGCATTGGCGTTTTTTTTATAAAAATATTTTCAAAATGTTCAAAAACGGCGCAATTCGCCAAAAATTAGTGTGTCAAAATTCCACAACATGTTTAACTTTCCGAACGATTAATTTACGCAAAAATATAAAAGATGTGTACAAATCATAGGCATGAGCATTGCTTTACAAAGCTTCCTCCATCAGAAAGACAAAATGATCTGGAGGGACATAAAAAATTGCCTTACCAGATACAATATTCTATTATTTTCTCCACCGAGATAAACAATAAAATCAACAATAATATTACATTCAAATTGAACGATCAGCGGACATAAGCTAAACTCAATATTATTGTTAATATAATTATTATCATGTTTATTAATAAAGGGGGAAATAGTTTGTATTTGGACTAGCATGTAGGGAGTCTCCGGTTAAAATCCCAGCTGATATCAATGAAAGAAATGAAAAAAAAATCAAGTGTTTCCAGTGCGATCTTGGTGATTTGTACTCCACCTTCATAAATCTGATATTTGCTACCAGGGGACTTAGGCAGAAACCGACTGTATCGGCGGTAGGTTTTCTGCAGTTTCTCTCTGGCCTTAGTGAGTGCGGTACAAGGGGCTTTGAACGGCTGCCACCGCACAAAGAGACAAGGCCCAAATGGCTCGACATGGGACAGAGTAGTAGACTAAAGTGGAACAGAATAAAATAGAATAAAAAGTGAAAAAGTCAAAAGGAGGTAACCCACGCCAACTCTTAAATAAAAGGTTAATTTAAAAAAAAGGATAACAAGTACAATGAATGCAGTAAAAAGTGGAAATTCTTTATTATACATAGTTTTAAGTTTTTATTGAAAATGGCTGCGTCAGAGTCCAATATTGCAGAGTACCTTTCGTGCAAATTATTCCGTAGCCGGAAAGTTTTTTCCTGTAATTGTCAATCCTGAACAAAAGACCAAAAAAATCTTGAAAATACATATAAAAAGCTCTTAATACGTTGTGCACATTTGAATGTAAACTTTCATTTTTGAGCAAAATATTACATCAATAATTGTTTACAAAACAAAAAGTTAATGGGGCACGTCCGAGTAGACGGTGGAAAAAAAACGTAAATTTTGGGAATTATTATCTCAAAAACTATTTGTCCGATTTCATCCAAGTTTGCTTTATTCGAAAGTATAAATATTGAGGTATATTAATAACATTTTTTTATAAATATATATTGACTGAGAGCGCTGTTATTGGGGCCGGCGTGAAACATGTCGCTCGCTGGCACGGTCTGCGGTCCTTATGATTGCATGCAGTCGGTTGATCTGAACCAATCATTCAGAAAAGGTTCTTAAAATGTAATACATAAGACCTTCGCATCGTAGGACTGTTTGAAATTTTTTTTTCCACAAAATGGCGCCTGATTGAAATTCACATTTATTTTTAAACCTAAATGTCCGACCGTTTTGGCTCGATGAAAAAAATAATAATTGAGTAAAAAAAATCCTACTATGCGAAGGGCTTTATACATTATATTTTAAGAATCTTGTCAAAATTTTTGTTTCAGATGAACCGACTGCATGTAATTACGGGGACCGCCAGCGAGGGAAATGTCCCAGTCAATATATATTTATAAAAAAAAAATTGTCAGAATACCTCAATATGTATACTTTCGAATAAAATAAACTTGGATGAAATCGGACAAATAGTTTTTGAGATAATAAATCCCGAAATGCACCTATTTTTTCCGACGTCTGGTCAGGCATGCCCCCTTAATAATGTATCGCAAACTCCGTACACAGTTCTATGGAGAATGCATAGTTCCAACAGAAATTCCAAGCGGTTTCATGTATTATCATAGGGCGCTTCCCTCGTATTTCACCCCCGACGACTAGGCCCCATAACAACATCAAAGTTTGAACTTACATTTAGCAATAGAAATTTTCGATTTACCTTTAATCTGCAGTACCAGCACAATACATTTGACCTTTGAAATTAACATTGTCCTCTACGCTACTTTACTGAACATTTTTAAATCCTCGAATAGTTCTACCCCTTAAATAGAATAAGATTAATTAAATAAGAAAATGTATTTTTAAAAACCACGTTTTTAAAACGGACTAAAAAGTATAAAATAAATCTTCGTAGCCCCATACAGATTTATACCCCAATATAGATTGTCCTGAAAATTTGTGATTGTGAATTTTTAATAGCTATGAAAATGATTGTAACATTTAAGGCCTTAGGCCACTCTAGAGGCAAAGAAGGCATATTTTGTGATTTTTTTTCAGCGAAACCATAAAATAAATCGAAATTACAAAATAGGGATTTTGTTATACACGTAATTGACTATACAACATTATTTTTTCACAGCGATACATGTCAAAATGGCGACTGAGTAGCATTTTTCCGATGACGCCTTTATTTCTGGAAGGTCAACGGCCGGACCAACAGCTCCTATAATTTTTGAGTTATGATGAGACACTAAAGTTTTTTCGATTATATATAAGAATAGCTATCGAAATACGTAGGATTTTTTTGATATATTGTTTTTTGTCAAAATGGCGCATTTCTAAAACAAAAAGTATAAAATACAATGAGAAAATCGTCAGAAAATTGTTTATAAAAAAGGAACTATGCAATATAATTTTTAAAATCCTACGTAGTGCCTCAGAAAATGTAATTCTAAATATACAGTTAAAATTTCAAGTGAATCGGTTGAAATTTGTTTGAGTTATGAGTCCGGCCGACTTGAAAAATGTAGTTTTGAGATAAACGCGTTTAAAGTTAGTAGAAAGTCACGACATGAATCAAGAGGGGTTGCGCTAGAATTTGAAAATCGAGTACTTAGAGATTTTTCGCACCCATATTCTTTTGGAATATAATTTTATATAGGTACTAAGGTACATTTTTAACAAAAAAAATAGATTTTTGGAAAACCCTAGAGTGGCCTTAGGCCTTAAAACGAAAAACGTGGGGCACATGCAATAGATAATAGTGAGGAATGTAGGGCGTAGCTGTCGTTGAGAAAACTCATACAACAGTTCATATCATTTGTAGTGCAATAAAATTGTTAGTAACTTAGGTAAACTATTCATACATCTTATCTTTTGCATGCGCTCCACGATCATTATCTTTTGCATGCGCTCCACATTTTTCGTTTTAAATCTTACAATTGTTTTCATAGCTAAAATTCACAATCACAAATTTTCAGGACAATCTGAATTGGGTTATAAATTTGTATGTGGCTACGAAGATTTATTTTATATTTTTTAGTCCGTTTTAAAAACGTGGTTTTTTCGATACATTTTTTATTTAGTTAATTATTTTCTCCTTTTTAGTCTTGTGTTTGTGAAATTTTGCAATTTATTTTAAACATCTTGATGAGATTATGACCGAGACATGTGGCAAATTTCAGGTTTACTTCAGTTTTTCTTTACCTGATCATATCTGAAACAGAAATAGCTTAAGTTGGATGGCTGCCTCCTTGACCATCGTAGAAATTGTCACTAACGCACTATTCACTATTAATTATCATTTTTTATTTTTCTCTTTCACTAAACTATATTTATTTATTTATTTATTTTTTTCACAATTTTTGCCCTCTCTTTCTCTCTCTCTTACACTTTTTTAAAAAGTATTTATATTTATCTTGTCTTTCAGTTTGTTTGTTTGGCATCCAGTTCTGAGCTATGTTTGAAGTTTCACGCTTAAACAGACAAACAAACGAACAGATAGACAAGAAAGCGAGTTAATATTGCATTGTCATCCAGTTCTGAGCTACGTTTAAAGTTTCAAGTCTCTAGCTCATCCGAAAGTTAGTTTAAAATCGATTGTCAAATTTGTACCGAACAAACAGACAGACAAGAAAGCGAGCTAATAAAAACATAGTAAAAAGGAGAGCTGTGGAAATCCAAACGGGTATAGGAATAATTATAATTTTATATATATTAATAATATAAATATTATTATTGTTGTTATTATTATTGAGCACTATTTTTATTGATGAGGACTTTATTTATTGAAAAAATTGAGTACCTTCAGAAACGGTTCATCAATAGAGATTAGTGATAAGTTCATTCACAATTTCGAAAAAAGAATATAAAAAAATGTAATGCGCTGTAACTCCCAAAAATGTTGGCCTGCCGGAGTAATTCCCATCCTATTTTATCGTTACCGGCGCTTCATAAGTTAGCTTCAATTAATGAACGAACCGCCATACGAATAATTATGATAAGGCCAAGGGATGGCAATCAAAGACGAACGCATATGTCAATAAAACTGGTAATTCGTATTTTTTCACACATGAATTTCATTGAATCTTACCGTGTACCACAGCTCTATGGAATTTTACCCTACGCGCGAAATGTTCATCTTCATCTGCGTAGGAGAACTTCTCACCGTTAGTACTGCCTGGGTTTCGTAGATATTTCACCTTCCTAGTTTCTCGGTCGTCTCGCTTGCTCTCAACCACGACGGCGTCTGGAACCAACCCCCAAACCGCATACCCCCTCCTTCCCTCATAGCGCCAACCTCTCCGTAAACTCCTAGACTATCACCGAACCACATACTAACCGTTCAGGATACGTTGTTTCCGGTATTTTATGCGTACAGACAATGATAAAGTTTTTCGTTCCATCAGCCTGCCATAGAAATCCACTCGTTGCAATGTCTTCATAAAAAATCAATGACCGGATCCGATCTGTTCCTTCAGTGAAATCGTATTTTTTTCATTCTGAATAAGTTATTAACAGTTGGTACCAAAAATTAGCACCACTGAATAATTTTCGTTGACGTACCTGATGTCTTTGTCGTTTGGAATTTCCTCGTACTCGCACAACGGTGAAGCGCGTATGTTGAAAAATGATACATTTCGATCGTAAAACCCCACACGACGGAGCATATTTTTGTATTCTTTGGTACAGAAAATCCGCTATCCTGGGGGACGGCAATAAAGCGGGGTACACGATGAACGAGATGATGCGCTGTTGGCGGGGAGGCTGGCCAGGCAGCAACGAGACGCCTCCTACGACGACGTTCCGCGCCGTCGCTTACTTTTGCCATCTTGCCTCCGCGATTTTGCGGTTAGCCCCACTTCGACCTAAAACCAGGAAAGCCCTGGTTTCTCAGCGACCATGCTGAGGGCGGCCACGGCGGTTGTATCCAGGTTCACCACTAGTCTGAATTCGGTTGTCAGAGGGGTTGCCTCTCCGCTACGATCTTGAAAGAGTCAATTCGCTAAACAATTCCCAAATATTCAACCCCAACCCACTGATTTTCCCCGGAACACTCCGGGAAACTTCGGTGAAGATGATGACATCTCAATTTAGCGATCTTTAGGCGCGAGGACAAAATTCCTCGAACGATCGTATAGCTTTCGAGAAAGTACTCACGCGAAGCTCGTAACTCCGACAGGCCGACAAAGTGTAAGATCGATTGAATTATAAAATAAACATTTCCGTCAAAAGAATTGAATGTTTGGTACCTGTCGGAAGATAATGGAAAATTCAAGGACAGAAGTTCAACGGTTCTGAAGGAATTGTTCAAAACGAGCAAAAGATCAAAGTTCGGTTAAATTTAACGTAAACTTTATAAGTACTATATCCGCGCAGCTCGGTATAGAGACGAGTCGGTAAGAGCGTGAATAAAAAAAAAGCTAACGAGGATTTTATCCCAATCGAGTGGTGGTGATGGTAGTGGTCGTCGCCGTCGTCCACTCTGACGGCTTACCGACGGTCGGCGGACACATGCTGCTGACGCGTCAGTAACGCCAGCGTGCGGTGTTGGAAATCCTCTTTGCGACTGCCGAATGTCGTAGAACGAGAAAGCTTAAAAAAACTGTCCGGCTGGCCGAACGAAAGCCCAAGCGAGTTCGGTTGTCCGTGAAAATGCAAGAGAATTCCGTTACAGCAACCTTGATAAAACGACGTGGATGATACCCTGCAAACTTGGCATTCTAATGATCCGTAAGGCGTGTTCAAAAGAGACGAGACATAATTTCATTCTTATAAGTGACGTCGTACCCTTAGAAGAGCCATCATCCCCCAAAGCGAAGATGCACTGCAAATCCATGTGTGTTATTTGTTACACGTAAGGTGTGTAATTTAAGGAATTAACATGTGTAAATGACATACACAACATAAAACATCGCACTTATGTGTGTTATAGAGAATTCAAACACATTTCATGTGTATTTTTAAACACTTGAACCGCATTAAATTTTAACACGTTATTGTTGTCTTATTAACAATATGCAAAACGTGTAAATGTTTGCATTTACACGTTTTGCATGATCCGCATTAAGTACATTAAACTTTACATATCAATTTTAATGTATTTTATACCTATTCAAATAGAATTAATCGAACAGGGTTTGTTGATTTAAATGTAACCATTAAAAGTACATTATCTTGTTTCAGAACCGCCCCCCCCCCCCCTATTTCACGTATAAAACCCTTCGAAAATCTGTTTACGATCTTATACATATAGGTTATGACTGAAAAATCTATACCATGATATTAGATAACACTCCCTAATTGTCACAATGGCATTAACTAATTGATATAGTTTAAATGATACAATAAACAATTATACGAATTGATTTGGTCTGTTATGGCATATCTGCGATTAAATGATAAAATGCCGCAAGTACTCGGTAGCGTAGGGGCAGCGTGCGTAGTATAGGCAGGTAGGTTGTAGGTTCGATTTCATGTGTAAACGAAATGTTTGTTTTTTAAAAACCACGTTCCGGACGTTTGGGAATAACGAATTACAATTTAAAAAAAATCATTGATGTAGTATTCTAAGTTGCGTATTTCATTTTATTTTGGATTTATGAAATATTCCATGCATTTAGTAGACGAGCTGCGTTGCCTTGAACACGCATGGAGTGTGTAAAATAATAATCAATTAACACACCAAATATGCATAAAAATAATACACTTAAGTGCGCAATTGAAAAAGCATGAAGCAAATCCCGAAATTACACACTCGGAAATGTGTGAAAAGTGACCACAAGGTAATAACACATTTCGCTGTGTTAAAACAACACACTTGGATTCGCTATGTGAAAGGAGCTAGGACAAAACAGCCAATACAATCACCCCGCTCAGCTTCGATGGACATGAATTCAGCGATTGATTGGTTGCTTTTTTCTAGCTCCGCTCAGTTCCGCTTTGGTGGATGATGGCCCTAAGGCCATCATCCAGGGAGTTTATCCTGTTCCCTCCTTATGTTCTGGTACTGCAATCGTAATTGGTAATAACTTTTTGATCTATTACGGCGTGCAAACTGTCAATTGAACTTGTACAAACGACATAATAGTTGCCAAAGATTAATCAAATTATCGAGACGGACACTTCAAACGTATATTTCGGAAAGTTGAAGAAAGAACGAAATGATGACCGAATAGATGACAAAACGCAGAGAAAAATTGGGACGAACTGAACTCTCAGCGATGAGAACTTTGCCATGTATGGGCAGTGTACGATATGACGCGAGGCTAGACCTCGTAACGACGATGATAGTTTTTATAAGCGCTTGTGTAATCAAGGCTACGTGCTCTACACATGTTTCCCCCACTCGTTGATTCGTTGCCAGCCGGCCGATACCCCTTCCATTATTCGCAACCCTTTTGGCTTCTCGGTGGTGGCAGTCGTGGTGGTGGAGACGTATGGTGGGGGACGGGGGAGCGATGTTTTCAGCCAGCAAAGTGAGGGAGGGAAAAGCTCGCGAATCGCATAAGGGGAAAGAACCGTTTCGTGCGTTACGTCTATCTCTATATATTGACCTCAACGTTCAACGTTTTTTTTTCTACTTTCTCTTCTTCTAGTGAACACACGTAAAGAGGCGAACGACGATGAAGAGACGGAGATACGGAAACGAAGGAGAAGGAAAAGAAGCGGTGGCAGTTCTGAGAGAAAGAATTGGCCAGAATTGGAGAGAACGAAAAAAAGAAAGCCATGAAAAGAAGGCGGTCTTGCTGGCTTTAGCCAGTGGTGGTGGCGGTTAGCGGAGAGGCCAAAGACGAAGAACCCCGAGGAAGAAGTATGGATAAAACGTTGGCAGAACTCACGGCCGATATGCTGACGCACTTCTCATTAGCCTAGCTTGTTGTTTGCGATCTAACAACCTTCATTGGTCATTTCTTCCGCGCTGATCGTACTAAGTTAATCATTTTCAACATCTGTTGAACAGAGAAAAATCACGATAATACGTGAGTGTAAGAGAACACTGGCGCATTCTCCTTCGTTAAACAAGCTTACGAAATATCGACGACTTAAGGGTGTGAGAATGCGGAAAAGTAATTAGTGTTCGTGGATCGTTGGCTACGCGTAGTGATTGAAGTGATGGTTTTTGTAATATAGACACAGCGTTCAGTGAAATTAACAAAAAAGTACATAAAACAACCGGCTCAGGGAATTCATCTACCACGTAGTTTACTCCAAAGGATTACCATTGATGCGCAGCTCTCATCCGTCGTACACCAATACCGAAGTAGTAATTCTTCTTGAGGGACAGCCGATTTTTCTTTTCCAGTCTTCCGTCTGGTTCGCTGCATCTGCTCCCTTATTTCTGTTCATATCCTAGAAAACCATTTAGCGAAACATCATCACAACTATAAAACCTCCACCCAACTTTTTAACACGATGCGAACCATTCACTCTTCTTGACTCGTTATTATATTACTCCTTATCACTATTTACCATGATTAATTACCGAGACGTTCATCAATAGACCCACGAATGAGATCAGCATGAGCTTTAAAAAATTCCGCGTCCTGAAATTAAATGGATTCTCGCACTGACACCAGAGACACGTCTCCCTACAAGGATTCTTTTCGCATACAACAGTCATTACTTGAAAGATAACAACAATAAACCAGACATGTGAGGTACTTGCGGTCATAGTGAGAAGCATACCAAAACATTCAGGCTATACACGTATATCGTCGGAAGTCCCGGTTGATCGAGGCGTGACGATCAGTAATTGAATGTAGCTACGGCATTTGCATTGACAAGCTCCAACAGAGATAATTCGAATGTCGTCGAATGCGACGGTTCGCGAGCTGCATGGGGCACGCTGAGCTTGGCGATCTGGACGTTCTCCGTTAGCTCGTTTGTCAATACTGTATATCCTCAATCGTTGGCATAGACTCTCATCGGGCAGTATGTACCTAGTTCTCTGATTTCTCCATTTAACATTATTTTATCGGAATCATAGCACATCGATCGGTTTTGGAGTTTTCCGCTTTAAATTTTTGCGGTTATCACGTTGTTTTGGCAACCTTTCAGGTGAAGCCAATGAAATCTAAATGAACCATAGTATATTTCTTGTATTTCAAAATCCGTGAATAGTTTGGATTGACACTACCGAGGCGCGCGTTATTGATTGTAACCATCCGTGCCTTAGTTCGTTGGGTCTTGACAACTTCAATTACAACAACAAAATTGCAAGATCAGCGGTTGTTTTTACAATGTTGCAAAGCAAGGATGAAGATGTAAACTAGACTAATTGTGTGGTCCTCTTAGAGGGATTGCTTCAGGAGTTAGGCCGCTCAAAAACAAGAAAAAATAAGCATATTTTGGGAATTTTCTTCAGCGACATAATAAGATAAATCACAATTCCGTACACAGGTCTTTATTATATTACTAATGAATTATAAAAAATGTTTTTTTTCGTAGTGATTAATAACATAATGGCGGATGCATAGCATTTCTCCGTTGACGCCTTTTTAAGGAGGGTCCATGGGCGGAAACGTGGCTCATACCATATTTGACCTAGAACAAAAAAACCAATTTTTTCGATTATATATAAGAACAGCTACAGAAGTACGTATAATTTTTTCGATACATTGATTTTTGCCAAAATACCGCATTTTAGAAAAAAATATTTAAATTCCAGGAAAAAGTCATTAGATAATTGTTTATAGCGAAAAAAACTATGCAATATAACGAAAAAATCCTACGTACTTCTGTAGAAAATAGTAGAATATACTTCGGTAGAAAGACTCTACTTCTGTAGAAAGACTCTACTTCTGTAGAAAAGTCTCTACTTCTGTAGAAAATACTGTAGAATCTAGTTTTGAATGTAGTTACAGTTTTTAATCGCTTGGTGAAGATTTATTCGAGTTATGTTTCCGTCTAGTTGAAAACCGTGTTTTCAAGAAAAACGTGTAAAACAGTTTTTGGTATTATAAAATCATAGAAAATTCTTATAGACCTCGCATCTGCGATGCCTCTACTATACAATTGGCCTTTCAGATTGATGTTCTGCTCCTCTGTTTCCTTTCTGACAACTCTGAAGTTGATCTGTGCCTCTTTTGGAGCTTCAGGCAGCGATTTTTCGGAAAGCTTGATGTGTTGCGCTTCCGCCTCCAGGCACATAATATAGCTGTTTGGGAGATTTTTACCACCTACAATATTTTGGTATATCATTTTTAAGAACCTTAGGCACCTTTTAAGACAAAAAATATTTTTTTATAGTTTTCCAAAATTGTCGTGTGGCCTAAGCCATTAAGAAAGATATCGCGTTAATATGAGACCGAAACAATTAAAGCTTGATTGGATCGGTCGTCCTAGATTATGGGATGTTAAGCACGGTTTACAACGAGGGAGGCGAGATTCTGGACACAGGCGGGAAAGCTATATCAAGTGGGGAACGAGACTGTACTGATCGAAAAGGGGTTGCCAAAAGGTAGACAGAAGCTGAATGAGGAAGGAACGACGGAAGCAACCGCGCAGTGGATTTAGTTCAGATCCGACATTGGGCGGACAAAGAGGTTGTTGTGCGGATTCGTTAATAGGGGAAAAAGGACATTCGACAGTGATGGAAACTCAAATACAAAGACAGCGAGCTTTGACTCGCCAACACCCAAACACATTTACAAAGAACTACCACGCGCTTTCGACCGGCGTGGCGTGCATAGGTCGCTAGAAAGTGCAACTCAAATACCAAATGTCCTTTGAGACACAATAGTTTTGAAAGTTCTAATAGTGATGTCAGTACGAATCTACCATTGCAAATGTCTGATTGAATGAGATAAGGATGATAGAACTGCCCCGTAAACGTATTTAATGAATGAATAAAAAGTGTAAACTGCTCTTGATTATGTGAAAGCAGACCTAGAACACGAAGGTATCTCGAACGAAAAACGCATACACGATCATCTACCGAAACTCTTATTTGCATTAGTTAACCGCGTATCTACTAAAGTATCAGTCTCTAAAAGAATTCTTTCATTACGTCTTTAGTAGTTTCGTATGTCCTCATTTGTTTTCCATTATGCGTCGATCGTATCGAAAAGTGAATGGAAAATCCACCATGTAACGCGATAAAGAGACATAGCTGACCGGAGCGTGGAGGAAGACGGAAAATTGTGAGGGAGAAAGAGGACGTGGTTGTGGAATAGAGTTGGTGTGTGAGTAAAGTTGGTGGGGAGGGCGGCTGCGGTTCCGGCCCGAGCAAAGGGGAAAGGGGTGCGAGCATGAGGAAGAGGTAGTGGAAGAGGAAGAGGTAGAGTATGAGGAAATGCGGAGTAGGGGCTGAGGCAGCGGGAACCGAGGACGAGGGAAAGGAAACCGAAGGGGAAGGGGATGATGCTGCTGTGCTGCGTGTGTAGGCATGGACCAGTGCGTCAACGGCTGTTGCCTCACACGTACCGTCCGAAAATTATAGTTAGTGGCCCCATCAGACATTCCGAGATAACCGAGTCACAGCTTTTGTGACACCCCTTGGAACAAACAACGCCCCTCATTCGGCAAGACATTCAGCCATCAAATGTCGAGTCCGTTCAGATGACGGTGATCCTCAATTTTTCAACCTCTCACTTGCGCTCGTAAAAATCATATACGACTTCCGAAATGGAATTTACATGCAGTGAAACAATAAGCGAAATAGTTGGAACAAAAATAACATCGAGAATCCCTGAAAAGAAGGATCAAGTCTAATTGTGTTACGTGTTATTGCAAGTGCGGGTGCAAATAAGTTCGCGTCATTGGAGTGGTGAATGGATATTTGTGATGGCTTCAATTGTGTGTCTATATCGTGGCATTGTACGACAGTGGAAGCAGCTAACAACGATCGGCAAACTGAAAATACTTCGATGTCGTGTTAAATCGTTATACCATTTTGAAGAAATTCGGGGTGTTGATTTGTAATGGATGGTGTTCTGGTTTTGATGGATTGGGTCGAAAAGTTATCAATAGCCACCCGCAACACCTTTCCAAGGCAGTCCCAGCACTTCAAACGTCTCTGTCTCTGGATAATTCCCAGGATTGGCAGTTTAGAAAACATTCAAATCAAATTCTGGCTTCCGTGAGTTTTGTATATATTTGCCAATATATATTTCCCAATTATATCGTACTTCAATATAAGTGGAATATTTCTGTAGCCATCGACATATTCAATAATCTGTAATGAGATTAGTACGCCTCCCACAGAGTCTACTGCGAGATAGTCCATGAACTTTTTAAAAGAGGATTTATCATCCCTGTCGTCGCTCCCGGGACCTTGGGTGGAAAGTCTTGGATCGAAGAAACTGAGCGTGACTCACGAAAGGTAGAGATTTGAATGCGAAGTTAAGCGAGAATCTTAGGCGTCGCGACAATGGCCTTTCCTTCGTACGTGTTATTGGCAAAACAGACATATTTCGTTTCGAACTAATCATAGATTTATTTTCTCTCATAATATATCGGGTCTAAAGAGAATGAAATTTGAAACGGATACTCCGTCGGCCGACGGGCCGAGTCTTTTGACTTTGATTAAAGAATTCTTTCTAAAGCAAACGTACGTAATTTCGTTTGAAAAAATAAAAGGATAAAAAAGAAATACTCATTGCGCAAGCTTTCTATCAAGAATTGGCAACTCGATAGGGATGCAGTCGCGAGCGTAAGCATATCATATTCTGATCCGTATAGCCATTCGGCAACTGGCTCGTGTTTCATTCATTCACGACGACGGATAAAAGCGCGTACTTTTTTTCGAGGGCACAACGTGGTCGCGACGGAGAAGTGAGACGGGAAATCGGGAACCACGTGTGCATGAGAGTTTGACACGCGGTATCCATGCGTAGAGTAGGAGGCTGTTATAGCGTAGTAGGAAGAGGGCGGATGGTGAGACCTCGGTACTGTAGTGTCAGGGTATATCCCTGCTGTCCATTTCCCCGCACGCTACGTTTTTCCCCTATTTTTTTAACCCCACCATTCCGCGATCCGTCGAACCGTTACCCTCACTCTTTTTCTGTCGCTCACTCTATCTCCGTTTTCACCGCTCGTTCTATTTCCTTCTTCTCATTCCTACCTTCTCCGTTTCTCTCTCTCTCTCTCTCTCTCTCTCTCTCTCTCTCTCTCTCTCTCTCTCTCTCTCTCTTGCCTTGTTTTACCAGTGTGGATTCAGGGTCCGCGTGTTTTTCCCCTTTTTCGTTTTTACTACAGCGATCCACCCCTCCTTCCATACACCCCCGCAAAACGAGGGTAAAACGTGTCGCGTCAGCATACGTTTCGAGTACCCTGGATGAGGGGTGACAAGCGCAAAAATTTCTGAATGAACGTCGACGTCACACGGGAGACGAAGATAGAGGGAGAAAGAGACAAAGAGAGAGAGAAAGAGAGAGAGAGAGAGAGAGAGAGAGAGAGAGAGAGAGAGAGAGAGAGAGAGAGAGAGAGTGAGAGAGTGCGAGAGAGAAGCAAGCCCATACCTGCTGGCATAGAAAGTGTGACGTGTTCTCCGGTTCTTTTTTTTGCCCTTCATGCATGCCCGATTGCATTCGTGGCATTCTTAAAAACCTTTGCAACCCCTCATTAAAGACTCATTATGTGTTTTTTTCTTCATGTTTCGGGGCAGGATTGAAAACAGCCACTGATGAAAAATCGATGAACATGTTTTAAGGATGTAGGGTTGATATTACTGTTCAACGTCCCGCAACCCCATTCTGTTCATGTAGCAATACAGTTTTTGGTGAAAGCGGAACAGATAAACCGTCGCTCAGAGGGGTCGATTCCCATTCGCGTGATACAGGCCCGTAACTTGCATACCTCTCATCATGTAATTAAACATTTCGGTAAAGCTCGTGTAGGCTCACGGTTCTTCGTAGCCATAGAAATGGTAATCCTTGTTGTTACGTCATATCTTTTTATCAGTAGAACCCCAACGTAATTTTAGATTTATTGGTAACTAACCACTTTTGAATAGAGTGTTTTTGAAGTTTCGTTGGTTTCGAAGTACTAATTACTTCAGCCAGCCGTAGACATGTTCGTGGAAAAGGTTTCAGTTTTTTCACTCATTAACGACGACGATCGAAAGATTAAATACTACCTTAATCAGTTTTTTAAACGTATGTTGAAAAAAATTTACCGTCCATCGATCTCTGCAACTTCAGTTTTTTCAATGGAAGATATCCTTGCTATTCGCTCTTCAATCTTGGCCCTCTCAACCATCGTACCCAAATTGAACTTTCTTTTATTGCCAGTTCACCAATAGAACAGTTCTTACCCGAAAAAAAGAACATAAGAAATAGGTAGAATCAGCGAAGTCGATGAGTATGAAACGACCCTAGATACGCTTCACAATCAAACTGTTTGTAGACAATTCTCCTGATCTTTCGGAGGTTTTTTCGACAGTATCTATATGCCAGTGCAATGGTGACACGATTCAAGACAAATCAATAGGCACTCGCGTTAATCCTTCTCATCAGACTATCGGAGCGGACCGTGCATCTCAACATTTGTATCTTTTTTTATAGAGTTTTGGAAAAGGCGAACTACAAGGGTTAACGTTGCTACTTGTTTGAAAAACATTCTCATAAATGGAACAGAACGTTAGAGTTCAGCTGTGCAAAATAATTTTCGCGACATAAAATTTGCTAAACGTAATACGTGATGTCTTCGTTATCCACGAGGGAGCATTGTTTGTCAAGAGCGTGGAGCAAAGAAGATCTTGGATGTAGAAGAGACCAAAAAGTGGATGTATTTTGAAGCATGCCCGCAAAGAAATGCACTGATCCCTACTAAACTTTTCGAACCTGTCCGGATGGTAGACACGTGAAAATGTCAGGACATCCGGTCTGACAAGCGACCCCACCTATCAAAGACCAACCTGCCAAAACATACGCGTAAAGTTCTACTCGAAAGTCGAGCATACGTGCGTGTGAATCGAATGGTAGCTACCAAACATATAATCCGGCTGTTGAATAGCAATTGGCTATCGAAGAAAAAGAGGGTAGAGAGTTGTGAAAGCGTAATAATCTTATGTGACAAAGGGAATAAAGACGAAGAGGTGATGTTATACCCGATGTTCTAACTGCCTATGGATATATTCGGTCGGTGCAACGGTCCTGGAGGTGGTGCCTCAATAACTGGTAGCGAAGGTGTGACAGGGAATCTTATAAGTAGCGGTAGGGTGGTGACTGGAACCGGTAACAGAACCGGAACCATCACCAACACCGGAACTGGAAGTGGCAACGAACGGACGGTGGGTGGGAGTGCTGGCGGTGGCACCAGGTCTAGTGGTCCAGGTGGTGGTTCCGGGAACGGGACAGGCTCTGCTAGGATGCAGTTGACAGGTGCATCGGCACCCGGCGCTGCGGCCTCACCCGAGTCCGGGGTATCGCCACTCGCCGATGCCTATACCAAAATGACCAGTGACATACTCACGGAAAGAACACTCGGAGACTTCGTCAGCGAACATCCTGGTGAACTCGTCAAGACGGGTGAGCAATAACAAAACTAGCTATTCCTCAAAGACTATTTTTTCCTCTAATTTCATTGGAATTACGATAGTATATTTTCATAACGAATCAATTGTCGTGCTCAAAACTTGTATCCCACAATACCACATATTTTTTTAAACACCATAGCTTATCGAATATTGCGAAATATTTCTCAGAACCTTAAAAAAGCAATAATGCATGACGTAATAAGTTGTATGAGGGTTGTAAATCTTTGTAGGTTCACCACACCTTGTTTGCACGGTTTTGCCACCACACTGGAGGTCCAACAAGACCCTACCGGTCGCTTTCAAAGTGGTCGCCCTAGGAGATGTAGGCGATGGCACTTTGGTAACGGTCAGGGCTGGAAACGACGAGAACTGTTGCGCCGAATTAAGAAATTCGACTGCACTGATGAAGAACCAGGTTGCCAAATTCAACGATCTCAGATTCGTCGGGCGAAGTGGTAGAGGTAAGCGTTTACGCTCAATTTCTGGAAAATGTATCTCAATATCGTTGGACACGCTGATGATATGAGAATCTTCTCCAAAGATATCTTCTAATCGAGAATATCTTTAATATCTTTACCTTCAAACGTTTTTCTTCTCGAACCTATAACTGGTAGGATTGAAAGGCGACGTAACCCGTGCAAAACTATGGTTGAAATAATGAAAAATCCTGATAACATCGTCTCTGAGCGTAATGTTAATTGTTATGTAAAACGGATTGAATACCTAAAGCTGCATGCGCGAAGGGAATTCCACAAGAGTTCATTCATAAAAGTTTCTTCGTTCGATGTTGACAGTAGTCTCCCCCAAGAAATCCGTTATAGGATGAAAGGAGGGTTCTCAAGATTCTTCGGTTGGTGTATGTGTGTGTTTACTTGCGAAAGAGGGTGAAAATTGCCATGTGCTCGGGGCGAAGAAACGAGATGAGAGCAGCGCGGTGTGACCTCCCAAGACTAAGAATGCTGTATTCACTCGTTTTCTCGTTCACTTCCGTGAAGTGACTTGGCGTAGTAAGGGTAGGTCATGGACGTCTCCAAGCACCCTCATTTTTCCTCAGCTACCCTTTATTCCCATCCTCTTCTTCTTGTTACCAGCATTCGGAAAAGTCGTTCTAAGACTTTCCTGAAACGCCGTCGTTACCTCTGTTCTTAAAACCCATCATTTATTTCCCGGGGAGAAGCATTCTGGAGGCGAACAGAAAAGGGTTCGAAACGTCTTCCGCATTCTTACTTCCCCTGAATCCCTTGTTCTCATCTTGGAGTGAGTAATGGATTTTATTTGTACACCGCAACCGACGCCCTCTCACCGACGTCTGTCATTTCACGTCGACGATTTGTGGTCGTCCACGTGTTTGTCTCCGGCGATAATTCTCCATTCCACGCCGTGCTCTAGTCTTCGTAAAATTTGTCGCACGCTAAAATGTTCTTCTTCCAACTGCCCAAAGCCCGTATAGAACTTGTATTTAACCCTCGATAAATTGCCTCCATCGTGACAATTTTTTAAATCAGTTTAAGCTTAAATAGTTAAATTTAAATTCAGTATTCGCATGATTTCATATTGTTTTTAACAATTCGCTGTTGCAATATTTTTATCCTCTATTTTTTACTGTTCTTTTTAAATCAAAGCATTCTATTGTGTCTATGGATAATTCCGTATCGAAAATCGAGTGAACTTCAAACGCAAACCAAAAAAAGAGATTTCAGTCAACTAAATATGTTCCATTTTGTTAAATTACTTTCTGCCGCCTCTCCACGAGCTTTGTTGGATGGCAGCAGCTCATAATAGACGATTCTTTCGAACCCCACCAGAGACAGAGCATGACCTTCTTCGGGTGCAATCCAGCCTTTGCGACCTTTTAAGCAGCCTCTCCGAACTTCGACCGTGATCTTTTTCGACTGACATTGTTCTAGATAATCCACTTTTCATCGCCAGCAATCATTCGCTTTAAAAATGGTTAGTTTTGATGGTGTTTGAGCAACAAATCGCAAGCTGAAATTCGGTCCATTCAATTCTTTTCGCTCAGTTCGTGCGGCAGCCAAACATCAAGCTTGTTTACCATCCCAAGCTTGCATAAATGTCTCGAAACAGTTGATTGGTCAATGTTGAGGTTATATCCGATCTCTATAGTCGTCAAATGTCGGTCGAATCGATTAACGCCTTGATTTTATCGACATCAGTAGTGACTTGCCGGCGGAGCGAAGGGCATCTTGAAGAACAAAATCTTCACAACAAAATTTCGCAAACCACTTCTGACATATCTTTCTATAAGTTTTCAATGCGTTTTGCCTTTTTAGAAATGAAAAAAAAAACGAAATGCATCGACAATATACGTTTTTTTTTCTTCCGTACTCAAACTATAACTAGACTTCCTATACGTCGCGGATCTCGATGGATACTTTCTTAAAACGTCTGCACAAGTTTCAGCTTTCACTTAATATATACATTCTTCATATGGTTGACGCATGTGCGAATGGAGAAACAACTGTGAATATCTGTCGGAATTTCCTTACCGAATAATGCGTCGACCCAATATATTATTGTAATTATACTTTACAACTATATTCGTAAGCTTTACGAGAACCAGTTTAAACGAAAAATTACGATTTGAGTCGTGTTTGAATATGTCGTCCAACTCTTTTTCAATTTCGTATACACACACACACACACATATATATATATATATATATATATATATATATATAAATCGAAACATTTGCTAGCAAAGTTCTAAGATAAAGTGGCTGCGAATTTATGATTATTATCAATTCATAGGCCATTTGTTTAATTTGCGAAACTATTGTTTTCTACATTGCTGCGGATTCCAACACTCATTGTCATAGAAGAATTTATATTTTCAAAAATATATATTATTTATAGTCGGATGGTAATATGTAAGACACAAAAAAATCTGTAGCCTTACAGTAAATTATTATTTTTTTCGCGTTTTCTATCACGTATAAACGTTCTTAAGTCATTATCCGATGATGAAAATGAGACGTTGGGGAGGACAAGAGAGAGTGAAGATCAGATGTTATTCGAACCCTTTTGAGAATTATAGCGTTATAATATTAATGGTATGTCTCGTCAATGTTAATTAACATGATGAATTTCATTAGCTCTGGAAAATCCACCCCTAGTCCAATTTTGAGGTCAGGCCCTTATTCCATAGGTAATCATGAAAATGTGTATATAAATTACCTATTCCATAGGTAATCATGAAAATGTGTATACAAATTATCGGTAAATTAGTAATTATTTCGCAATGATAGGATACACGGAGAACTTATAAAAATTTAAGTTAATGTCAACATTTTTCTAGCAATGTTGTTTACACTTGAAGTAAATTCATACCACTTTATTGAAGTAAGAGAGAGAGTAAGAATTGCACGAAGTAAAAAATAATCGAGCCAACGTTGCTTTAAAAAGTATGCAAACTCAACAATAAGCCTCGTAATTTTTTTAGCATATATATCTATATGTGTGTGCATAGATATCGATTGCTTTTATGCAAATCAAAATAGATTTTCAATTAAATACGATAAAGAAACATTAACTTTTTCTAAGTTTCATTTCTTTAGCTCATACATTTTTTACTCAAGTACAATAATGGATATAAATAAATTGCGTACTGTAAACAATATTAGTGAGCCACAAAATGCATAATTCATAATCACGCTTAGAAGTTTACAAAAATATAGATTCAAGCCAAAAATAACAAAAGCTATTACTAAAAATAAACAGCCGTCCCAAAACTCCTAAGTTCTAATGTCTCCCGTTTTCCTCTCCAAGAAGCTCTACTACTTGGCGTTTTCCTCTTCGCGTCGATAGTGCTACATCTTTCATCCAAGCTTATGTTAATTCTCCGCGTCGGGAGGGGATTGACGAAAACAATTGAGAGCTAATCCCAGACAAATGACGGACTTGCTATTCCGACGAAGTTCCTCATGAAGGGTTCGTCACTCGTCAGGCTCCATCCATTGCCGACGCTTGCCTTTTTCTTTTTCTCTATCCCCTTTCCCAATAAGCTCGCGGGTTTAGCGAATTCTCGAAAATCGTGATTACGATGGATTGAGAAACAAGCGTACTCGATCGCATTTCCTCGTCAAATGGGAAGTTGCGAAGCATGTTACGTATTTAGTCATTAAGAGATCTTCGCGATTTTTTTCCTGCTATTTTATACTTCAACAGTATATGTGTTCGGTATGTCCAAAAGATTTAACTTATTTTCTTATCGTCCTGGTACATATACTCAAACGTTAAATTGATACGAGTCCTTTTGTAGGCTTGAAGGATTGGCTCTGACGTTTTCAATTGACAAAATTAGTTGATTTTATATGCGTGAAAAATAGTATTGAACGCGACGAATGGCCAAAAGCAAATATGATTTTCACCGTTTTAAGGAGAGCGATTTTGACGTTAATGGTCAATGTATTAAAACTCCGCGCAACATAAATACCGATAATTCCCAAGTATATGAACTGCTTCCACCTGATGAAAAAGTGAATGGAGATCGTTACCGTCATTAATTCAATAGATTGACTGATCAAATTAAACAAAAGATACATTTTATTAGGAAATATTGCTTCCCAACGATTCCAGGCCACATGTCGCGCTTAGCATCCAGAAACGCATGTTGAACCTCGCCTGAAAAGTTCGCCCGCATGCGGCTAATACTCCGGACTTAGGCCCTTCGGAATACCACTTATTCTGATTGATCCAGAGATCCTGGGCTAGACAACGTTCCCATGATGTGATGTAAATACAAAATAAATCGATCATTATATTGTCCGCACAGCCATCTCTTTCTATAGCCCTGAATGAAACACTTCCTTGATAGATGGCAGAAGATCATCGATATAAAGTGAAAATATTTTGATGAGCAAAAACTTCTGTACACGCACATAATATATATATATATGAGATATATATATAAGACACACACATATATACATAGGGAAAAGGGATTTCGAATCGGTTATATTAGCGTAATATTGACCATCAGCACGTTTGGCTATTGTAAGATCGGTCCTGAAAGTTAAAAAAAAAAAATCCTCGATTTTGGGAGTAGCCCAACTCTTAAAATTATCTTAATATATATATGCTTACATTTATGAAATGGTTATCTTAAAAGCATTGTGCTTTACATCTAGGTGAGGATAGGTACAATATTCTGCTTAGAGAACGAGCTTCAGAATCGAATACCTTTAAGATGGCTTGTTCAAATATATGTTCTAACGAAAAATCGTTCCATTTGTTGCATCTGCAAGGTCAAGCACAATGCCCAAGCCACTCCACCAACCCGCCAAAGTGTTTTTTCTAAAATTTTCTCTCCAATTATTCGATCGAGGAAACGAACAAAATATCAACCATTAACTGGCTTTATCCTGTTTCCTACTCTATCGGCGAATGAAGTAGAACATATATGTTACAAATCATGTTGCAAAGTATCCAATCATTTAGCGTTGTAAAGTCTCAATTACTAAAAGTGCCATGAAAATTTTCTCAAACGATCAGTTTGGTGAACCCAGTTTGTATTGTCTTGCACCGCAAACTCATGCAGTATTACACGAGCTTTGCGCAAGCTCTTTCGCTTCCCTAAGAACTTTGTAATATCGATGATAAGTCCGTCGGTCCCTCGTCGAATCCTTTCCCCGTGTTCAAACATAATGCCTGCTCCATCAAGCTAGCAAAGTCTCGGGGAGTCCCCGAAGGGCGAATGGCTCGCTTTCACCCTTTCAACCCTAAGCCCTTTTAACGAGGTAGATCATTTAAGCACGTCTGGAAAACCGTCGAACTCTATTTCATGTCGCACTACAGGTTCGTCTCATCAGAGCAGGCGTATTATTATTATTATTATTATTATTATTATTATTGTTAGTCACGGCCAGCGGGTAATATATCTACTTGCCGGTCCCTCATCACCGTGAATTTCCGTGCCTACATTTATTGGCTCAAGCTACGCATTCGAATTGTCAAATGTTACAATTAACTTTGCGCTACTTGCGAAAAAATACCAACGTCACGTTCGAGAGTTTTGGTATCCAAAATATATTTATTGTTTACTATGCCGTTAAAAACCATGCGTGGATATATATAGATCATTAGTATTCATTAGAAAAATCCTACGAGCTTTACAATTACTATAATTTCTTTCCACTTTTTAATTTACCAATTGCTTGGCTCACTATTACTATTTCCAATACACAGTGTATTAGTATTCAATGCAAAATTACTCGTATGCAAATTAATAATCTAATTAAAATGAATTCTAAAAAAAAACGAATATTTCTTTATGGCATTTACAATTAAAAATCTGTTTTATTTTGTTCAAAATCGTTTGATATGCTTGCGAAAGTTTGAGCCAGGCTTTGCGATGCTCTTATAATTTTTTGGAAGAACCTGATATTTGTATGATTTTTTACCTCGCAATTCTATTACTTCCTTGAGGTGCTTTGATAATTTTTTCGACCGTATCTTCAAATGACAGGTTTGAAAAATGTTAACGTTGAATAAAATGTTTTTACATTTTTCGCGTACACTATTATTATGAAATAATGACTAATTTACAAACAATTCACCAAATCCATCACATTATGAGTCCCACGACGGGTATGCTGGAAAATATCGAGAAAGAGAGACAGAGAGAGACGGAGAGAGTTAGAGAGAGAGAGAGAGAGAGAGGGAGAGAGAGAGATACTATTTTGAGATCGGTTTCCTCCGTGAAGATTAATGGCTCCGATGTCTACTGATCGATTTCTGTGCCGGGAGTAAAGTAACGGGTAAATCTGGGCAGGGGGGACTTCATTGTCGCCTGTTATTTCACCCTCATTCTCAGTGCTCATATGCGTATATATACGCAACAGCGACACGGCAGCCAGAGAGCCGGAGATTTAAAACGAACTGCTTGAAACGGTTTTAACGCAAGTACATACCGCACTAGTGTTCGTGAATTCGTGATTCCTCGTACATGGGAATGAGAATGTACGAGCAAGGGTAAACGATAAAACGTGAAAGAATAAAGAAAAAATATACATACGCGCACGGGGTTCGGGAAGTATAGTATGAATGGAGAGCAATGAAGAGGGAAAAGAAAAGGTTTAAAAACGATTTTTTTTTCACTCACCACGACGCGGGCGTACAGCACAGCAAACAAATATACAATGTAGAATACAACGTTGTTGGTCAATGGTTCTTGTCGGGAGAGAATGCAATGGTGCGTTATGGAAAACGTTTGAAAATGGGTGCTGGAGGGGTGGGCGCGTGGCAATGAGAAGCGACAAGAGGGTTGAAGTTGAGGGCTCGACGGCGTTCAATGGTTTTGGCGACTGGCACCGAGGGTGTTACCCACACACCGTTGGCTATCTATACTCGTACCTACATCCCTACCAACTTCACTTCCAACCTCTTGTACACGAACGTGTATTATATCATACTCGGCGTCGGGACGCTATCTCGAACCTTTTCCATACACACTTGCGTCGGAGAGCTTCGAGGAACGAACTTCTTTTAAATTTCCTTTTCCTTGCGTGTACGTTCTTCAGCAACGTGAAACTACGCGAGAAAGTATAGTGCGCCTGGACATAAATTACCTTCAGTCGAGAGTGCGTGTGCCATTTATGGCTGGAATTACAACCCTAGGAAATGAAGGGGGAAAAGAAAAAAAAATGTGGTTCGCAAAGCAATTTTTAAACGTTGAGTGGACAAGAATTGTGCACTAAATTCAGTTTGTTGGTCATGAGGTGTTTATCATCGAAAATGTGCCCCAAGTTTACTGCACAAACATTTTTTTGGGACTTCCCAAATCCTACCACATCCCTGTTAGTAATTTGATAAGGACGCGGCATTGAAATTCAAGTGAATTCCACGCTATTTCCCGATTGACGTCGTTTAAGAATGTTTTATTTGAACTTCTCAACCAGAATATGTTGAGATGTCCCAAAAAAATATATTGTTTTATGATCCCGTGCAGAAATTTGTTAGGGAATCCCAAGATGCATCCACATCTCTATAGGAATTTGTCAGTGAGGCCGCACATAGGGAGTCCTCATTGGGATCCAATTGGATTCTGCACTCTTTCCCGACTAACGATGTTTGAGAATTCTTACCATGTTCGAATCGTAAATATATGGCTTCGTGAGCTTGTGTAGTGATATTATGTCAAAGTACAGTAAGATAAAGAACAAACGATAATTACAGTGAATTTTCAGTAATGTTTCAAGATAATATTTATACTTTTTTAAGCTCCACTTACTTTGTATGTCTATATTATTTATTTAGAATATTCAAGGTCCAAAATGCAATGGAATACATGAAAAATCTTATCGGATTCTGTTCGATAATGTGAGAATCCTTTAGAATTCACATTGGATTCGCACATTCCAATGGGGAATCTCGATGAGAATCCAATGTATGAGCGTAACGTTTTAGTATAGAGATCCAATGCGATGACCCATTCGATTCTATCAGGAAATAGGGACAAGTGCGGGAATCCGATTGGATCCCTACGACAATTTCTGCATAGGTTGTTCATATATCAATACAAGCACAAAGGAAAGAATACTCAAAGATCGTATGAGAAAGGAGATCATTCCGCGGAAACGTTTGCTTTGCGTTTAGCAAACGTTCGGTTGCAGTGGTTTGACGACAGTACGTGGAGGTGGCGGCAGTGGTGGCGATTCGAGGCTGGCGCATAGAACAGTTCGAGAGGAAATGGGATCACCTCACGTGGCGAACCGCCGTGTGGCCACGCTCGACACTCTCCAGTTATAATCCTACCATTCCCACCGTCTCTCTTTCTATTTCAACTCCATGTTGTATCATTGTTGTTTATACAGAATGCCATACCTCATTTTGATATTTATTCTGTTCGTCTGTCTCTCTCTCTCTCTCTCTCTCTCTCTCTCTCTCTCTCTCTCTCTCTCTCTCTCTCTCTCTCTCTCTCTCTCTCTTCCTCTCTCCCCCTCTCTCTCTCTATCTATCGATCTCTTTCCACCCTCCCCCATTTTCTGTTACTTTCATACCAATAATTCAAGACTATGTTGATTTCCCTCACCAAAGCAGGGACCACATCCGTTGTGTCAATGTCTATGTGGATCGGCTAATTTTCCAATAAGAGGCTTTCGATGTTTTGAAACGTTTCAACCGGGATCGATGAATGAAGCTGACATGTCTAGCTCAGCAATGGGCGACTGTATTGAAAAGACACTTACTGCATATTGCGGTGGAAGAAGAAACGAGTTTAAAGTGTATAAAGTATTGGCAACATACGCCCAGCTCGATGGCTGTTCAGTATGTGCTTTCGTACTGGTTTCGAATGTCCTAGTGCCAACCACCCTCAGCCAGAAGGCCGGGCTCGTGGCGTTTCGTTTTCACGCTCGTTGAGTACGAGAGGAAGAGGATTCTGGCTGCGTTGAACGCGCTGGTCTATCTACCAGGTCGTTTGTCGGTAGACCGGACGCGGGTTGTTCCAGGTGGTAGGTGAATTTTGCTATCCCTATACGAATGCGAATGTAGGGGGAAAACATCGAGCAGAGAAACAGAGATGGCGAAAGAGAAAGGACGAGAAAGGGAGAGACAAAGAGGAGAAAAAGAGAAAGAGGTAGAGAACCTCTATAGGAAGAGTTGCGGTAAACCTCCGCGTGTACCTCGTCCACTGCGTACATGTTCCGACGGGATACGAGAGCATCTTTTTTTAACCCCTTTAGCGGCCTCTCGTAACTCGTACTCGACCATTTATCCACGGCAATATATTCAAGCTCAGCCTCAACTATAGCGACGTTTAGCTTTTTTACAATATGATCACTAGTATGTTCACATATTGATAGTTCTTCATGATTAACGCACTTGTGGGGTTCGCGAACAAAATTGCCTGGGTATGTTAGACATTTCGATATTGATAGGCAAGATTTTTTATTGAATCAAACTGGTCTTATCGGTTAAGTGGTTGCGTCGCAACCCACTGTTCGACTGTAGGTGTCTCTAGGTTTTTTATACTTCAGTACGATCAAACGTCGCTAATGTTACCTTCTCGTATCAAGTGAAACGTATCAAATGTACTTAAGACGTTCCACCACCTTGACGGTCGGAAAAATAGGGATGAAAATTTTCAAAAATTGTGTTTATGAATTGATTATGAATGAATGCATATTATAAAAATTTTCAAACATGTTCACGTGACTATTAAATATATTGAATAATTTTTATTTCTCACAAATACATTATAGTTTTATGAACAAATTAAGGAAAAAACTACTAAAAAAATAAAGAAAGGCGGAGATATAAGTCATCTGGTAGGACCCTCTTTTGGAAATCCTTGCCTTGGTGGAATTTTTTTCTGTGTCGGATATCATCTTCAAAATAAAACATAAAAATTCTTGTGAAAAAAAAGGTAATAGCTAAGGTGTAGCATAGGGAAAAAATATAATTTTCTTTTTGTAAAAGTGCCAGCTGTTTGAAAAAAAACCTTGTTTTTTACCAAAGTTTTGAGTTTTTAAAAATTAATAAACAAATGAACGCGACATCCAATAAAAAAATATCACATCCCAGATAATATTATAAAGAACAAATAGTAAAAATGTTATGAAAACCGGCTGAGTAGATCTCGAGATATGTTGTCCACCAGTTTAAAAAGAAAGTCCTACTAGACGACTTATATCTCCGCCGGAAAAAAAAATGTACTCGTTTTCTTTTTCATAAAACTGTAATGTATTTGTGAAAAATGAAAATTATTTTATATATTTAATCGGCGCGTTAAATTTTGTTTTCAATTTTTATACCAATTTTTTCGAGTTCCAAGGTGATGTAAGCTCTTAAGAAATGTCGAGGGAGTCCCTAAAATTGCATCTTTATGACCATGGCATACGGAAAACTAATCAAATGTGTTTCGTGAATGTTTAGAATGTGCTTGAATTCATTATTTTTATTTAATCAAAAACGCACTTAATATTTTAAAGCCCACGTTTGGACGAATAATGCGTGGTGCATTTTCCGATACAAAAATCAACACGTTTATGTTTTATTTCCAATGCTCCTTCGTATGTCCTTGTGAATTAGAGATTTTGCGATCACATCCCTTCCACTTTTGACCTGCACCTTTATCACTGCACTATTTCCAATTCCTGAAAGACCACCCTCGAGTATTATCCACATCCACTCTTTCCGAATGTGACTACTGTATCGCATCTTCACCAGAGAACAGGATTCCTGTTGAAAAGGTGGCTATCTTTCGCTCATTTCCTATTGCGTTGCCATTGAAAACTCGGCAAAAATGCCTACCATTCAATAAACGTTGTGCAAATCAGCGACTAACCGGTCACCTATCCAGGTATTGGCTCCGACCAATGCTGCTTGCCACGAGAGTTGTGCGAAGTCTCTCACCGACCACGCGTTCGCTTCTGTCGGTTCAATGACGTTATATATTTATCAACATATCCAAGTATCCAAGTCCCTATCAAGGTTCACCTATCCAAGTATTGGGTCCTCTCAACGTGACAGATTTTTCAATGATTGTTGAATAACCGGAGTAATTAAAAGGCTACAAAATGCCGCATGTACTCTCGAACGAATATCTGAATATAATTATCGTATAATGGCAACTCGTTCCTCTGATACTTTCAACCACGCTCTTCAGCAACACCTCTCTAAAGTTCGATCAGCCGTTTTGCGGGCATCGATAGGGAAAGCGAAAGGAGGATGGAAGCCCAAAAGCTTCACGGCACCCATAAGCGTGATCATTATGCGTTCTAGCCGCATGTACACTCAACCCCATCAACCCCCTCTATCGATACGCTACCCTTTTTAATTTTGTTATCTCGGCTTTCCACTTAGTTAATTCGATTTTCGAACTTTCGGCGCACGTGCAACGATGCCCTTGCCTCTATCGTTTTTTGTCTCCTCATTTGCCTCTAACTTATTCATATTGTGGCACTTCTGCCCTCAATACACAACGACCAATTTCTACAGGGTTAATGCTCAATTACGGAGCTTTCAAAAAAAAAATAACTCTCGCCTTCGAATAACTTCGTTATTGATAGTGATTTTTAAATGTTCATAGTTTATACTCTTTTCTCCTATAAATATTTTAGTTTGCTGAAAATCTCTATAAGTTTCCGTCGTACAGGCTTTTGAAAATGTTCAGATTCTGGATTAAATTTCTTACGCAGTGTAGAAAAAAACGAATAGAATAAATTGGCGTTAAAATGCGGGATGTTTTGATTTTACGAGCGTATTTCAATATCCATAGTTTCGAATTTACAAATATAATAATTTGCGAAAAAGAGAGCAAATAGTCGAATAAAGCTTGGGAGTCAGATGTTTCTAACTGTACATAATATATTTGCTATTTCTAATTACATTCTCAAGTGATTAGAGTAGAAAAAAAAACAATTACAATAAATTCGTGTTAAAATCCGAGAATTTAAAATTTTATAAGCTTTTTTGAATATTTTGATTTTCATATTTTAAATATAATAATTTACAAAAAAAAGAGCAAATAGTTTAATGAAGCTTGAAAAGTAAACGTTTTAAATTTTTTGGATTTTTTTGTATTGTGAAAAAAAAACGGAGAATTCCGCAACTCTGACAATAATTTATTCATATTTTCATACATCTCTGGTAATTTTTTCAAGTTATTTCATGCATTAATTAAGGTGTAATCCGCTGTGTCCATTGGCGTGTCTTCATCATCGTTGTCGATTTGCGGGAATTGTGCCGCTCTTAATTCGCATCTGAAATAGTCCAACAAATTTTTATACATTCTTGGGATGTTTTTTAAGAACATGAAACTAAATTTTGAAAAAAAAATCGAGAATTGAATGTCGGAACGTGTTTGAAAAGAAATGATCGATTTTTAGCATTTTTTCCCGGCACTTTACAATAATAAATATGTTTTAAACAATCTAATATTTCCAACTCTAAGTTCATATTTTAATAAATTATATTATGTAAATGTGTTCCAAATTTGAAGATGATCCATCAATTAGTTTTTGAGTTATAATTCCCGCAAATTGAAAAAATGTCGTTTCGAGAAAAACACGTTTAAAGTTTGACAAACGAAAAACTCAAAGTCAAATGTGTTTAATCAAATGATAAAGTGTCTTACCGACTAATCAGCGATTCCAGCGCCATACAGCAGTCCTTCCTCTTCCACATGGAACTCATTTGAAGCTTGCATTTCCTCTTTACGAGCTTTTCGAGCTTCTTTTGTCTCTAATAAACTTTTTCTATTTTGCCGAGCCACGCGGATCTGATACATTTGCTCGGATTATCCGTAGCTCTGCCTGCCAACTACGATTTGTAGTTCATTCATAACCATGAGTAAGGCTCAATTTCCTTCATTGAATAAAATAGCAGCAAGAAATGCCGCGACCTCGATTATTTTGTACCCAGAATGGAGATATTTTGAAGCTAATCACCAAACAGTCGAGTTTGGGTTTGTTTGGGTTATGAAAACCCAAACAAACTACCTAACTGAGCGCTCGTGGATACCTGAGCGCGCTTGGGATCCGAGCGGAGAGTCTTTATCATTTATATACATACCGTTAGAAGGAATCCGAATATCATTTTGAAATTTTCAGGGTGTATTTTTAAGATATTTTGCTAACGATTTCTGAAATTAAAAAAAATATATTTTTTAAAGCATATAAAGTGGTTGCCCGCCTTAAATTCTTTAGGTATTTCGAGCAGAATGAATTGGTGTTAAAATCCGCGATACGTTGATTTTACCATCTTTTTTAAATAACCATATTTTTTAATTTGGAAATTTAATGAATTATGAGAAAAACGGAAATAGGAATATTAAGCTTGAAAATGCGATGTTTCGACATTGGACATAATATATTCGACATTTTTGCCAACAAATTCAGATATGAGAAGAATAATTAAATGACATCATGGAAATTTGAATGACCTATTGCAAAGAAAGGTTTTTTAAATATGCTTTCTTGTTTCAGGCAAGAGCTTTACTCTAACGATAACGGTTTCGACGACCCCACCTCAAGTCGCAACATACACGAAGGCGATAAAGGTTACTGTGGATGGGCCAAGAGAGCCCCGATCCAAGACCAGTGAGTATCACTGTAAGCATTTAGACCAACTACTTATTTAGTTTTTAAATTATCGATAATAGTAGTACAATAATAATAATTGATGCATTGTTCCAATACATTCGAGTGGAATAATTTAACGAAAGAATCCTCTTAATGGATTCGCCAACGTGGATTACTTCATTAACAAGTACCGATAACATAACTTATTCAAAGCAACGAATTAATAAAGATTGAGCATAGAAACGATTGAAATGCCTGTGATTTTTTAATAAATGAGATCTTTTTTTCATAGGTTGATCGTATCTCAGATATAAAATGATTCTTAGAATATTGGGACCCTTTGGTGGTTTGTGACACTGCGTTTTGAAAAAAGTGCAGTTTTTTAAAAATCAGATACGTATTAATGGCATCTGAAAATTTGGAGCGACAAAATATTGCTCCTTTCTTCTTCTAGAATGCCATGTATATTTTCGTAAACATTCTAAAATTTCTGAAACGTTAGGTAACTAATATATATTAAAAACACGTAAAGATGATTCGATCACATGAGTTATATATTTAATCGTGACAGTTTTAATAAGGTGTGTACAGTCTCATTTACGAGACACGAAGTCACGCTTTCTCTTAACTCTGACTTATCGCTTATCCCTCCTAATCAAGGACAAAAACGTTTCTCTACGAATCCAATATTACTAGACGCAATCTGGGGATATTCCAAGTGAATCTGCGTTGGCCTAGGCTGATACATGGACGCGTAGGTGGTTAGCCGTGCTAGGGCTTGCGGGCTAACTACGGCGCGGAAAGCAATCTTTACTGAGTTTCCAATTTTAGAACGACTGCGACTGTAAAATATTGCCGTCTGTATCCACGCGGGTTTTCCACAGTTTTCCTGTGGCCTTGGCGCTCAGAAAAATAGGTATAAAAAAAATAAATAAATGTTGACGCGACCATTAAATACATAAAATAATTTTTACTTTCCACAAATATTATAGTTTTATGAATAAATAAAGAAAAAAAACGAATAAAAAAGCATAAATTTTAATTTTTTTCATTCCTTTTTTTAAATTTGCTTATAAAACTATAATGTATTTGTGAAAAATAAAAATTATTTTACATATTTAATAGTCGCGTGAAAAGACATGTTATTTTTATACCTATTTTTCCGAGTGCCAAGGTAGTGTAACCCCTTAACGGGTTACATCTAGCTCGTGGTCGGAAAAAAGAGGAATTTTCGTGGATTTTTTCTGGAAAAATGTGTGCAGGTTTTCATTTTTTTTTTTAAATTTACATTGAAGAGTATAGTTATACGTATCTTTAACAATTTTTCTGTTGAAAAATATTTATCAATGTGGTAGATATAATGGTATGTGCAGACCGCTGTTTGAAAAATGTCCTTCGCGGTGACCACTGCTGCTCGGAAACAAATCATCCGAAATAAAAACATCAAACGCATTTCATTTTTGCATGAAATTATGTAGTGCTTGGACGAAGAATTTAATAAAATGCTGATTTTTGAAAAAATTGCCGCAGTCCAAAGTGGAAATATCCATTTTCGGTGAAAGAAGGACTCTATTTTTGTTGATAAAAAAAAACTATTCGTCGAGACAAGAATTCCTTCATTAAAGCACTGCTTTTTTATATGTAAAAGAAGCTTGTAAAATTTGAAGTTGATTGGCGCAGTGATTTTCGAGATATCGTGGTCACCGATCTTGAAAAAGTCATTCTGAGAAAAACTCAGTTTTTCGCAATTTTCCTCAATTGTAAACGGATCGACTTGAAATTTTCAGAGAATATTTTTGAAATGTTATATTTCGACAATGCGTCGAAAAGCAAAAAAAAACGATATTTTCCAATATTTCAACTACACGGAGAGAATTAAATGTTAAAAATGACCGTGCAGTAACGGTAACTAGATGACAACCCTGAAACTTCGCTTATTATTACTGAGTAAAACACAGATTTTCACGAAAATAAAATAAATTTTTTTCTTCAGATACAAAATTTTACCAGATTTTCTAGTAAATTTTGATGTGTAACAAAATACGCAAAACTTAAATTTAAAAAATATATAATATCAGCGAAATTTTACTGTGCATTTTATTATTTTATGCCTTTCAAAAATGTCTATAAAAAAGTATCGTCTTTATAACAGTTATTTTAAGATTTATTATAAAATTTAATGAGTGTTATAGGAAAATGTATTGTTCTCTCGGTAAAAATTATCGTGCGCGCTACCCTTCTTATATAGTAAAATTTTAGCTAGGTTTTTGAAATTTTCTGTAACGTGAGTTGAAAAAAACTTGTCGCATACGAATTATTATGCTTTTCTCACTTGTCACCACGTTGAAATATATCACGGTAATTTTTACCGTGAAATTCACGACAAAAATTACTTTTTAATTCTCTCCGTGTAGGTGTAAGACCGTAAGAAAGAGTGATCGCGAGCGTCTTTGAAGAAATACTAAAAGTCACAAATGTTGGGTAAAACTGAAATTGCTCGTAGAAATCCACAAGGGCATACGAAGGAAAAATATAACTTTTTCACAACGAAAAATAATAAAAATCCACAAGATAATATTCTTCCGTCCGCAATCCGAGAAAAATCGAGTATTGCGTAATCTTCACGCGAAGATTTTGGTAAATCGATGAATAATCTAAAAAAATTCCATAATCGAAAAGTCACCCACGATTCGTTCGGATGGATTGTGCGAACATCGCGTGAGTAAGATTTGTGACACGTTGCCAAGACTCGCCAGTATAATTGTCATTATTTATAAATACGTCGCTCGGAGCATAACTGCACAAGGCATAAGGCACGCATAGTGAGCGTAGACGCGGGTTCATGAAAGAACGGAACAAGAGGCAAACGCCCGGGCGTGCATTCGCCATAGTAGGAGAGAAGCAAAAGGAGGACGAAGCAGCGTTGATAAAGGGTTGCGGCTACAAGAGCAGGGAGATATCGTTGTCCCAACCGCCTACAAACTTCGCGCAGAATGGTGGCAAAACCGAGCACAGGAATAAGGCAGAGGGTTAACGCCTTGCTACGTAACAACGCGGCGACAACGACGAGAACAAGGACAACGACGACGACAATGGCGACCCCCATTGTTCGAGACATACAATTACCATACGTTCAAACCTCCTCTTCTATTTTGCCCTATTCCTCTCTGTGTTATTTCGTGCTTATGCGTTCTGGGGCTTCAGAAACTTCTGGAATATGTCTCGCGTCGCTATACCCTCATCCCTCTTACTCACCACTTTCTCAGTTTCCGTTTAATACGCATTTTCAACCTCCGTATACCTTTTACGTTACTCTTTTCCCACACGATGACAGGAAAAAAAAATTATTGTCAATAGGCTCTGATGGAATGAAAGTATATTTGGAAATCTGTGTGCCTCAATGGTTTGGTAACACTCTTATTTTTATTATACGACTAGGGTCGCCATTGATATCCAGGGTAAAACAACAACTATTAGCAGTAGAAATATTTTCCAACCTATCAAACTTGGGAGGAAACTTTTCCTACGAAATTTGCATAGTTAGAAGTTGCATAGTCATGGAGTAATGAGTACGAGGTTTATCCAGGTGGAGGTGTTTCGAGTATTCAAGGTTTCCTTCATTTTTTAAAATGGGACCACTATTTTTTTCGTAATTTTATCAAGAAACTAAAAATAAGTTCACAGCCGAATAGTTTCGATAGTTTAATAATAAGCCAAATTCAGGTACACAATATAAGAATTAATTATATTTTTTTGAGAAGAGTTTCATCATTTTAATCTCCAATAATGCTGCTAATGATTTTGTGGTTACCAATTCGGATTCGACAGGCCTGAAACAGTTCATTTTTAATTTGTGCTGAATTTAACAAAAAAAAATTGTTTTTGAATAAAAGATCATTTTTTTTCGTTAAATTCAACACAAATAAAAAATGAACCGTTTCAGGCCTGACGAAGCCGAATTGAAAATCACAAAATCTTTAGCAGCATTATTGGAGATTAAAATGATAAAACTGTTCTGAAAAAAATATAATTAATTCGAAAAAAAATAGAAGGAAAAATGAGCCCACAATGGGTCACTCTATTTTAGAGAATTTTTTGAAAAAAAAACAGAAAAGGGAAATCATCTTTAAAAAAAAATAGCTTTCACTTTGAAAGCAAAAAAAACGTGGACATTGATAATTGATAAATATTTTCATATTTTTTCATTTAAGTATGCTTTAAAATTAAAAAATATATATATTGACATTTGGCAATATCTCAATTAGTTCAGGAATTATTAGCGTTTAAAAGTTTCCAAAACTTCCGAAATCAACATTTTTTGGAAAATGATAACTCCTAAAAGACAAGAGATAAAAATCTAAAAATTGGTGTAGATATTCCTTTCATGAGGTACAATTTTACAAAAAAAAATCAGGAAAATCAAAAATGGTCGGGGTCACGGGCTAGGTGAAGTGGCGTAGAATGCCTCATATATATATATAGATATATATACTAGCTGTGCCCTCAGCTTTGCCCGCATTGAAATTCCATCGATGGCAGAACTACTCGCTCAATTCTATATATTTTTTTTAATTTGTAGACATCTCCCATAAAATCCTAAGAAGAGCGGACTACCCTTACTGTAAGAGATTCTTACCTACTGATACCTCTTTCCCTCTCTCTCTCTCTCTCTCTCTCTCTCTCTCTCTCTCTCTCTCTCGCTCTCTCCGTCTCACCCCCTTCCATTATTAAACTTGCCCCATTGCCTGTCAATTTTTGGTTATTTGGTCATTTGGTTTGTACGTTCGTAGTTTTATATGTTTTCCCTCACTATTTCAGTGCGTAGGATCCTTACTCACCAAGTTCCTGAAAAAAGGAAAAGTCCCTGAAAATAATGATCTGTAAAAACTCTCAACCCTTAATCATTCGTAAATTTTTGTGTTCGTTTATTCGTTTGATTGTTTGTTTTTTTTCACTCGTTCATTGTTGTCGTCCGTTTGTTTAATATAAATCTAATGTTTGTTTATTTGTATACTTGCTTATGGAATTCGTTTGCAAATATCTTCCACTGGTTTTCAACCAAAAGCACTGATGGAAACTACATTTCTAAAAACAATTTTTTTAACTAATCTGTATAATTTTTCTTGATTGAACTTTTTTTCTCACTGGATATTTGATTTAAAAACTTGATTCACATCGCATCTTTATATAACTGTGCTACTTCTTAAAATTTGTAAAACCTTGTGAAAATAAATAAGAAAACAAACATTTTTGGAGGCAAACTACAGGTAAATGTCAACTCTTTCGAGTTTCTATAAGAAAAAATGGGAATACAAAAACCGCGAAAACACGATTGTTTTAAAATCACCTAGTGAGCAGAAAAAAGTAGTAGATAGTAAGAAAAAGTAAAAAATTTGCATGTTGCTTCCTGATGTTTAATTCCCCTCACAAAGTTGACCTTAATGAGCAAACGAGTTTTTTTACATACATTTTACTCGCCAAGTACGCCAGTACCATGAGTACTATCTTTCAATTTTAGCTTCCTGACGGAGGAGTATTTACTTCAAAAAATAAAAAACAAACTCACGCATATGATCCATTTCGGGAGTAAAATCAAATCAATGAGGAAGCCATGTGCAAATTTCAAACTTGCAAAACTTTATTCCGTATAATAAAACTGTATAACAGTTATTATGAAATGATTTCCCCTACATCTATCTTTCGCAACTTGAAAATATTTTAAAATTCAGACGCACTTGAAAATTGAATTATGCGCCACTTTCCGCTAAATTACATAATTTATTTCTTCTATAATACTCTACCTCTGTGTAAAAAGTATTTTAATATCTTACGGCTTTTTTAAATTACTCCTTAAAAATGTTTTATTATTCCGATAAAAAATTCAACCAGTTCCACACCAGCTCTGGTATAAACATAGGGGGTGGGGTGTACTGTGTGCGCATGTACACTTATAAATATTTGTATCGCCATTTTTGAAGATGGATGTGCGGTTTTTTTCAAAGAGTTACCCGCTTGTACACTACGAACCGTCTATGAAAAGAACACTGTCTTTTCGTTTTGATGGATCACCGTCACGTATAGGGAAGTCCAGCCCGCTCTGTCCAAAAATAACTATACAACTAGGCTACGAGATTTTTGCTTATCTTATATACGCGTGCACGTTTGACCACATCCGCCGGTTTGCCCGCATATGTCGGAGACCACCCACTGGAGACTCAACCCAGGAACGTACGAGAAGAAAAAATCCGAAAAATAGGTTACAACTTTATATGACATAACCAATAAATTCATGCATTTTTTAACTTGTCATTGTAGTAGAACTATACGATGTGTTTTTCAGGCAATATGTCCATGTGTGTAAGGTTATAGGTGATCTTTTGTTCATCTAGAATAGATGTTCTCAATGGTACAGAGGATACCAAATTTCTCAGGACTGTAACAGTCGTTTACGTGAAGGCGGTTTGACGCAAGGATAAATGAGTCTTCGGCCGGCTGCTGTCTCTCCTTCGGATATCCCCCCCCCCCCCGGCCGCTCCCTTCGCACTTCGTTTTCATTCCGTATATCTCGTCCTTCAATGGGGTCGAACTCCCTCGCGCCTTCCTCTGCAGCCACCCAGTATGGTTGTAATTAATTAAACAAGCAATTCATTACACATTCAACCCTTGGCCCACGGGCTCGAAGGTAACCGTCGCTGCGATCCCAGCCAGAAGAAAGGAGCCCCTCTAGGACCAAGGAAATTGATTGAGAAGGGTTTGGGTGGTTTGCTCGGTCTGAACAATATCCGCCTATGAACGTTCGAAACCTTGGACATTTCGCCACTTGCTTTTCGTACACGCCATAGGCGTGTGCTCTTAGAACCTGATGGATACGATTGATTCGGCTTGAAGCAAGATATATGAGTGTCTCCACACCACCTTTTCTTGAAAATCTTTGCAACAAATCTTGAAGACTCCAAGTGCACGGTAAACGGTGGAGTGCAAATTTTACTCACTTTTTCCTAGTTTTTTTTTTCAACTGGACTGATTGTTAAGAGAAAATTTAGTTTGGTAACAAATGTGTCAATGAAACAGGTTCAAAGCACTGCCAGGCAGGGGATCACCCTTGAAGCAAAATGTATAAGAATTTTGAACGATCGTTCTCAGTATTTATGGGGCTTAAATTACATGTCACTTGGTATGAGTATGTCATATGATTTCATAAAGGTTTCCAAAAATAACTTTTCTTGGCTATCGATTTATTATCTGTTCTTCGGTGCAGTCCCGAATGACTGCCAACTGCATGGCAAAAGTGAAAAATTCCTAGCAAAACGAGAATATACGTAACAATCTCAGTTCGACGAGAAAATTCTATTCCCTAGTGAAGCAGTAAAGCATCTGACAGATCATCTCGAGAGCTTCCGGGTTCGATTCAACCCTTTCTCATCCCCTGTGAACAGCAAAGCCTTTTAATGAAATACATAGGGTTGCGAACAAGACCCGGTGATACATCGTCGACGTTGAACTTGCCGATAAAGTCGTAATGTATTTTTTATACTGCTTATCGCAAGTAACCTACTTCAATATTATTTTAGGAGTACATAAAAAAAATATTTGTAAATACTTCAGTATTATGGGAACTCCTGAAAAAAGTTATACATATTATTTAGAATATATCTTCTTTTTGATATTGGATAATAAGATACTGCGGTAAGAGAGCTTTCTGTAATTATGCTTACGTTCACGCGCATGGAAATATGTTCATACGAGTAAAAAAATTACTTGAAAATATGAAGGTGATCGATCGTAAAGTTCCCTTTTTCACACTATGAAAGTAAGAAATGATTACGATTTTCAAAAGTATAGGTTATGTTTTCGTAAGAAAAAACCTCGCAAGTTCCGAGATCTGAAGACTGATGAGATGGATCGAAATAAAACCAAAGCCAATAAAAAGTAAAAAGTAACATTAAATTCGGACCACTGCATGCGTTTTTTTTAATCAATCAGCATGTTTTGTCGACTGACGTCGAGTCGACGTTTAACGAAGACCAATCAAAGACCACTTCAATGTATATCAATGTTCGCGGCACTGTCTTCGATACTTAAAATGTTTATTTTTAATTCTCTAGCGCTACGGCAGTGCCGCCCTTCCTGAAATATTCATTACGATTGGAGCAATGAATGCGTGCAAAGCAGTTGCTTGAAATATATGGACCAGATATTGAAATTAAATCTTAACAATGAACGTCTATAGAGGGGACATGCGCCGTTTTGGAACTCTGGACAATTCCCGATAGTTGTGACTGTTGCAAAACCTCTCGATATAATTTTCCGGTCTCTTTTCTCACGATGCTTGCGAAATAGTTACATAAATTCAAAGAAGTACTTTAACTTTATCTTGAACTGAATCATATTTAAGATTTTCATATTTCTATATTTACCGTGCATATTTTGCATACGCGTATAATTTACACGAAGATAACTGGTCGAACTGTCAAAGCCGAAAGATCCGATTAAGGCGGGGTCGATAGTTGACCCGTCACTAAATCGAATTTTGTTAGTCGTAATAACCACGAGTATGATGGTGATACCTCAGTTACCTCTGCATTTAGCTTTCACCTAGAGACTGCAAGCCTACGGCATTCCGACGATGCCCCATTGTGCCTTGACGATCGAGTGTGCGCTATTCAGCAAACTGGCAGGAATGTCGGGTCTGTCGTGTTAGAATTAGGGCTTCGATTGGATTATCGGGTTGGTAGCTGGCTCCAGGACCGCTTCCGTCTATCTCGCAACTCTCGCTCCGATTCTCCCTCCATCCATGGTAACCCATCCCACCTCATATGGTCCTTGGTGTCTCTCCGGATGCCTTCAACATCGGGTTGACTCCATGGATTTGGAGGCTTCGACAATCCCGTTTCCTACGACCGAATTCAGGACCGGGAAAGCCCTAAAGCGAGGAAGAGGCTGATGAGGAAGTGAGTACGCGCATCAGGGGCGCTGCGTTGCCACTGGCACAGCTTGTTGGACTCCGAACGACGGCGTTGAACCCTCTGACTCTGCTGGGACGTCTTTAATTGGGTTGGCAACACTCATACAGCCAGGAATGAAGCGACTGAAATAAAACGGTTTCGGCCTCCCATCCTACGACAATCCTTTTATTTCTTTTCTGAAGAACTAAAGTTCGGGATGAACTTTTGTAGATGTTACTGCACGTCGACATGTCGAGACGTTATAGCCTCTCGAAAGCGACTACTTGGTTTTTAATTGCAATGTGTTGATACGTGTGTCTCGAACATCTGGTCATAAAACTTTGGATCCCATACAGGACATTGTGTCTTTCATTGTCGGAACGGAGTGTGATTTGTACTTTGTGAAAGGATTTTTTACGTTCGAACACGATTTCATGCCTTTGTACTGCAAATTTCACGAGTCAGAGTCACTTGTGAGATCCTACGGCGTTGATTGAAAAAAAAAAGAATTTTTAAGCCTCGACTGAAATTATTGTGAGCAACGGTGCACATAAACAATGGAATAAATGTTAAAATGAAATCGGAAAAAGTTCGACAAATGACGATTCGATTCAAATTATCGGATGTCGTGGAATCACATCGATTATTGAGATTAGTGGCAAGAGTATTGCAGGTCTCACGAACAGGCGCACGGTTGATGGCAGTACTCTCTTTTTTAGGGCATCAGCAGCAGTTTCACGCGTTCGCGTTCGCCTCCCAACGCGGTACACCGTTCTTCGCATCACCTTTGGTGGATTCGCTGCAGCCTTTGCCAAATCCTCTTCAACCGTTGCCGAATTCGCTGCAACCGAGAGATCCATTATCGTCCTTTCGTCACGCGATGCCTGGTAACTGTCAGAGTGAGTATTCCACGACCGCAAATTAAAATATCAAAAATTGTATTAACTCTGTATTCGGGGGGTTCAATGACTTCCCAAAGTATATTTGGAAATCTTGATGTCATAAAAAATAGATAAATTGCCGATTTTTCTAGTTCGGTATGAGAACAATTATCAAACTAAGGTCAACATAAAGTTGAACTTTGGCCCTTTATACGAATCTTCGACGCTAACTGCAACTACATTTCGAACGATTACATATTTGGCGTTTACTTTTATCCGCGCTTCTTTGTTGTATGCGGGTGGATCTTTCAAATGATCAAAACAGATGATAAGGAAATGTTTATAAAGGGGATGAGGAATTAAGCGATCGACAAAATAGATACTTACTCGTGGTTCCCTCTTCGATCTTACAACACGGCAATAGTTATAAATAAATAAATATCTACAATCCACTTGATGAAAATAATTGAAGAACGAATTTATGAGGAAACCAGGGTGGAAATGAGAAAAAAGGAATGCAGCGAACGTGTACGCCTGACGAAAGCAAAAAACGGGAAAAAGAGGCAGCCAGTCCCCTAGGGGCGATTCGTACGTCGGAAGCGCAAATTATCGGTCCGTCCACATAATCCTGCGGCTACAACGTTCCCGCCCAACCCTTCTGTATCACCCTGCATCGCACTATCCACGTTCTCTCGTAAATCCCTTTTCTGCCTCCTTCTATCCGTTGTTTCACAACGCGATGCTGCCTTGACCAAAGCCCTAGCTTCTCGTTGCGGATGTGTAACGGAACGTTAAAAAATTAATAAGTGAAATATTCCGTGCGTTCCACGCTTTATCGGAAAATTTTCACGAACCACCGACCTGCGGGACGAAGGATGATATGAGTGGACGAAGCGGAACATCGAAAACTCCGGTCATCACAACGAATTCATTAAACATCCCCTATCTATAAATAGTTCAGGCTATCCGAGACTGGAAATTCGGGAATTCAAGCCCGTCGTCCAAATTCCGGCCTGCTAAGAATAACTTTTACCGAAAGAAGCAGAGAGTGATCTCGATTTATTGTATGACTCACAGATCACATGGGATGTCGAAAAGAAATTTCTCTGCTACGATCATTCACTAATGCTTACCACTATTAAGTATTGAAAAATTGCACGTCATAATGAAAGTACTTATCAAATATTAATCAATAATAACCTTAAATCTCCCGCGATGCTCTAGACATGACAAAAGCACAAATCGCATGAAATTCTACGCCAACTATCCCAATTATGTTAGACGAGTTCGAATGACAAAGTCACAAAGCTTTTGCACGAGATACAAAAAGGATTGGATGTAAGGAAGTGGAAGTGAGGAACGGATGTTTTACACAAATTTTCGGTATATGGAGGGAACGAACTGTGGAGTTTCATAGGGAGAACGGAAGAGATTCGAGAGTAAAGTAAAGTGGGAAATTGGGGAAAGGCACATCAGCATCAGCAATAGTAAGCAAGAGCTTGAAGCCTCGAGGCCTTCGAGACCCCAACGCTACCGAGTCTGGAAGCCACGCTCCCGTGGCAACCCCTTTAATATAATATTTAATCTAGCTTTGAACGGGGCTTGCGGTTTATGCCTCTGCTGGCGGGTAACATAAAGCAAGAGAAGCGCACCTCACCTACTGCTGGCTTCTCACTGCTGATGCGCTCTTACTATCTACCTCGGTTTCTCTCTCTCTCACACTTTTGTGCTTCTGCATTGCATGCTATATGTGCGAGGTTGCTTCACGGCCAAGACCGATATCACAGTATTCCCGGAATACGCTTCACAAAGTATACGGTATTTGGGAATCTCCGAGTAGGAATTACAAATCGATGGAATAAGTCCGTAAGTGCAAAAGCTTAATTCACCCCAATGAGGAGTTCTGCATGGGCTGAAAATGGATGGCAAAGCTCATGGAAATGTGAATTATACCCTGGGAACATTAGAATTACAAAGTCACTGCCGACAAACCCTTGATTTCACATGCAAAAACCTTCTACACAACCTTACAAGCAGACATTTGAAAAAATCGGTTTTTTTAGGAACATACAGAAAGCTCCTTTCCCAAAGAAAAAAACTTCTACTAAAAATCAACCAATGAGGTAATCCCATTAACAAATTTATTGTACGTTACACTCGTTCGAACCCAAACATTCAAATCTTTGTTCTTGCGAAGTATTTCATTTTATTTGAACGTTTTAAATAACGCTGTTACTATTCTGTAGAAGTCAGACCCCTTTTCCTGCGGTTCAGAAACGTGACACCCCAAAAATTTCCGAAATATCATAGCCCAGAAGTGTTATATTCCCAAAATGTGACTGTACGGAAAATTGCAGCGCATTGACGTCTTGACAGATTTTGCTGTTTACGGATGGCACCAATAACATCTCCCGATTAGATGAGGAATGTAATCGGACAAATGTTCATAAATTGCAATGTATAAGGTTTTGTTTGCATCAATTTTTAACTTATTGGTCAATGTAACAAGAAAACCATTATCACTATAATAATAGTAGCGTGTTGCATTGACAAATAAGGTAAAAATCGGTGAAAAAACACCCTATACATACAAATTTATGGACACTTAGCTAATGACATTGTTTTCATTGAATTATACAATTTTATTAGTGACATCTCTTAATAACAAAATCTATCTAGCCGTTAATGAGCCGAAACCTTCCCTAAGGTGACATATTGGGAATATAACACTTTTGGTTTATGACTTTTCAAAAGTGTGTTATTTCTTGAGTTTGACATTTCTGTAATGTGACAGCCTGCCAAAATAGCGCAGCATATATCCGTGGTAGCCGCGCTAACCATGCCACACTTTGAACATCCCGCGAAGTACAGCAAGAATGGGTCGTATGAGAGCAAAGCGACTACAACGCTCGAGAGTTAGAGAAAACCGGGCAATATTGAAGACAGAGTAGAGGCATAATCAGAGTCAGTACAAGAGAAAGCGAGGAAGAAAGAGAAAGGTGCAGGATTTAGGGTTACGCAGTGAGCTTCCGAGGGTTTCGTTTCCCCGCCACGAAGGCCCGTTGCGTTCGTTGAGGCGAACTTGGGTATTTGAGTTGGTCGTACAGAGCGAGAGAGAGAGAGAGAGAGCGAATCGCAATAGCAACCCTTTGATCTCGATTTTCCCTCGGACCCCATATACCCCGTTTTTTTTTTTCGTTTCCGTCTGCAGTCCGTTGCGATTGGTCTGCTTTCTGTCGATCTTTGTCACTTTTTTGTTCGCTTCAACTCAATGCTGAACCGTCATCGTGTCCAAAGCCCATCGGCCGATCCGCACTTGGCACAAGGCTTCACGTCTCTTTGCATCTTGTTGTCCGCCACCAAAAAAAAAAAATACAACAGCGGTGGACCATCTCGGCAAAAAAAATATACATTTCAAACTATAGATCGACGGTTCAAATCGCCCAATCCATTGCCGTCTGTTCTTTTTGATCGCACGACGATCTGTCAATACACGAATATCACGAAGGGATAATGGAGACTTCGACTACACTGACCACTGCACGACCGAATCAAAGGATTCAACTGTTTCGCGGCTTTCGCTTCTTTATGAAAGAGATGCAATTGTTTTTTTTTGCGTCAGCTGAATATCAGTCATTAGAGATTACGGTGAAATCTAGTCAGCCCGGACCTCGGAGGAGTTTCGTTAATAATCGAAGCGTTTATCGGTATCGCGTATCAGAGAACATTGAACGACTTGCTCCTTGCCCATTCCAGTGCGCCTGCAACAAGTCATAAAAAAAAAACTTTAAATATGAAAATCTCCTCTCCATCATTTTTTTTGTTGGATGTCCAGACATGTCGCAGTTCGGACTCACTGCCGGGAATTCTTGGGGCTACGGGACAACCGCCGGATACGCCGGTTATCTTCCTGGCCCCCTTTCATCTTGCGCAGCACAGGCACCCTTTCCACCACCGCCACCACCTCCGCCACCAACCGCACCCCCGCAATCCGCAGCCGCAGCGTCGCTCGCGACTTTCACTGGCACCGCGGCCATATCCACCCCCGCAGCACCGGACTCCACCGCTGGCTCGACCGTCGCTTCGACGACCACAGGAAGGACACCCCAACAGGATGTCTTTTCTGCAGTTTCTTCTCGTAAGAGATCATCGATATAATATATACATTTGATCAAACAATACAATCCCTAGTTATTCGTTTGTATGATAATACAACACTTACTGACACATTAACCGAGATATACTTCGCTTAATGCAAGTTTATCATTTTTGAGGATGCGATAAGTGCTCAATCATATTATCCTTTATTCCAGTGAATTTTCACACACTAGCCCTTCATCACTCACTATAAACCATGTGCTACATTAATAACACCTTGAACGAAACTTAGTTGTAGTTACGCCATTGGCTGTTTCACAGAAATGTAACACATTTCATAGCTAACCTCTTGAATCCGCATATTGTTAATCGAAATGTTAACAGTACGAGCGGTGTCTCCTTTCTTGAAGATGTAGTACCACAATGAGAATAATTGCACAATCTAGGATCGACTATTTTATAGCGTTAACAGTCAAAACATGCAATCTTTCGCTTTAATCAAAACACGCAATCTTTCGCTTCAATCAAAACTTTCGAATTGTTGACGTTGTGAACATTCGAAGCCGCGTTTTATCGAAAACTGACCGAAGCGCGATCTTAGCGCGACCATAAATCAACGCAAATGATTGCATTAACGAAGAGAGTTTGTTTGTTTGGATTAAATTTCAATAACGGATAAAGTTCGTTGAATTGATTTGTGGTAGCGGATAATTCTATAGGATTCAACTTATTGCTTTTTTATACGCGTTTAAATTATACACTTTTTTTCACTCCTGCCCTATTTCTTGTGTTCTTCTTGTTTATCGCCCACAGTGGTACCGGACACAACGACACCGGGTCAGTCCGATCCCCTCGATCCTTTGAGTAGTTTGATGTCCGGCGCGACAAGCCAGAGGTATCAGGAATACGTGTCACCGAGATCCCTCTCGACGGATTCAAATACTACCGACAGTCCAGTACACGAGGAAGGATTCGGCAACAACTATAGCAATTACTTCCCAACACCGAGTGTACTGCCGAGCATACTGTATTCTCAAATATACAGCAATCAGTTCCAGAACTCGGAGAGCCCAGAACAAACGGCAGTGGCGGAAAGTTGCAGCGTTAGACAGGAGGAGGTAAGGCCGGACAACAGTGTCTGGCGACCTTATTGACTGCAGTCTACATCGAATGCGACTACCAAGCTCGAGGAGGACTACAACGAGAAATTTGGACATTTTCAACACGTAGTATGATACTCGTGAAAATGAAGTTTTGTTTTTGGAGCCACGAACAATTCAGCTCCGAGAATTAATAAGTAGTGACATAGGGTCGTGAAAACTCAGGCATCTTTTGTGTCGGCCATGTCTGGGATTCGAATCCTTTGGTGCCATCTCCCTTCCCCGCCCCTGTTATAAAATTCCGTGTCTTAGATCATCCCTTTGGGGATCTTCATTTCGTTCTCCAGAGTATGGCGCTGTCACTGTCAAACTTACGAAGGGGATCAGTTAATTGGGACTAGTATCAATTTTAGAACGTAACCCTGTGGAGGGTTTGGGCCCTGAACGTTTTGGAGACAACCTCACATGGACAACGAATCTACCAGGACTTGGAGAAGTCCCGGTTAATAAAATAATCAAGACAGAGAAGCTTTTCCGTTACATTGAATTGTTTATTCGAAGCATCCAAAATGGGGCGGGGTAGTCGATCCAACCGGCTTTACAGAAAAGCCTTAAGGTAAACGTTTGTTTTTCGAAGTCCAGTCAGACGTGTCGGGTGTGTGATTGAGTGACTCAAAATTTGAAACCGTGAATACTCTCGGATGATCGCGAAGAAAGTCGATCCGAGCTTTGGGCATTAAACGAGTACCAAAAAAAAAAATCTGCGTTTACGGGACTTACGTCGAACGTGACGACACGAAAAAAAAGTGTTTGTCACACGACTCGTCCCATTATTTATTGATTGATGAAACGAGGCGAACGAAAACATGAGTGTATGTGTACCTGTGTATGGTCTGATAGATAGATGTAATTATTTGTATTAACAAGATTATGGTGAGCTACGAATCTCATGATACCAGGAGACAGGGGAAAAAAATATTAATAAATGGGATGAGCTGTGCAAATTTTAATAAGGATTGACAGTGAAAAACCTTTGACCGATGGGATACTCTCGTCATCGTGTGACAAGTAAGCATGGAATGAATGACCAAATGATCTTGTGACTCACGCTGATAGTCCGATAATAATGCGCGAGAGTGTGATAAAAGAATAAGATAAAACAGTGAGAGTAACAGAGTAACGCCACTAGTCAAGACAATGTGAGAGACTGAAAGCTGAAATGCTAAAATAAAAAGATTATAATATTGTAGTTACAACACGGGCTTGAAGAGGAGGTTACAGTAAAGCTTTCGAACATGACGTTTTTTTCGGATGAAATGTCCCTTGCTGTTTTAAATGTTTTTCTTACGCATGATTAGACTTAATTTTCAGATTTAAAAGTTTAAGGAAATCACCGGTTTCGCTTAACAAAATTTGAAGTGGCATCAGTGAATCATTTTTTAGATGACACGATTCAAAAAATAAAAAAAATCTCCGAATAGAATTAGAGACGTATCTTCATCAGAATAAAACATTTTTCAATGAATTTTTTATAACGTACCAACTGTGATGAATGAAACGAAAAAGTATTAATAAATCTTATGGAACAATAATACACTTCAAGAAATGTAAAAATATCAACCAAAATATAACATATGTTTTCATAACGTATATTAATAACCAACTTGCTTATAATAATAAATTTACAGCAAATTTATTTCGCTAGCTATTGCTACTGAAAAAAAAGAGTTTTAATCCTTGCATTTCTTGTATTGATTTAATGTCGAATTGAACATATTATGCTTTGAGTAAATGTCGGAAGATTCTGAATAACCTCCTCTTAACAGCGACTGTAAATTATTGTAAATAGGTATCGACCATGTACGAGTCACATCAATTTCTCTGCACATTGGAGAGATCGAAAGAGAGTGAATTATTCGCTCGACAAATAACGTTCATTTATTTCATAGTATAATGGTGGGAAGCGTGTGGACGTTTTGTGTTTATTTTGTGTATGCAATTACTAATTGAGCGAATAATCAATGAATATTTTTATGTATATTTATGAAATTTTCATAACAGTAAGTTTTTACGTCGACATTAAATAGGTATTTGTATTGAAATTGTCGATCAAAGAATTTTAATCTGTCATCGCAAAGGGACAGTGACGCTGTGTTATTGCTACTACTATTATTATTTCTCTTGTTATTATTATTGTTCATTATTATTGCTACTATTGATTATTATTAATCATAGTATTGATATTCGTTAGTCCTGAGGGACCGTGCAATATTTTTTGAGTTTTTGTTTTAACAGAGGACTATTTGCGTCTCCGTACACAATGAGCCCTACAAAAGAGGACGCATGTTTTTTATCGTATTTTCACCGTCCAGAGCATGTAAAACGTTGGGATAATTATTTTAAAAAAGGAAGAAAGAAGAATCGAAGCAACCACTTTCGGTAAATAAAAGATGTATGTTATAGCTGGAATAAATGAAATTTAAAAAAAACGAAAATACATTCATAAAACATTGCTGATATTTTGATTTTCCGGCAACACACATATCCACCGAACTATTGTTATTGTAGTTTTTGACCGAATCGAAATAAAGTGTATTTAAAAATATTACGAAACAGTTTACGAGTTTTCTTTTTACATTCCAAATTACGTGAGATTTATTTGTTTAATTAAATTTGCTGGATGACTTTGACCATGTATTTCCAGACGTCCTCGTAAACTTCTGGCTATTTATAGCATCGAAATCGAAATCACGCATGAAAGAATTTCGTAGTTATCAGTGGGCAGCGGATTCGCATCACCCTTTTTGAAGGGATCGCAACAGGGTCACCGGAAGCACGTATACCTTGATCCTAATTGCCTTTCCATTCTCAGCCCCTCGCAGCTTCACCGCTTCCCTCTTCCAGGGCCTTTCTCGGAGTTCCACGGTACGGCTAGACAGTGGAAAAAGTCCTCAGGGACCTCCCAAAGGACTTTGTCGGTACGCCGGACCTACGGAAAACCCGTACTTATGTGGAACCAACGAGACGAGAATAAACGCGTGCGCTTTTCCTCAACCAAACACTTTCCATATATATGAATCTGTACAATGATACATACATCTCATCCCATATAGCCTACGGGTTTACCAGTCAAAGCTCCAAGCTTAAGTCTCGACCAGACGAGGTATACCAAGAGTGGTAAGAGCAGAGAACCCAAAATAACAAAGTCTTGTGGGCCTTTGAACGTTCTAGAAAGATTTTAAACTCGGATCTCGAGGGCCTCTCATGCGGACATGCGTCGACGTTACACATACAAGTACCGACGAGATTTTATTGGAAAGTCTGGCGCATTGGTCTGTGAGAGTATACACCCGCAACCCTTTTTTTCTTTAACTATTAACAAACCTTATATCCCGTGTTTGTTTTAATTCATTCTCTCACCTCTTGCCAATTATGGATACTTTCCTTTTTTAGGGTTACCCAGCCACAAGAAACCTTTATAATTCCATCATGTCTGTCCTTCCATCTGCCACGGCTTCGTAACTTTCATAGCTCACGACTTGTCGTGTTGAAATTTGGTGGGGGAACTCTTCCAACAGACGCGATGTCATGTGTCGCCAAGTACTGTCGATACACATGGTGTTGCTCTTTTGCCGTATACGGAAAATGTCTATGTAACGAATTCCGATTTACTTAATTGTTGGTACTTTCGAGTAAAGTTATCACAATTACTATTAAGGCCTTAGGCCACCCTAGGATTTTCCAAAAATCGATTTTTTTTTGTTAAAAATGTACCTTAGTACCTATAAAATTATATTCCAAAATATTATGGGTGTGAAAAATCGCTAAGTATTCGATTTTCGAATTCTAACGCACCCCTATTAATTCATGTCGTGACTTTCTACTAACTTTAAACGCGTTTATGTCAAAACTACATTTTTCAAGTCGGCCGGACTCATAACTCAAACAAATTTCAACCGATTCACGTGAAATTTTAACTTTATATTTAGAATTACATTTTCTGAGGCACTACGTAGGATTTTTAGAGAACAAACGTTCTGTATCACACACGTAGAGAACACACGTGCACTGTATCACACACGCAAGATCCCCTACCAAAACATATAGTGTGTAGTAGAATGGAGAACTATGAAGAGCTTGAGGAGGATGGAAATAATATTTTTTCTTATTTCTAGACTAGAATACCTTATTAAATAATTCGTTTCAGACAGATGAAAAGAAGAACAGTCTATAATCAGATGTGATTCTAGGTGCTATATTTCCGATAATAGTCTCCGTTAGAAAAGTCATTGAGTTTTTACGGAATATTGCAATTACACGCATACATGATACTTAAACACGTATTTTTAAATACTTTTTATCTGTATTTCTTTCTACTCGCATTCCACGGGTTTTCATACTTCTTATCAGGCATCCCTTCTTCCTATTCCATTCCGTTTCTTGCTGTACGCTATCGACGATGTTTTGAAAGATATGATATATTTTTTTGTGTGCTAAACAAATGTTCAGTCCTATAAAATTGAAACCAGCTTGGTTGATCCTCGAAGAAAATAGACAAAAGTTCCTCTTTTTTTTAAATAACAACCACACTTTAAACAAGTAGTTTCAGAAAAGTCACCATTTTCTTCTATTTGGAAAGGATATGGATAGGCGTCAAGAAAGTTTCTCACAGTAAAATAAAGCTTTTTTCGTATATATAAGGAACGGTAATTATTTCGATAATAGGTTATTATGGCACCTTCGACTTCGAGGCCCGGCCCCATAATAACCTATTGTCCTCATACTTAAGGCGTTACACCACCTTGGCGCTCGGAAAAATATGGATAAATTTTATTTTTTATTTTGTCGCGACTATTAAATATATAAAATTATTTTCATTTTTCACAAATACATTATAGTTTTATAAACAAATGTACAGAAAAACGAATAAAAGAAAATTGGCGGAGATATAAATCGTCTAGTAGAACCCTCTTTTGAAAATCCGTGCCGATGGTGGAATTCTTTCCTTTGTCAGGCATCGTCTGAAAAATCAATAAAAAAAGTTTTCTTGTAAAGAAAGGCAATAGAGAAGATGCGTTCTCTAAACGCATAGAGAACCTTTTTTTAATTTTGTAGAAATGACAGCTGTTTGAAAATAAACCGATTTTTACCAAGATTTTGAATTTTTCAATTAGTAAAAAGCGAACCCATCATCCAATCAAAAAACTCCGGTGCTACATCCCAGATGATATTATAAAGAATATGTGGTATGAATTTTAACGAAATCAGTTAAGTAGATCTCGAGATATTTCGTCCGCCAGTTTGAAAAGAGGGTCCTACTAGACGGCTTATATATCTGCCATAAAAAAATTTGTACTTGTTTTTTTTAAATTTATTTGTTCATAAAACTATATTGTATTTGTGAAAAATAAAAATTATTTTACATATTCAATAGTGGCGTCAACATTTTTTTTTTATTTTTAAACCTATTTTTCCAACCGCGAAGGTGCTGTAATCCCTCAACATTATGTAAATTTTAAAGTCTTCAAAATCATCCATAGAGGAATGTAAGCGCAGTAATATAAAGGTCATTCCAGGGCTCGTGCCAGTCCCTAAATCAACGATTCGTTTAAAAAAACATTTTAAGATCCGTTGTCAACACAGTCTAACATGCTGATAGCCAGCATTATATGGATATCGGGGATTCGAAGTATTTTTTCTCCATTACACACACACTCATATATATATATACATGTCACACCCCCGGATACGACACACACCCACAGAGAACACACGTGCACTGTAGCACTCACGCAAGATTCCCTACCAAAACATATAGTGTGTAGTAGAATGGAGAACGATAAAGAGCTTGAGAAGGATGGGAATAAAGGGTTGGAAGAGAACGACGTCGATGAAGGGGGTTGAAGAAGAGGACATAGGAGAGGAGAGAAGGGTAGACAGAGGCACTGCGGCGAGACGGGGGATGGAGATCGTTACGTGCACCGGTCACTAGCAGCCCTATGGCTATCGGAGAATCGCTGGAACGACGACCATACCACCCCCGTATAGAATCACCCTTTGTGTCCAGCACCGCGGGCCGACCCCTCACGATGGGAAATTACTTTTTGTCCGACAATCGTGGGACCGAATTTTTCGGGGTGAGGGGATCATTTCGGGTATTACAGAGTCCCAAATCGTTTTGTGGCAGCTTTCAACCCCGTGACCTCGCGCAGTAGTCAATTGAAACTTATCAAGTTTCCGTAATAGCGAGTTGACTCGGTAATGGGCGTGCATTTTTCTTTTCATTCGATCCAACTATTTAATTGCTTTATTTTCTGTAATTATCTTTCTGCGAAGTTTATGAATCATTCAGATGCCTAAAACGCGTAAATTCAGCATTTGGTAAACATGTGGCAGCACTACATAGCGAGTAAAAATATAGCAGCACTATATTTTTGGCCGTAACTATGGCTATGAAATATTATTTTTCTCTCAGGGAAATACAAAATATGGTTGAAAACACCATGCATTTCTCTCAGTGTGGCTCAACGGCATATGTTGGTTTTCATTTCCCATCACTTCAAATAATTCTCACGATTCGTTCAGGTAAGAAATAAATGTAAATGCGACATCAATGTACGTTTGGTATAGGAACAACTGACCAAATTGTCGCCCAATTCTCCATAACTTTGGGTCTGTCAATTTTTTCGAAATTATATCCATTTTGTAGGTTTTTATTCAAAAGATTAAGCTGTCCAATCTTAATTGTCAAAAAAAGTAAATTCGATGCCGTTGAGTATTATAATAGGTAAAGATGAAACCTGTCTTCTTTCTTGTTTTTCAAAGATGCTCCTGTCTTCTTTCTTGTTCCTCAAAGGTATCTAAAGATTCAAACTCGTAAAAAGCCTGACCACGCATTCGAATACATAATCAGAATACTTGAAACTTAAGGATACGGAGACAAATCTTCACCATAGGCGAGCTGTGTACGTTGCGTTCAAACAAAAAAGCAGAAATAATGATTCGTCAATTCCTAAAGTCCGTCATTGGATAATTGCACGATGCCGTAGAGATGACAAGCAAGCTGAAGAGTGTACAAAAAGTGTACGAACTAAAATTGTCGTGGTATAAAAAACGATTTATTACAATTAAGATATTTACAAGATATCAACCCAAAGAGACGAGGAATAGAGGCGAAAAAAAATTGTGTGCATACATTGTGAGAAAGCTAAAGCTTTGGGATCAAATTTCTCGCTCACGTATGACCATGAATTATGATTTGAAATAATGAGGCAGCAACGTGCGGGTTAAAATTTCTAAGTTTCTCTTTCATTAGCGAGTTTCAAACCTTTCTGAAGATTCGAAGTTAAGGGCAGTAACGAGAGGTTTGCGAGGAAAATTGTGAATGGAACAGTGCGTGGCGCAAAGAAAAGCCTTCCGACTGCGAATCTTCGTTGGGCTTGCTACCCGAAATAAGTGAGACTTGACGAAGTGGGCCCTCGGGGGGCATCCCAGTACCGTCGAGTCTTTGATTACCAAGATCTTCATCTACATGCTAAACATTCGCTACCGTATAGCTCGGCAGAAAACAGAGAAGCAGATTGTACAAGCGGCGCAAGATAAAGTGGGAGAGGAAGATATCGCGAGACAGTGCGAGCGCGTTAAGTTGGCAAAGGTGAACATAGAAGGAGCTTGAAGCTTCGCTTCCCTTGCACAACCCTTCCAGCAACGAATCTTGAATACTCGTGTTACTTACGTATGTATCTAGATCTACGGTCCACATCAACCCATTTACTCCTTATCCTGGTATGAGGAGGCAACGCCCGGAAGGGGCTTCTTACAAGAAATGGAACACTTCGCATACTGGATACATTCAACTTCCTTCAAACTACACAAATGTCTCTACCCTCAAAACGGCTTACGTGGCTGATTCTCTGTCTTTTACCTCCTGAAACTCCAGCCCTATTCTCGTTGTCGATTTTCCTCTTGAATGTACATATTCCTCTCGGCACACGTGTACATCCTGTGTTTGCCTAGATTAAATCAACCGAGTACGATTCATCCCCTTTGTTCTTCCACATTCTCCGCATTCTGCTCGACATTGCATTGCCGGCCAATCCGCTTCGAAAATCCACAGAAAAAAATCTTCGAATCACTTCAATGTGAGTGTTGTCTGTATGGGTGGAAAAACAAAATTCAATCTCGTTGGCACAACACTGTGATAAGGGTAGTAGCACTTCTTGATAAGATTAAACGTTTTATGGCGTGTACTTTTGGACATCTTGTTTTACCTGATTGACATTCGATTCTCAGTGGAAATGTAGATGAGGATGATACTAGATGGAACAATATATAGTGGACGAAAAAGTATTCGCGCCCAAAAAGGTATTCGCACCCAATGACAAGACTGTTACAAAAAGGAGGGTATTTTTGCTAATTATTTTTAACATGAATACTACATGTTTATAATAACCCTAGCTTCCGCCTGCGGCTTCGCCCGCCTGGAATTTGGCCCATAGAAAGTTCAATACCAGTTGACCCTTTTTAGGGGTTGTTTCCAAAAATCCTAAAATATGCGTTTTATTATTTTTTTCTTGAAGAATATTTATACCGAACGATACACGCAAGGAATACATTTTTCCATACAAACTTATTCATCTCATTGCATCCTTTTAGGGGTTGATTTTCGAGAAATCTTTTCTTAAAGCACCTTGAGGCCCTTTAAGGAATATATCTTCCGAATTTCATTGAGATAAACGCAGGGAATTCGATTTTCCCATACGAACTTCAACACCCCGTTGCAGTGTGAAACTTTAGAGGTTGTTTTTAAAAAATCCTAAAATACGTGTTTTATTATTTGTTTTGAAGAATATTTATTTCAAGATGATACACGCAGAGAATACAATTTTCCATACAAACTTTTATACCCCATTTCATCTCCTTGGAAGTTGATTTTCGAAAAATCCTTTAGTAATGTACCGCTACACCTTCTAATAAAAATATCTTCCAAATTTTATGTTTCATCTTAAACGGTTCAGGCTGTACTTTGTCTATGTCAATCAGTCATTCAGTCACGGAGCTGTCTTATATGTATAAATTATAAATAATAGGTGTGGTCTAGATATATATTTTTTTTAATCACTCCGCTTTAGCAGCGCTACTCTTGGCTATAGTGGCGTCTTTGCGCAAGCAGGTAAGTCTCAGCTTCTTATTCCTTTACGAATCACAAGACTGGCGGCGCCACTTCTTTAAGATACGCGTAGAAATCTTATAAATATTTTCCTCCGTTACCGACTCGTGGCGTACGAAGCTCGCGCGGGACGTACTTTTATTTATCGATTTCCACAATGTTTTTACTTACATGAGAAAACGATCTGCGTGTATATAGAGTCTTAAATGAACGTGGTGGAAATCTAGTATTGTGCTTCACAAAACGATTTTTATCACAGCTCAATCAGTTTCGAAACTTTTTTTTCTCAATTTGCAAAAATGCACATTCATATTTATAATCGATTAGTTCTTTTTCCTTGTGTTTTTTATTTTATACATGAGCATTGTTGCCGTGATTTCATACCGGTCAACATGTTTTCAATCGACTTTTCATTCGTCTCTATCACGGAAAATCGGACAAAATGTTTGAAAAATACTCGTAAGAACTTTTTTTTTCTTACCTATCATCCCCTCAGGATTTTTACCGACACAAACTTGTCGTTTCGCTCTCTCGCGATACGTTACCCACCACGGCAACTCGGGGGATGAAACTCGCGTTTCTTAGGGCTGCTGCGAAAGAGGGTCACAGGAAAGTTTCCTTTCGCACTTTCTTAAAGACTACGATTCTGTCGTCTTGGCCGACGGAGGGCGGCACCAGTATGGTCTCTTAAGAAAAAGCCATGGCCAAGAAAAGAATTTTTTACGGTATACACACAATTCGACCTTTGCTTAAGTATGTAATATATTTATTTGTACCTCCTCAACCCAGGGATACTTTTTAAACCATTAATTCAGAATTGCGCACTTGGATAAAAAAAAAACAGGTCAAACATTTTTTCAATAATCCGAAATGTACATCTAGAATTCTCTAGATGATCATTAAGTGTCGCATAAAATCATTCCCATTACTGGAAATCCTGATCAAGGTATTGAGTTCTATTTTTTTCCCATCGGTTCATTTATTTTTTCATTAACAAGTAATCTTTCGCGTGATCTTTTATAGTTGGAAAATACGAAGCTTTTTGGCACTCTTACCATGTGATCTATGCTTTACAAACTTAGGTGTGGATATACGTTTATCAGTATGTGTGTGGGTGGAAAAGATATTTTGGACATGTTATATCTATGTGATGTTGAATATCAGCTCAGGTGGCTATTCCAAAGTTGGTCCTCTACGTAAGGGGTCACCTTCGTGAAGGATAGAATGGTCATTTTTTTATTATATGAATAACAAAGTTGTAACTTAAAAAAGTCTGATGCTCAATTAGCGCAGTCGAAGTTCGTACGGAATACGCCGTTCGGAATAAGGAAAAGAGCCAAACATCGAGACTTCTATATCGCCGAATCAAAAATTCTATAGTCCGCGCGCCGATCCCCGCCTGTAAGGTAAGAGAAAAAATATCCCTGGAAAAGTTGCCTCCTAAAGTCGAGTAAAACTCAAAGAGGTTTTTTTAACAGTGTTTCGGGAAACAGAATCTAAAATATTTTGGGAACTACAGGTTTCAAATAAATAATTTTTGAAATCGTTCTACTCGATTCTGTTATCGAAATAATGCACCAAAATAATGGAGCGTACCTATTATTTTTGACTGACTATGCATTTCCGTGGAGCAGAATAATAGGTGAAGAAATTGCGTGAAAAGTATTGAATTTTTATTTTAGGCATTATATTTTATTCGCAAAATAATATGAATATTGCTAGTACAGTCCGCATGCAATTTAAGTAAAAAAAAATAATAACGGCAGATACAACTGCAAATTCGCTTACCTGCAAGAAGTAAAAAAAAATTCCTGGTGGACTAAAATACATGGATTTGGTACCTATCATGATTGATTATTGAAGCATCAATTTCTCTAAAAAAAAAGGTGGCTATTTAAAGTGAGACATGCCATTTTCGACCTATCAATCGATATAGTTTTATTTGTGAGATATCTTATTTATTAAATTTGTTAAAACTGTTAATTTTTTTCATTTTAATTAAAAGTGTATTTTATTAAACATAAATATATTATAAATTAAGAAATGTATTCATTTTTTCTATGTATTTATTTTTAATAAAATATAATTTCAATGGAAATTAATAAAATTTAACAATTAAAAATAAGATTTCGTAAAAATAAAAATACATCGATTCATACGACGAAAATGTCATGTCTCACTTCAAATGCTTATACATATATAGGGAAAGGATATTTACAACTCATTGTCAGGTATGTAATATCAGGTATCATCACATCTGGCTATTTTCAGGATACTCCTTAGGGTTTTTATTAAACGAATGGATGGCTTTGGGAACGGAGTAGTCCTCCACCTGAGCTTTACATGAATATGCTTCCATTTATGGAAAGATGATTTTGAAGACACTTAACTTTAAATCATATTGGGTATGGGGGTAGTAAACTACTCTGAGAATGGTCCTCGAAATGAGATGTCTTTAAAATTAAATTTCCTCATATATATATATATACACACATATAAATTGGTTCCGTGACTGACTGACTGACTGACATATAGACATGGCACAGCCTAAACCGCTGAAGATAGAAACATGAAATTTGGATGATATGTTCCTTGGAAGGTGTAGAGGTACACTAAAAAACGATTTTTCGAAAGTCAACCCTCAACGAGGGTGAAATGGGGTGTAAAAATTTGTATGGGAAAATCAAATTCTCTGCTTTTATCTCAATGACATTCAGAAGATATGTTCATTAAAAAGCGTAGAGGTGCACTAAGACAGGATTTTTCGAAAATTTACCCCTAAAAAAATGAAACGGGATGTAAAAGTTTGTATTCCTTGTATCAACTTGAAACTCGGTATAAAAATTCTTCAAAACGAATATTTTAGGTTTTTTTAAAACAACCGCTATTGAGAGGGGAGGGGGGGGACAACTGGTAATGAAGTTTCTATGAACCAAATTCCACGTGGGTGAAGCCACGGGCGGAAGCTAGTATATATATACATATATACATAAAAATGGACTTAATTTATTGATGTATTCGTAGAACTACTGTTTCAATGAAATATCGAAATTCGCGCCTATATACTAGTGGAATTAATTCTGGACACATTTAATAGATATTTGCTTGTTTTAAATATTTACGCAGAAAATGTATATTGTGCTACGCCGAAATGATACTGTAATGTTTTTATTTAATCTATGTTTGTCCTCAATATTTGCACAGTATTAGTTTTGTAAATTTAATTTTTTAAATAAAAAATTACCAAGTAAGAATTACATTGTTTTTAAGTTTCCAGAATTAATTCCACCAATGTATACTTGTTTTCTCTGGAACGACTGCACGAGTATTCGATTGCAGGATATGGTCTTCCATGCGGTAAATTCAGTGAGAAAGCGTTGGGCTAGGTAACCTAACCTGAAACAAGAAAAGAAGTGGCGTCGAAGGAGAGGGAAAGGTGAGGTGAGAGACCAGAATGAGATCTCGACGTATCTTGGCCGGGTCTCGCTGGTAGCTAGGCAACCCTCATCCCCTCTCTAGGTTTTTGGTGTACACTCTCCTCAAGTATATCCCAGGCACCCTGGACGGTAGCGCATATATAGACTTAGAGCCCAGCAACACGCCAAGACCTTACCTAACCTCACCTTGGCTCACTTGGTCCTCAGATCTACACTGCGCATCGCCACCTTTTCCTCCTCAGTTTCGACCGCCGGCGAGCCTCTTTCAAAAACGCCTCGCAGGCGCATCGCGCGTGGGTCTAGGGGCTCCTAGCGGAAACCCAGCGACGCCGCAGCTCAGCCACATTGACCCACCTTCGAGGCCACCTTTGTGGGGAGTTTCTATCGCACTTATACTCTTCGTTGAACCGAGAGATGACCATCCTAAAAACTTTCCTATTTCAGAGTATTATATATTTTCCACCTGGACGGTCCGCAACCCTTCAACAATCTTCTTCTGGTCGATTGATCGCCGCGCAGCGACCAAAGATCGGGCTCGGACCTTTTCGCTCGTCGCTTCATTTTTCGTCGTTTTTATTCGTTAACCCTATTGAAACTTGATACCACTGGAAATGCACGACATTATTTTTGTTTTCACTCAATGTCAGCTAGTAGTGAAGTCAGCATGAAGCTTCGTCATGAACAAAGACAGTTCAATTTCTAGCAAGAAGGTACACGCAAATTGCGGGGTTTTTCGTGCATTTGATTTCTTTGATTTGCTATTTTGCTTCTATAACAAGCCATTTTTATCAGGGCCATTGAAGCTGTAAAGTGTATGCGCCGTTGTTTTTTTTTTTAATTACCATACTAGATTCCGCCCGCGGCTTCGCCCGCGTGGAATTTAGACCAGAGAAACGTCATTACCAATTGCACCCCTTATGAGGGGTTGCTTTAAAAAATCCTAAAATATGTTTTTTATTATTTATTTTCAAGAATATTTATACCGCGCTTCAAGTCGATACACGCAAGCAGTACAATTTTCCATACTAACTTTTACATCCCATTTGATCCTTTTAGGGATTGATTTTCGAAAAATCCTTTCTTAATGCACCTCTAAGCCCTTTAAGCATGAAATAAAAGCAGGGTATTCGATTTGCCCATACAAACTTCAACACCCCGTTGCACCCCTAATTAGAGGTTGCTTTAAAAAATCCTAAAATACGCGATTTATTATTTGTTTTAAAGAATATTTATGTCAAGTTGATACACGCAAGGAACACAATTTTCCATATAAACTTTTACACCCCATTTCCCCCCCTTAGGAGTTGATTTCCGAAATATTTTTTATTAATATACCGCTACACCTTCTAAGGAAAATATCTTCCAAATTGTATGTTTCATCTTTAGCGGTTCAGACTGTGCTCTGTCTATGCCAATAAGTAATTCTTTAATACAAACTTCAAATACACACTTTAACACCCTGTTGCATCCGTAATTAAGGGCTGTTTTGAAAAATCCTAAAATGTGCGTTTTATTATTAGTTCTGAGGAATATTTATACCAAGCTTCAAATTGATATAACCAAGAAATAAAATTTTCCATGCAACATTTTATACCCTACTTAACCCTCTAAGGCCTTGATTTTAGAAAAATCCGTTCTTAGTGCACCTCTACACTTTCTAAGGAACATATCTTTGAAAATTAATGTTTCTATCTTCAGCGGTTTAAGTTCTGCGTTTTCTATATGTCAATCAGTCGTTCGGCCATTCAGTCAGTCATGGAACTTTTTTATATGTATAGGTGGTTGGAATATTATTACTCTGTATATAATAAAGTAATTAGTATTATATTTACCTTTCCATCTCACTATCGAGCGACGTCCAGTACTTTCTGCCAATCCAATCTAGGTACAATTGTTTCTTTACATCAAATCTGGGTCCTTGTAAAAGCAAAGCACCCTCACATTGTCCAGTTTTGTATACGCCAATATATCTTTGCCATTTATCAAACGTTCATTTTTCCTCGCATAGTCTCGTCTAATTTTTAAGCAAGGCTCAATTCAATCGAGTCGTTCCGTTGATCTCTAATCAACCCCTGATGGATCGGTATTCGGTGACAGTTTCGAAGCGGTATAAAAATAAGGGATATAAAGATGTAGGCCCAACAACAGCCGATGATCCACTCCATTTTGTTTTTGCGGTCGCTGAATGTGCGTGTTGCATGACCAGAAGTGTACGGAGGGTACGTTCTGCGCATCGTCTTGCGGTTGGTTTGCGGTCTGGGGGTGGCTAGGCCTGATCATTGGCCGCCAGAGGTATCGAGGGAGGTTTTTGGGGGTGTGGTGGCACCTTGCGGTTTGCGGGCTGATCTGACGCCAAGACCACGAGGGTGTGGACCTCTTATCGAGCCACCATTGGTTCCAGGGGTGCAGGAAGTCGAAAAGTCGAAACATATATTTTTTACGCCAGATCACATTCGGATGTCCTTTAGATGTCCTTCAAATTTCATCGATCGAAAATAAACTCTGTTACTTTATCCTTTCTCGAAAGCTTTGCGGTAGTTTCTTCGTCCTACATTCATGGCAATTTGAACACTATCATCCTTGGGGCAAGAAAAATCCACCCAGGAATCCAGCACTAAAAAAATGCCAAAACTTTAGTAATTGATTTAGGTTTTAATAATTTATGCCCTGTTAGATTGCAAATCACTGATTACCGAAAAATAACACACGAAGCAGGAATTTGCAGAGAAAATAAAAAATTACTTGCACAAAAGTATTTTCTATAGCACCAATATAGTTTGTAGTTGTTATTAGAAGATATATCGTTATGGTATTAGAAAATTATTCAAAAATTGTCAAAATGAACAATGTTTTCTCTTTATATGGGCCTCTTTGATTTGTAATACAATAGATATTCATTTCTTCAAATATTCCGGTCTTTTGAAAGAGCACCAGCTTTTTTTTCACTTTGCCCGATTGTTTCTGCGATTTTGTTCCTTTAAACGCTTGAATGCATTGTTATAAAATAAATTGCCCTAAAGATTTGTCACCCATGTTCCAACTATTTTTTTAATATGATGATAATAATAATTATTATTGTCTAAAATTCAAACATTAACCATTTTACGAACATCTTCGATGTAAACCATGGAAAACAAAAAAAATGTATCTCGGAATACTAAAGTTCATGTTTAATAAAACATTCGTCTAGGAATGCCTTTGTTTATACACCCTTAGATAAGGCAAATATAAGTAAAGTTATGATGTTGCAAAGTGAAAGAATTATGAAAATGGATCATAAAATTAGTGCTAATCAGGATTATTCATACGGTTGAAAAAACGTCAAATATACCATAGCTAATAACCGTCCAATTTTTTTTTCGTAACACAATGATTTCGTTTATCAAATAAAAACAGAAGATATTTATAATAATTGGGAAAAGTTTCTTCTCCCTGCGTGTTAAGAGAAAAGTTTAAATATTTTCTGGCATGAATTTCGTAAAACTTGATTCTATTTTTTTCAAATTGGGATAGGTATGAAGTTTAATAGATTTTTCGACATCTCATGTTCAGAGTGTATATGTGCATGTGTTTCTTAAAGTAAAAAATGAATGATGGTTTACCAAGGAGTCTTGAAATAATATAATGATGAAAATAATAGTATTAGACAAAGAAAAAAAGTATTTAATAAATAGCAATACAATAACAAATTAAATTACCATACACCGTATCTTATTTTCTTCGATTGGCACAAGATACATTTGAACACAAATCGCACACGCGATCAAAGGCGTAAGATATTTCTAGTTTACATGTGAATGTATGAAATCAAACGACGTAGACGTGCGCTCGGCGTCTGGCATCAGTGATCTCCGATGACAAGCCTCGGCCAATACTTGGATGGTGGGTGACCCGTGGACTGGCTTGTGCGCCAACTATTAAGCAGTTTTACTAAGTTTCCAATGGTGAAACTCAGTAACCAACCCAGAACCAACGCACGCAAACTGATATTTCGTCTAAACACCATTTTCACTAGCCGAAACACCCCAAGCACCCTAAAGTCTCGAAAAAAATGTGTTTTTTTTTCATTTGTGAGGCTACTAGTTTTTCGTTAACGATGGCAAAGTGTAAAAACTGCGAGAAAAAATAAATATCAGCATGAAAGTGGAGTGAAATGAGGTTGGATAAACCCCAGCGAGGGTGAACGTTCCACGCGCCATTTAATTACGCATCCCTACCGAAACACCCTCGCTCCCTTTCATTAAGGCAATAATTTTAATAATTTTTATCTTTCCGTATAATCTGGCTAATTAAAATTATGCTTTGATCGTGCTAGGGCTACCTCTTAAGCTACGAGCTGAATGGCTCTTCTCTCCCTTTCTCACTTTCTTTCTGTGTCCTCCGTCTCGTACGCCTACTCTCTTTCTCACTTTTGAGGGGATAATACCGCACCGCCATCACTGCGACGGGCTTCTTGATTTACGCGGGCGTCGGGTACTATAGTGGCATGAGTGAGTGGTATTTCTCATCTAGAACGACCCCCGCCGCGAATTTACAATCAGTGGAAAAGCGGCGAAGCGAGAACAGAGCACAATGAGGTACTAATTTCTAGGGCTCGTTGCGCGATTGTAACCCTTAATGTGGCCCCACAGTTTTATGAATCATAGGAAAACTTGAAAACGTACAGGAATGAATTCGCCCAATTTCAATATCACGAAGTTTTTCACCTACGCAGTTGGCAATGAAAATAAGAATTAAATGGTTTGCACTTTTGGTGTAAATAAACAATGGTGCAATCAAAACTTTTTTCGAATATTTTTATTCTAAAGCGCAACATTTGTTACTATTAATTGAGTTTACTAATCGATACTCAATTTGAATGTTTCACAGATAACCCAGGATTGATGGAGGCTCATCGCAACTTGATATTTTTAACTCAATTGAATCCACATGGACCTCATTCGCGATGACGAAAGTTACTTGGGAGCCATATTTTTAGTATTTTTAAGGGTGAAAATACATGAGATAAAATCCATGGTTTCGGAAAAACGATTTTTTTTACGTAAAATGTTAACTTTACGTCACTGAAATCATTGCGCTTTCATAGTTCGAAACTTTAAACACGTTTTTCTCAAAACTACATTTTTAATGTTTGGGAGAAACATAACTTTAAAATGAGTTGATCGATGGTGCTAAAATTGTTTACACAACCCAATACAATATTATCATAAACTTATACCTATTTGTATATAAAAATCACTTTTAAAAATTACTTTTTTATTCCAAAAAGAACGAAAGTTTAGTGTAAAATTTTAATTTTCTTTTCTAAAGTCTTCCATTATATAAATGTTCAACTTTTTAAGTGTTTCTTAGGTATGAGTTCAGCGTTTGGATGTTAAAAAACTAAAAAAATCTTTGCTCATATTTTTCAGATCATCATATTGAAGTCGTTGGGTTGCCCACAAACGAACACCTGCTGATAAAACCTTCCTGGTAGACCACGCCATAACGTCGCCATATGGCAATATTTTTTAATTAAAAAATTCATCTAAACAGATTAACTATGTAAGGAATTGTATCCAAAGTTTCATAAATATTAAATGTTTTCTTCCTTACGAAAAAAAATGTTTACAATTGGCTATATTTTCATCGTCTACATGTATTTCCCCCCTTAATTACATATAAAAATATTTAGAAAAAGCTGCATGGTGTGTTCGTTACGTTTCTTGCTAGTGATATATATCGACAACTGAACCGACGGTGATGGACGAGCGGTTGGTATGAAGCTTTAACCACCGTCAATGTTAAGCACCGTTAGTCCCGGCCAATACTTGGATAGGTCAATCACACAGTTTTACCGAGTTTACGATGGCAATACAAGTGAAGCTTAATAAAAGCCACCTGTCTCGACAAGGTTGTTCGTAATTTCCCTGTGCCCTCGTGCCTTCCATACAAAGGACCGACAACAATTGAAAAAAATATATATATTAACCAACAACTACCTAAAGAGAGTATTGGAGTATCTCTTAATCATCATCTCATGAAACGAGAGCTGAAGAATGTGAGAAGAAGTGTTTTCTTCGAAAGCATATTCGGATATCTATGGAGCAAGCTTTATTTGAAATTGCATCCGGTTACGCGGAATTACAAGCATCCATTGACGAACGGATAAAGCACTTTTGAAAAGTCTACGCTCTTATCTCGGACGCTTCTAGTGCATCGTCTAAGGATCCTTCGCTATCTTTTTGCCGACTACTGCTGCTAGTGTGTAGCAAAAGAGCTGAAATCTCAGCATTGGAATGAGTGGTGATTCCGAGGATGAAGGAGCAGCGAAGAGCGGGGATAAAGGAAGGATGGGAGGGTAGCTTCATCGGAGTTTTGGTTGCTGGATCTCTGACTTGTGTCAGGAATCCAGGAAATTTGCTTTCTCCCTTGCTCAATGCGCCTTCGCTTTGGTTACTCGCCTTCCTTCTTGCTCGCCCGAAACCTCACTTTTTCCTATGGCACACCAAGTTCTCGTATTCAAATGTTGATGAAATTGACCAGACCGGCTTTGATCTGGCCTCCTCAAATATTCCCCAAGAGATTGAAGTGAACATCTGAGACGAGCGAAATAAAATAAGCACCATTGAGGAATGGGAGAAAAGAGAGGGGAATGAAGGCCGGCAGTTACGCATATTATCTCATCAGTTAGATAACATGTAAGAGTGTATTTAGCCCAGAGTACCAAAGAATCAGATCTCTAGATAATTCATATCAATTTTACACATTTTCGTTGACTAACCCAACGCAACAGATTTTTTTTTCTTAAGGCGTTATATCTATGTGGCTCACCAAAAAATAAGGCTGTTTTGGGATTTTTTTTTTTGACAATACTAAAAAAGAAATAAAAAAACTTTGGATGGTTTTCTCCACGTGTTCATGTACACAAAATGGCGACTCAGACGTTGCTACACTAAGAGCGTTTTTTTAGATGCTTTTTTAGAAAACAAAAAAATCGTCATTTACATTAGTTTAGCTACAGAAGTACACACGAGTATAAGACAAATATTGATTTTTCGCGAAATAGCAATATTTTTAATACATTTTTTGTTTCGCTAATAAATCGTCCTTAATTTTCTTATAAAAACGAGAATTGTTGATGAATCGTAAAAATCCTGTGTACTCTGGCGAATCTATCTAAGGAATTACAGTTAAAATTTCAAATCGATTAGATGAAAACTGTCCTAATTAATTATGCGTCCTGTCGAATTTCAAAAACATGATTTTGAGATAAATGGATTTAAAGTTTGAAGACTGATTTACGAGGTTATCGTCCACCCGGCGGAATTAGAGCTCTCATTTGAATTCTGCGTGTACCCACGAAAATATTTTGGTTGTAGATCTTCAGTTGTTAGGTCGTTGTATATTTTTTGTACAACGACTAAACTAAACGACTCCAAATTGCTACCTTCACCGTTGCGGCTGTTTTGAAGCGCTTAGAGGCGCTTCGGAATCTTTCCTTTCATACATCATTCATGTGATGTTCATACATAATTTAAGCCAATAAACAAAAAAAAACGGTCGTCATTTTTTTTCTACTGAGATATAACGCCTCAAGAGGTAGACGTACATAGACTGAAGCGCTCCCAGTACAATAGGACTCGCCGTATGCATAAATTCATGAATTTTTTTCTTAAGAAAAGTTGAGCGTTTTACCGACGAAGGGTAAAGTTTACTGATTGTTTCTTTTAACGCAGTTACGTCCGATACAACTTCATGTTCAAAGTTAAAAAAAAATGCACTACGGCATTTTCGGAAAAAAAATTGTAATCCAGAAAAAAATTGAAATTGAGCACAGTTCTTTTAATCGAGAATGCAGCTGGAATTGTTGTTATCGACCAGCGCAATATATATATATCAAAAATATCAACTACAGTTAAATTCACGATTTTTATAAGACATCTTTATATTTCATATACATCTTGACATTTTTTTCGTCTGACAAGGATGAAAACTGCAAAGTTAAACTTCCATTGGACGCAACTAGATTTAATACAAAGACGATCAGAATGCACCTCAAAGCTTTAAACCATTATGAAACAAAACATTGCCAAATAAAACAGCCAAATATTAATCACATCTGGGTTTAGTCCTTTGCGAGCACGCTGGAAGGAAACATTCACACATCCGCTTGTACAAGAAAAGAGGTTGCATTTTTTACTACTCGCGGGAGTGTAAGAATGAGGCAAGAACGATCCGCACTTCCCCAAAAACATTCAATATTCAAAAAGCTCATCTGAAGTACGTCGATCTCAAAACATAAATAAGAAGGGTCATTCAGCTTCAACACGAAACAGGGGACATCCCTTCTCGTATCTGTTATACAATATCTAAAACGGCAAGAATTCCCTTTAGGATCGTTATACACTTTACTTTTCTTCACTCCTCTCGTGCCCGCATTCGCCATTCGCGAATGATTCATTTGTTGCGCTACCATCTTACTCGCGAGGTTCACCATTCACAATTTACATTTTCCAAGTACACTTGACGTTTCGAATCTCACTAGCGAATAGACTCGATCGTTTCTCAGCGTGAGATTTAAATCAAGGAGCCCTAGTCGAGATACGTGAATTTCGAGAACTTTCACCTCAGCTTCGAACAACGTATTTGGGTGCCGAATTTGCATTTGAAATGCTCAACGAATTGTAATGAAACTGTTTAAAGCCTGCGTTTTAGCATAAGCTTTGTTTTGTAGAAACGAAAATGTTCGAAGTGAAGTTTCGTGTTTTACTTGGCCTGCAGACTGCTTCGAGCCGCTTATGTACAAGCCCAAAGATATTTTCTCTTTGTCTTTCAAAAAATCTTTGAGAAAACGAATAATAGTTTCAAAGATTTCTTACGAAAACAATAATTACAAGAGTCGCATTTTGCAACAACTCTTCGAGAAAACGTACAATATTTTATAAATATTATTTTATTGGCGATCTGTGCGCGGCTTTGGTAATCTCCTCAGATGAACAGCATTGACCCGGGGCAATACTTAGATGAGTGAGCTATCATGGAAACGCTTCTCCTGATTTTCCGATGGTATAGCTGAAATGGTATGGACATAGCTGAATGTACGAATCCAATTTGAGTCCTAAAGGATTCCTACATATCGAACAGAATCCGAAACAATTTTTTTTAGGGCCCATCGCACTCTGGGCGTTGAATTTTCTAAACAAAATATTTTGGAAATTCACTCATTTTATATATCTATGTACTTTTTTAAGATAAGATTTTTATCTTATCTTAAAAAAGTATAAATCGCTTGAGAAGGCTACCTTAAAAAACAATGTGAATCACATCACTGAAAATCCACTGTAATTATCGTTTGTTTTTTTATTCTTTATTTTACTTTGACATTATATCATCACACACGTAAATGCTCACGAAGCGTGCAGGTTATGTTTCAACTCACCAAGTTGTTTCTCGGGACTTGCCACATATTTTCGATTCGAACGTGGTAAGAATTCTCAAACGGCGTTCATTGGGGAACAGTGCAGAATCCAATTGAATTCCAATAAGTACTCCCTATGTGCGGTGTTCCTAACAAATCCCTATAGAGATGTGAATGCATCTTGGAACTCCCCAACGAATTTGTGTACGAGATCCCGAAACTATATTTTTTTTTTGAAAGATCCAACAAAATCCGATTAAGAATTTCAAATAAGAAATTCTCGAAAGATGTTAATTGGGAAATAGCGCGAAATCCGCGTGAATTCAAATGTGGACTCCCTACGTGCGGCATCCCTTTAAAATCCCTCTACGTATGTGGTAGGATCTGGGGACTCCCCAAAAAAATTCTGCACAGATAATGCTTTAGAAAAGAGTAAGTGTGAGCAACACTCCAGGAGGGGTTCAAGGAACTGAAAATTGTGAACTGACAAATAGAGGATAAAAGTTAAAGGGGCCGTAGAAGCCCTCAAAGGTATACAAAGGAACATCAATAATAAAAATAAAATATGAATAATGTAAACAAATGTAAATCTCCAGAAGAAATATAGGTATATGAATACTTTTATTACCGGCTGTATATCCCGGACAAGTAAAGAATCTCCTATTGAAAATAGGGCATTTTTGATAGTTTCATTTTTTATCATGCTGATTTGGCAATAAATGTGGAAAGGCAAAGTAACCATTCGTTGACAATCGTGGTCAAATTGACCCAGCGAACAATTGGTGAAACGTTGTCTTTTGTATCTAAAAATTAACTTCGTTACATTATTTTAAACATGTTGCTATTCGATTTTCAGATAATGGCCTTTGGTACATTTTGAACAATATTCAATTTATATCCATGGATATTTATTGATGGGTTCGAACCAGTCGGTTTTATATTCCCTTAAGGTAAACGTCCGATGGAGGGCCGTATTTTGCGGGCGAATAAGCAGGGCTCTTTCGCATAATTAGTAGATTACAGTGATGCTTAATAAAAATAAGTTATAAGTTACAAATATTTCCCATACATTTTCTACATTTTGACATTTTTTCTGAAAAGTCGTGGTTACGAAAATCCTTCTGCTAGTTACATTTATCTAAGTTTTATCATCAATATTTCCTTTAAACATTTGGTGACCCCCTTTTTTTATTGTCGTTAAGGAATCTTCAGAATTTTATACATGTTATTACATAAAAATGTGGCCAGCATGTCATCTCCATAAAGTGGTGCATAGAATAGACGATTTTTAAAGTCGTAATTTTTTGTTAAAACTTCGATAACTTGGCCTGAAATTTTACCAGTGGGTATACTGGGATGTATTTTCACTTAATTGTAGAGAAAAATCAGTTAAGGTATAAAGCTTGGCCGCATCAATTTAACTTATTGTTAGTATTACGAGCAGAGGTATTTTAAAATATGTAACAAGATGGGAAGAAATTGAAAAGCCGTATTGACAATTGGTCGAGCATAAGCGCGGTGTAAATAAAATTATCCTTAACTCGCGCCAACTTCAAAACTATACTTACGTCGCACTAACTAATACCAATATTGCGCTTAAGATTCTAAAGTGGCAGAATGGGAGATAATATTCATACAACTTGTAATGAATTAAATGCACCCCTCTATTGGTAAAGTTCCTATCTTCCTTCAGCATAGGCCAACGACAAATCCTCCACTCTCTCTTTCTTTCTCTCTTTCCTTCCTCTCCCAATCTCCCGCCCTCTCCCTCTCTCTCCCTCTCTCTCTCTCTCTCTCTCTCCATCTCTCTCTCTCTCTCTCTCTCTCTCTCTCTCTCTCTCTCTCTCTCTCTCTCTCTCTCTCTCTCTCTGCACCTTTATTTTCCTCCCCCTTGGTATCGAGATCCTTGAACTGAATTTGATATCCGTAAATCTTCGTACCGGTTGCGATAAATCAAAACTACACCGCCTGGTGGTGCCCGATTTCTCGCGTTGCAAAACCATGGAATCAAAGTCGATCCATCGCCATGAGAAAAAGAGAGAAAAAGCGAGTTCGCTGCGGCGAAGAGGCAAACGAGGGAAAAAGTCACCCTTGGATTCCGTCTTGGCCCCTTACGCGGCACCGTCTGCAACATCCGCTCGACATCATCCAGCTCCAAAAATTGATTCTCACCCTCTTCATGCCGCGCTCAATGTAATCCCCCCTCTGTTCGACCCAATGGAACACCCCCCTTCACCCGAAGTTTCTCATCACTCGCCGTTCATATTTCCTGCCTACGAAAGAATATTATATCTTGAAGGGAAGACCAGAACCATCAAACCCGAACCACCTTCGCGTAAGGAGTCGAGTAAGTAAGCGTCGAGGACGAGATCCTCGGAACTTTTTTCTGGCCAGACGTGTCTTTTGTTTCCTGACAAACAGTTGCGGAATTTTCAGCTATTGCGACGTGGAATTATTTGTATTGCGTTACTTTTTTTGCGGTAACTGGCATTAGCGGTACAAAGTTTGTTCAGCTTGCTGAATGTTTGATTCAAATGAACAATCTTTCTGAGAACTGTCCAAAATTTCACACACATATTTTCTGCACATTTTCAATAAGAAGAACCATCCGAAGGATTGAACGCTCGAACATATCCTTGCGTCCGTATAAAACTTTTCGCAGCTTATTTCGTTGGACAAATGGCCGCAAGCTGGTCTTTTCGAGAATGTCTGACGCTCGGAATTCTTGGAATCATCCGTGCCCTTAATTAAAAATCCAACAAGCCTGGGGTATGCCCGGCGAGAAGCTCCAGAATACGTCCAGGCAGTGTTTTGTAAAGCGTCCAATCGTCCCTCCCACTACCCTTCAAGCAGCGTTAAGGGTGGCAGTGGCTCGGTCCTACATCGACGCAAACCACATTCTTTCGTTTAATTCCCGCGAATTTATAACCACGCTAGAGTGTTCCCGGTGGTTGGTACGGCTATGCTGGTTCCACATCTCACCCCCCTTGAGTAACCTACCCCTCTACAATACTTTTCAGCCAAGTCCTTTCCTCCCCTCTGCGTCGTGAACCTTTCTCATTCAATGGCGCAAAATATACGCCTGTATACAGAACTTTTGAATGTACACAAATAGTACGTACACAGATATCCGGAGATGTACACACAAAAGTATTGCCCCTGGGTAATTGGATTCGCAGAGAGACGCACCCATCTGCATCCTCTCGAGTCCCGGCTAATCGTCTAAAACGTTTTTATGTTCTTTTTTTTATTGCATTCTCGAGACAATTCTTATTATACAAAAATTGAAGAAAAAGTATCACTTTCGAGCTTCGAAATAAAATGAATGATAATGATTTCTGAAGCGAGCTCAACAAATTTTCAAATCTAGTACTACTTGAGTTGAAAGATGGACAATTTAAAGAAAAAATGTTGTAGACCCGATGGATTACTTTTATATATTTTCGATTATGTTGTGTTACGCTATAAACCAGAAAATATCATACATAGGAAAATCTAGCAACGTTAAACCATTTAAGGGGGAAATACATGTAGCGGCATAAAAATGCATGCATTCATGAAGAAGCTGATTAGCCGGTAAGTCATTGAAATCATTGTGTTTTCGTAGTTCGAAACTTTAAACACGTTTTTCTCAAAGTCGGTACATTTTTTTAAGTTTGTGGGACTGTTTCTTTAAAATGAGTTGATAGACCGTGCTCAAATTGTACCCACAACTCAATAACAATATTACCTTCAATGTATACACATTACTTTATAAAATTCACTTTTAAATGGTACTTTTTTTATTGCAATAAAGAACGAAAATTTTGTGTAAAATTAAAAAAAAATTCTGAATTTTCTTTCTTTTAAAAAAAAGAACGAAAATTTTGTGTAAAATTCAAATTTTTTTCCAAAGTGTCCCATTCAAGAAATTTTCGACGTTCAAATGTTTCTTAGTTATAACTTCAGCATTTGTATGTTAAAGGACTAAAAATTCTTGGCTCATATTTTTTAGATCAATGATGAAGTCGTTGGATTTCCCACAAACGGACAACTGCTGCCAAAACCTTCCTGCAAAATCACGCCATGACGTCACCATTTCGCAATATTATTTTTATGAAAAAAATCATTTTAACAGTTAATTATGTAATAAATTGTATCTAAAGTTTCATAAATGCAAAATGTTTTGTTCCTTTCCAAAAAAAATTATCCAAATTGCCTATTTTTTAATCGTCTACATGTATTTCCCCCCTTAAGTGGCTGGATTGAAACCCCCTGTTCGCCTTTTACCGAATTGCCAAGTTTGCCAGGTGAAAACTCTCTTCATACATGAAAAATTGGATAAACAGCTCAATGTTGACAAATTAACAGTGTCTTGACGTTTGCACGCCATGGGGAAGAAAGAAGAGAAATAGCTGTCACACGAGCTAAGCACGAATGCTATTGCAAATCGTTTGAGCCCTATAATTTCTTTGCTTCCGAGGCACAGGAACAAAAGTTTATTACGGCGTATTGTAAGTGGGGATGAAAAATGCATTTATTTCGAAAAGCTTAAATGCAGAAAATCATCTGTTGACCTTAATCCATGGTCAGTATCCATGGTCAGTAAAGCCATGCTGTGTATCTGGTAGGAAATGGAGAGCTCTTGGAACCTAAGGAAACGGTCACTGCCGAACGTTATCAACAGCAGCTGGAGCCTTTGGACGATAATTTAATTGAAAAAAGGCCATCAATAGCATCAACTCGCCGAAAGGTGATTCTGCTGCACGACAATGCTCGGCCCGGTGTTGCATTGGCGGTGAAAAAAAAACCACTGATGGAACTGTAATGGTAGGTCCTTCCTCACCCAGCGTATTCTCTTGACCTTCCTCCAAGTGATTGTCATTTGTTCCGGTCGATGCACACGCCTTTGAAGACACATACTTCCGTAATTACGCGCAAGTCCGAATAAGGGTAGATGAGTGGATGGCGTCAAAAGGCACAGCATTCTTTCGATGTGGAATTCCGATTTTGCCAGGAAGTGGGAAAAAGTATCAACGTCCGATGGAAAATACTTTACTTGCTGCAATCCACCAAATTTTTACAAAGTAAATTTACAACAAAAGATCGGTAATGTTAACGTTCATCGGTGAATGGCTCGACCTTCCTTATGTAGTATAGTAAATCATTTTATAACAGTGTCAATGATGCTGTCGAATCTAAGCTGTCAAACGAAGGCGTAACAAATCTACGATTACCATTTGTCACTCCTTTATTTAACGCCTTAGATTTAACAACATCATCAAAACTGTTATGAAATGATTTACTAGACCACATGACGAGGGTCGAGAGATCCACCGATGCACGTTAAGGTACTGGTTTTTTCAGACGTATATAAACCTCCAACAAAATAAACCTCCAAATGAACAATATAAATGAAATTACTTCTAAATAAAAGTTCAACCCCGAACTTTCGGTAAGCCCCATTGCATCGTTTATGAAAAAAATTAACTGTAATCTAGAAAATCTGCACAGTTTTGTATGAAAACTAAAGAATCGAGCTATCATTGTATTGTGAATGGTAGCAATTGATATATCAGCAAAATATATGAAATGTGACTAAATTCACAATTTTTCATAAGAGGTTGTTAAATTTCTTAATGTTTAATATTTAATATTTCGTAAACGACGTGGTGGAATTCATAGAAGCTTAAGATTTGAACTTTCATTGGATACATCTACGTCTAAAAAAATCAGTATCCTCTAAGATTCATTAGTGAAAGAGTGAATCGTCCGCAAAATTATTTATTTTCGATAATAGGAGGCTCTCCACATAGGAAAAGCATCAAATCCCATGGGGTTGAACGGAACGGAAAAGAATCATTACCCTCAGCATCAGTATTGCGAATCTAAACGTCACATTCATCACAGCTCGTGCTTAGACCCGTGCAAAGTGAGTCATACTTTGAATCTCTGGAGTAAAGGTGCGAAAGCATCGGGAAATGGTACTGGGAGGAAGTGGTGGATCGGGGATGTGGGTTAGATGGAGGGGTGAGAGGATAAGCGAAGCTGGCTCTGAAATAATTAAACCGGCGCAAGTTTTTACGACAAGGTGTTCATTACCGTGGGTAATTAAGACGCCCCTTAACTAGACCCGCTAACCACCCGCGGGGGCGGTAAACCAACTTCTCTCGGTCGCAGGATGCCTTGCTGCGGGGTGATGAGGGTTGGGGGGCACCAAAGGGGTGCTTGTCTTTCTATCTCACTTCGTCTTCTTCTCGCTTGCTTTCTCGAATTCTAACTACCTCACCGAGTCTCTCTCCGTTCTACCGCCCACCGCCCTCCGGTCGCTTCACTTGGAACAGCCGAACGATGAGGGCTGAAACGAAAGAGGGGTGGAAGGAGCCAAAGGAAAAGTTTGTATAAGCTGTAAGACTGTTATCGGTGATTATGAGACCAGGAGGGTTGGAAGGTCAAAAAAGAAAGAACGGGTCTGAATAATCAAGGGGATTGACGGAGAGAAACAGTTTGCCGAGAAACCACATGAATCTATATTGTTTGTGATTCTACCTCCCCCCGGCCTACCCACAATCCCTCGCCTCATCGATATCACGACCTGCTAGTAATGGCAAATATGGCGCAATGAGTTCGTCTCGCGAAAATAACACTTCGCTTTTATAAACCGTAGGCCATCAATACCGAACATTTTTACTTAACTGTGCAATCTATAAATATAAAACAATTCCTTGACCGACTGACATATAGATGATACACATAAACCGCTGAAGATAAAAACATGAAATGTGGAAGATATATTCCTCAGAAGGTGTAGAGGTGCACTAATTGTAAGAAAGAATTTTTTGAAAATCAACTCCTAAGGGGATAAAATTGGGTGTAAAAGTTTTTATGGAAAATTGTATTTCTTGCGTGTACCAACTTGAAGCTTGGTATAGATATTCTTCAAAACGAATAATACAAACGCCTATTTTAGGATTTTTTTAAGCAACTCCTAATTAGGGGTGCAATTAGGGGTCGAAGTTTTATGGGATAATCTCTGCTTTTATTTCAATGAAATTCGGAAGATATGTTCCTCAAAGGGCATAAAAATGCACTAAGAAAGGCTTAGCTTCTCGCATCGTCAACCATATGTGGACTGTTTGAGAGTATCGAGTACCCAAAATTTGCATGTGCTGCCGAAGACTATAAATCATACGATGTTGTCTACAGAACTGTATCACAAAACCATATAATTGTGTAGACAACAATGACATTGTATGTTACTGCAGTTGAAGCTTGGTACTTTTATACTACTATTTCATTAATTACCAACCTTACGTCAGTCAGTCTACCAGCGTGCCTGAGAAAAATGACACTCTATCTTCTTTCTTTATTTCTGACATTTTTTCACTCTTTGTTTATCTCATGTCTGAATAAAATCCTAAAGTCCACGCGGACGACGTAGCGGGCGAAAGCTAGTATTATATAAAAGTAATGATCTGCAAATACTTTAGTGGCACTTCAACCCTTGAATAACATGATCACGCTCGCCTAATTGCAGATCAATATAATTCATAATGCAGAAAATAGACTTCTTATAGCACTTGGTGTGCTCCTACGGACTTGTTACCGCACTTCCGCCACAGTCGGTAATGCGGAAAGTATATGATACTGATCCAATGATAAAAACAGAGGGTTCCGAATTTTATATGGCAAAATAATTCAGTTATTCTTTTTGCTTTATTACTTTTCTTTTTAAGGACTAATTCGTATTTCCTAAACTGATATTATTTTTCTACTCAATATAGAGCGGTACATAAATAAAATTCCCAACGCGAATTGTGAGCAGAAAACCCTACTGCAAAAGAAGTTATTAACTTACGTTTAATCGGACCTTAATGTACCATCTGTACTTTTTCTGCGATCAAAGAAATGAGGTACTTGTTCGAAAATATTGAATAACGAATAATATAAAAAGTCAAAATAAATATAATGGTACAATGTTGAATACTTAATAGCGGTGAGCGAAATGTCCAAATGCATACAGAGAAGAGCACACTATCCGATGTTTCGGATCCTATTAGCTCATAGATCTAAAAGCATCAGTAAAGTCCTTTGACCCTAGTAAAGCCCAGTTGCGACAGCTCCAGAGTACCTTATGCTGAAGCTTCAAGAGGGGAATTAGCGGAAGCTCATGAGTCCGCATTAATACGTGACCCTTCCCAAATAACAGTTACTTCGTAACAGCCGATTTTCGGATTTCAAGCATCAAGCCTCTAATCTCGATAGCCTCAGGCTTTCCCCGCGTACAATGTACGCAAATCTTTTTATAACTCAGTGTCTTTTCACCTTATAACAAAATGTCTTGTCACTTAATCTACAATATGTCAATTTAAAAAAAAGAAACCAAAACATTCTACTTCAAAATATCCGTCCTAGAAAACAGATTCACATTAATCCATAGAATATATTTCCCAAAATAATAAACGTAGTTGGAAATATTTTCTAAATTACAGCAAAGAAAGAAATCATTCTTAATCGTATACGATTTTTATACAGGAATTTATGAAAGACCGATGAAAAATATTGGAGGAGCAATATTGACACCAACGCTTTTTTGAACTCTTTTATGCCCAACTCCCCCCCTCTCTTTCTCTCCACCCTTCCTGCTTCACTCCGAAGGAACACAAGGGATTGAAAAGTTGAAAAGAAAAAGAACGAGAAAACAAGCGAATGCTGTCCCAATCCCTCCTTTCGCCTCAATGAAGAATGGGGACACTCAATCACCCCAAGACAACCGGGGTGAGAGAGAGAGCCTTGGGGTGGTACCGCGTCCGAAACAATACGAAACAAACGACCTCCCGAGGGCGGATATTAGTTTTTCGATTCCTCCGAGCCAGAGACCTCGGCGTTCTCACCGCGTGCGGACATACAAGCCGTGTAGAATGCAAAGGCAGACGCAAGCAAACGTGCTACTGGAACGGAGACACTGAAATACCAGCAGTAAAATCAGAAACTCCCACCCTTTTATTATCATTATTTCTTTGTAATTTTCTCTCTCGCTCGGGCATTTTTCTCAGTCATATTTTCCAGCGTAGCACTTTCACATTTATCATTTTTTAAATGCGTCGTGAGGAAGAAAGCGTTGGCATCGTGTTTTATTTTTTTAATTTTTTATTCCAAACGACAACGCCGAAAGGGGTTCGGTGTAATCGGTTCTGAAAGGGTACGGATGTAACATTCTATAGATCCCTGCCGAGGAATCGAATGGATATGGCTATCTATTTACACGGTGACATTCGTGAATGTGTAAGCAAACCAAATGAAAATCATACGTACCTGGTTTCAATATTTATAACCTTAACGTATATTGATATCAAACGCATTAGGCAGTGCGATGCTTGAGTGAGCCTCGCTTTCCAGCAGTTTTCGTTTTTTGAAAGAAACTTTGGCAGCCTTCATGCCGACCAAGGAGAACTTACTCTTATTATTTCATTACTGATTTTTCGCCACGATTTCATAATTGTATTGATGCTGCTTGGAATAAAACATTCTAGTGTCCGACCAACTCAGCAGAGAGCCGATTTTGAGGAAGTAAAAATTCGTTACCAGTCTCTCTCCCCTCTCTATCTCCTTTCTTCTGTCACTCTGTTTCTCTGTAGCGAAATAAATTCCAAGAGACAAATGCATTAACGGGAACATAGGAAATTTATAAACTTGAGGCAGTATTCAAGTCCAGAGTCCCACAATTTAGGCGTTTTTTCTGCGTTAATAAAAAAAAATAACAATTACTTTTAGTATACATTTTTACAGTCTCTTTATTAATGTCAAGAGCTTACGAAAAAAAAAAATGTTCAAAAAAATCGAAATTGAAAATGTTATGGGCCTCTAAATATGACCGTAAAAAAAAATCTTGAGGCGGTTGACATGATTTCAAAGCTCCCTCCCATTCATCTGAATCAAGAATAAAATCAACTTTCTTCATTAATAGGAATGTCATTGTGGCAGGTACCAAAGGGATATGTTTTTCAATCGCGGCTGTCTGAAAAACAGTTAATTTCCGCTCTGGTTTTTCAAAGTTTTAATTTTTTTGCATTGTAATAGTAGTAATTTTGCAATACCCAAGTTAGGCACGATAGAGGGTTATATACTAAAGATTCATACAAAATTTGGAGTCATAGGTTGAATAAAACTCGAGATTTTATGTCAGCCAGATTGAAGAAAAGTAGGTTCGAGAAAAAGGCGTTTGAAGTTTTCGGTACAATTTCAGACAACCACATATAAGTGGTATACTGGCATGTTATACTCTCGTTATACTAATCGGCCATTCCTGCCTCGTAAAGTGTGCCTGCCTCGACTTCGAAATGATGATTTTCTGAAGCTCATTCCCTGCGAGCAGTTCTAGCTTCCTTCGAATCTTCTGGTTGTCCGATTCGCACCGTTGCGGCCTCTCAATCCGGCCGTATTAAAATCGGTATAACTTTGTAAATATTAGAAATTTCGGTATTTCCTTTTGAGGACATATTGCTTAGAATCCATACGTTAGGAAAATGAAAAAAAAACGATGTTTTCGAATTTCTTGACTAGAATACTAAATTATGTACAATTCTTAATTGATGCTGGTCAAGCACCAATACTATCCAATTAATACTTGCAAGGTAAAACCCGTGGCAATCTTTAGATTTTATTTCTCACGTAATTCACCGACATTGTTTCATTTTCTCGTGTATCATATTTCATAATATTAAGGGTATGCACCAGTACCAGCCATAACTCTTGAAGTCACGAGGGTCAAGAAGCCTGTGGTCGACTACCACCCAGCTTGGAGGATTAGAGCGATATTTCCTAACAATCCTAGGGTTTGGATGTTGAGAAATTCTCATCACTTTTCTTGGGCGCAGCTCTTCTTTTCTATCTAGTCCCGACTGCCAAAACCCAGCACCACTGCGCAACACGCACTTTACCTTATTAGAAGGTTTATCCACGAAGATACGTGAGGGTAGAAGATCATGGCAGTTGCAACGCTCACAGGGGTCAATTTCACCAAAACGTGCCCGTCTCACCCTCGTCCAGCATTTTCCCGTGACCATCGTAGATCAAATCCCTAGTCTCGTCTGGTAGAGAAACCCGCAGTAGATTCGAAGTTACTCTAATTCAGCCTTGGCGTCATGGAAAATATATGGCAGCTGCGATCCTCGATGCGTAACTTCGAGCTTCTTCGAAAGATCCTTCAAGCGTGGTATTTTATCTACAATAATGTTCAGTGGGTAAAAAAGTATTTGCACACCCCGTGTTTTTCAAATTATCCTGCGAAAAAAAAACTTTTGATTTTTTTTTTGGAAGAAAAATAAAACAGTCGAAAAAAAATTTCGGAAAATAATAAAATGCTAAAGCATTTTATTTTATTTTTTCGAAGGATAATTTGAAAAACACGGGATGTGCAAATACTTTTTTACTCACTGTTCATAAATAATTTCAGAACGAATGAACGCTTTACGAGTAATAGATTCTTGAGGAAGGACATACATATAGACGACGATAAAATAGGCAATTTTGATCATTTTTTTTTGAAGGACCAAAGCGCTTTACTATTATGAAACTTTAGGTACGATTTCTTACATAATTCATCTGTTTAAATACATTTTCTCATTAATAAATATTTCGATATCGCGACGTTATGGCGTGGTCTTCCAGAAATGTTTTGGCGGCAGTTGTCCGTTTTTGGGAAATCTAACGACTTCAATATAGATCTGAAAAATCTGAGCCAAGAATTTTTAGCATTTTAACATTCAAATGCTGAACTTGAAACTAAGAAACATTTCAAAAGATGAAAAATTAAAAAATATGTCACCTCAGAAGGAAATTGAAATTTTACACAACATTTTCGTTCGTTTTGAAATACAAAAAGGTACTTTTCAAGAGTGATTTTCATAAACAAGTGGGTCCAAGTTTAAGGTAATATTTTTATTGAGTTGTGTGTACAATTTTAGTACGATCGGTCAACTCGTTTTAAAGTTATGTTTCCCTTAAACTTAAAAAATACCACCGAAACCTTATATATATATATGCAATATTTTTTAACGAAAAAAAATATTTAAACAGTTGAATTATGTAATAAATTGTAGGTAAAGTTTCACAAAAGTAAAACGTTGTGTTCCTTTGAAAAAGAAATATCAAAATTGGCTATTTTTTCGTCGTCTACATGTATTTCCCCCCTTAAAGCGTTCATTGTCCTTCCTTATTGCTCGCAAAGTGAACCACTCTCCCAACAAAGGCCGCTAGCCTTTCGACCGTTGAATCTTATCGGGATATTCGAATTTCAAGAAAGCCCTGTGAGGCGTGGGAGGTAAGGGGTTGATCGAACCCAAGAGGTTCCAAAGTGTTAATATGAATATGCGTGGGTTCGCAGCTAGAGCCCTCACGCTAGGTAAGTCTGAAGATAGGGGACGATATATATGTAAAATTACCAGGGACCACTTCGTACCCAAAGATCCCGACAAGTGCCCTTAATAATTGCAAACAGATCCCTGAGAAGGAGTGGATCCCTGAAGGAGTGGAAGGATTAGTTTCGAGGTGGATCTGTTGGCATTGCTAATGCTGTACTGACGCTGGAACTGAAGGCCGGGGAAGCGGAGTAGAAGCGGTTGGGATTTCCAAACACGTTCCCTTTCTCCTTTTAGCTCTTCCCTCTTCCCCTGCTTGTTCTCGAATCCCCATCTGCGTATTGCCCGAACTACGCCACGATTAGCCCATGATGATTCGGCCTTGATCGTGTAGAGCGAAGTGAATTCGAGGAAATCATGGCAACAATTTGGTTCAGGTGTACCCTGATGCGATGGAACCTCTTCTAACGTGTACGTTAGAAGAGATTGAATCCTTATTTCTTATCCCAGTTGATTTCCTTCTTTATCTCACGTCATTTGCTGAGTAATGATATTGAGTTCACTATGCTGGAAGATGTTTCAGAAAATCATACATTCAGCCCATGGCGACACGACAAATGAGGAAAAGATTCACCCTCAAGCTCTTTCTTGACGGCATCGTTATTCAATGAAATTGATTAAAATGAAATGAGACTTTGACTTTCACTTACTGATGTAAGGTTCATATAACATTGACTAAATCCGAATAATTTATCTTCGGGAAACCTGGACTGCTAATCTCTTTCCTTGAATAATCTCGACGCAATGGAAATATAAGTATGCCACAAGCTCCCAGACTGAAAAGTCGCCAATAATTAAGATGCAGTATGATTTGAGAGCTCACATACCTCTACAGTAAAAAAAATCGTTTATTTTTTATTGCTGATCATTATTATCATTACGTTTACGCGCTTTAAGAAAATAAATTCCGAAATCTCAATTAGAGAAGAAATTATGGGCTGAATCGTTTTTTCGAGATGATCTGCAGAATAAGTTAAAATATTTTTAATGCAGTTTTTGACAGAATTTTATCCTTTATTGTTTTTATTCTTTCTTAATAATCATATGTTCTCTATAGTTTCTTATTCTTGTGGTGTCTTATCTTGATTTTCTTAAAATAATGATACATTCCACATGGTCTGGCAAGGCATTTTTTAATTTTTTGTTTAGAACATTTTTCATAAACAGTCAACGCGTAAAATTTGTCACGAAAGAAATGTTCAACTTCAAAATGTTCTTTTTTTGAAGTTCGAAATATTTTACAAAAGTATCCTTGGATTTTTCAGGTTCATTAACTTATATATGAGGGTCACGCATAGCAGGGAAACGCGTATTTCTGACAGATGCCTTAATAACATACGTGAACATGAATAATTTATTGTGAAATAAATTAAAAAGAAGATCGGATAGGCAACGTAATAATAGATAATGTATGGAACATTTTTCCGGATTTTTCACAATTGACCCTTCAACATTTTTTCAAAAACCCATATTTTTGGCGCAGTTGAAGGCACGTAACGCATCGAAATGCTCACTCAGAGTCTGGTAATACCCGAACCAATGCATGCAAATTCCATACAATACGTGTATATGTTATTAATTAATAAAATCGTTGAAGACTCCGTTTATTTCACTTTAAAAGGCACCGCTCAATGAAATAATGGAAAGAGAATGGAATCTGGTAGGGAAAAAATCTTGTGAAACAATCATAAAACGATGGAGCTTTGTGATCGGATTCAGGGAGAAAGTAGAAGGTTGATGAATCGCGGAGTAACGGCCCGCTGTAACCGAATTTAGAGATTTTTAATTCAATCGATCGCGGGAGAGTAGCGTGGACAGGGGCGAAGCCTTGAGGAGTGAGGGCAAAATGAACGATAAGAAAGACCAGGGTTCTCTTTTTACTCAGTTTCCCTGCTGCTGTCTCACTTCATCTATCCCCCTTAGGGATTAAGAAGCTTTGCCAAACCTCCATACATCCCCCTAACAAGAATTTCCCGATTTGGTTCTCATTCCAAGCCTTCGATTATTTTCGTTCCAAGATGTCACTGTTAAAAGCATTATTATTTATCCTGCGTGACGCGAGTTGCTAAGAAGATCGACGAGTTTCACGAATATCGACTTTATTTTAATAACGTTTAGTCTTGATTCAAATCTAATTGTAGACATTTCTATTCAAACCTGAAGAATCTTTAATCGACAGCGAAAGTTCCAAAGAGATGTCGCGATAAGCGTAATCAAATTATCCTTTTTTTTAATTATCGGAGATTTCACGCTTAGTAATGCCACCTTGGTTCAATTGAAGTGATGACAATGGAACGAACATCTGACTTTAAATCCTCGTATACTTGATTCTACTGCTGCGAAGATTTCTTTTGAGTTTTTATTCGGCGTTACAGAAGGAGCAGAATTTTCTTGCTTTCGACGAATGCGAAGTTGAGAGCCCTCAAGTATTGATGCACGATCAAAGAGCCCCTGAGGCTTTAATTAAATGCAACCCCGAAATCCACGAAGCATCCACAGCAGCAAGAAGAAGTACTCGATTTCCCTCCTCATTGTTTGTTTCTGATACTCGCCTTTCCGCGTAAACCAGCCTGATCGTTTTTCGTATCAAGTGTCCCTACCATGCACGGACGTACTTTTTCCGTGAAAGTTTGGGCGGCTGTCTAAATTTATTTATTTTCTGGTAGCAACCGGTCTGCATAAACTTAGGCCCAAAGAACAGGTTGATTTTTTAATATTTTTTTCTGATGAGAGTATTGAGATGTCGAAGTCGGAATTTTACTTACAATAAATGCATAGTCGTGCGAGGTTTCACTTTATTTTAACGAAAAATATCGACAAACAATAAAGCTATTATTATTTAAACTAAGTGCCGTCGTTGCTGCGTGGCGAATCGGTAAAGGTGGTCCTGACCATTAGGGTAACTTGAAATGAAAAAGAAGAAAAAAAACTGTTTTTAGGATAATAATGAAATTTGCGTATGGCTGGATACTTTTTGGAAATTTGAAAATTACAATATTAGCAAGCGGTAGAAAAAGAGTTCGATTTTTTACCAAAAACGACCCAAACGAATAACTTTAATTATTCGTTATTAACAAATGGATAAACATATTTAAAAAATCACCTTTAATACGATATCATATGGTATAAACTATGCTCTATCCGAATTTGAAGTGAATCGGACAAATAGATTTTGAAATACGACTTACATCGATTCATAAAATATAGTTTCGAGAAAATCGCAAAAGAATGGTTGTAAGGGCAGCGCAGAAAGCGTTCTAACGCTTCACAAAAATCGTCATAGCTTGGTCAGTTTTCGCGATTTTTGCCAACATTTTGCAGCAAATTGAAATTACGACTCTACTCTATAAAACTATACAATAAAAAAGTCGTATTACTGAAATTTCAAGCTCACGCAAACCCGTTAAGGATGTATGGGAGTCTGAGAAGTGCTGCTATGAAGATAAAAAATAAATGTTTATAGCCTTTATTTAGTTTATTTAGTTTATAGTTTGTTCTAAGCTTGTACAAATGCAAAATTTTAAATCAAGAACCTAACCCGTTGAAAAACTAAAACACTTTTAATTCATTGTAATTTCACATGTGTTCTGATATGACGTTGTTTTACGCTTAGATATAACGCTTAGAAATAATTAAAAAAGAAACCAACTCTTTTAGATTTTTGTATGTATAATTGATAAGAGATACTTTTTGGAACATTTCACAATCATTCCCTACATTATTGTACTGTAATTAATTGTAACGGATTAAAATGTTGCTTACTTTCTCGTTCGGGTCTTTTATACGTCATCCAAGATCTGCTAAAAAATTGCGACCAGTTGCGAGTGGTGGCTCACTTACTGAAGGTGGTCCTGATAAAGTTAAAGAATCAGAAATACAGGTGAACAATCTTAAAAAAAAATAAGATTATTTTCGGATATTTGAGGCTCGATCTACATATTATGCCACTTGCGACTGATTTTACTTTGCATCTAGGACATGCATTTGCGAATTAAAAATTTCAGCTACTTTCTGCTAAGATTGCATCTCCCAAGCATTCTTAAATTCATTTCCAACCCTAGAAAATTACATTTGATTACAGTTAAATTGTAATTACAATTAAATTAAATTACAATTACATACAAATTAAAATTACAATCGAATAAAAATACATCGATGTACAAATTCTCTGTACAAAAATTCGATATTCAGCCCTTATATTTTTGTATGGAAGCGACATGGGTAAACTTGGACAAAAATAATCATAACATACGTTTCGCCAAAGCAATTTACTCTACTGCTTCCGTCCTGTTCTGTTTCGCAACACCCCGCGCCCCATCACTTACAGCTAAATATGAGTCTTACTCGAACGATTGCTGAGAATCTCGATTGTTTACCGTATAACTGTCCGATAAATGACGGACAGGTTGTCGTTCGATTTGTCGGATGAACGGGTGGGGGTGGGAGGGTTAGAAGGGGGTGTAGTCCCCGTTATTGACGGGAATATCGGTTCGCCGCGTAATCTCGAAATTGAATACGGGCCAGGTTTATCGATGAAATCAGTGAATCCACACACGCCTGTTTTGGTAGGTAATAGCATATACGGTTGGAGTACGTGTTACGTCGGTAGCATTGCTCCGTGTATCGGGCGCGATATGACAGGCGCGCCTGGCACGGCGACTACCGACACCCCCCGCGTCAAGAATTCATCAGGGGGGCGGGGGGGTCGTGAGGGGGATCATAATTAACCGAATACCGATACTCACCCGTTCCCCGCCTCGCATCACCACCCACGGGGTCCGACGGTCACAACTCCCGAGTGCTCTCTCGAACCAACCCCATCGCGGTCCTCCTCATACCCCGGTCCATTACCGTGTAGCTTCTCCAACCGTGTAGCGTCATACCCCGGTACTCCATACCCAGGGACCGACTCGAATATGTACGTGATTGTTTACCCGTACCCCTTCGCGAGCTGCCTTCCTCATACCTCGAATCACCTTCAGATAGGAATATATATAGTCCACTCGAATTGTTCAACCGAGTCTAATTCCCCTAGGTAACGTCAGGTGGAAAAAAAAACTCAGCCAACCCTATGTAAATCCGTTACATGTGTTTGTCGAAGGTTTACAATGTGACAAACTCTCGAACTACAATTGTTTCTTTCCTGAACTTTTTTACGTATTAAGGAATTTCGTGGCCGGTTATCTTGACGGGGAATCGGGGCGGAGGGGGGTGGGGCGGGGGGATTCTATTGTCCTTGAGCAGGGTGCCAACGTCTACAGACCAATATTTCGTTCGCAATGACACAATGACTGGAGTGAAATTCTCCTACATTTAAGATTTTTTTTTCCTTTACACGAGCGTATTGACAACGTATTTTAAATGTTATATCAATGAGTATTGTTCGATGACTATATATTACATTTTTTTTAATCAATTTGGCGACTACGCACTGCTTGTATTGCAAGTTTGTTTTTTTACGATTGACGATATTTTTTTTATTTTTGTTATTGCGAGCATTAGCGAGAACAGCAATTCACGCAGTCCATTAAAAAATATATATATTTATATTTTTTTATGAAACCTAATCAATTTCGAACGATAAGTGTCAAGCGTCATAATATATCACTGATCTTTGAAAATGCATTTTATTGAACGTATAGCCGCGCCACGGTGATTAGTTGTATTCAAACACGCGCGAAATTTAGCACTCATGCGACGTTGCCACACTTCGCCTCTACGTTTTGTCGGTGGGGGGAAAAACTGAATGTTCTAGTTTACACAAATGGCAATAATTAATAAATGGTGGAGATGGATCGTTTTATTTTTGGATGAAATGATTGCCATAATGTACTGAGTCGTTTGACAGTTTTTCATATCATTCTTACCATTTCTTCACACTCTTTCGTGCTGAAAACTGCTAATCAGCGATGAGTTTAGACATCTCCCGATGTTTAAGAGTATTTTTTCAATCGTGAATTTTATGGAAACGGTCTAGACGATCGATTCAAAATTTGGAGGGTGCATTCAGTACATGACGAATAATCTACTGTATAAATGAGAATCAAATATTAGCATTTTATCGCGGATCCCGAAACTCCTTAAGCCTGGATAAATTTGATAAAAACCGAAGGATTCTTTGGGGACCCATTTTTCGTCGTTTCTCAAGGTTTTGTACGACGAAAATCTGTCTCTCGTACCGTGATAACAAGACTGCGCTTGTGTAGAACCCGAGTCTAGGGCTCATGATCCTGATGAAGCTGTGACGTGTAACGTTGTTCAGCGTCCTGCAACGTCTTGAGATTTTAGACCCGTATAAATCAAAACTTCTATCGACTGCTTTTATAGTTCTGCGAATGTATTCACAGTTTCGCAGTAGTACTCGGAAGTCCATGTACCTGAGAAATTCACAAAATGACTACAGGCAAGTCATCCATGTACATGACCAAAGTAAAGGGCTGAAGGGACGGATTGAAGGTACAACGAAAACGGTATCACAGGCGTATATCCGTTCGCGTACTCAAGGGAGCGAAAGGGAGTTTTGCTTGCCAGAAACCCCTTTTTTCTCGCCAGGAAACTGGGCACTCGGGATGTAACATCTGCTATTCCAATAAAAAGAATATAGGTGCTCGCGTTGGAACGAGTAAGCAAAGTGGAAGAGGGTGTTGCGCGCGAGAGAGGGTTCTACGCTTCACGCTGGTGCGACGACAAAGGGGTACGTACAAACCGGATTCCAAAAGCTATCTTACTCTTTCCTTCGTACACAAATTACATTCGCTGCATCCTCTCTCGTTATTTCTGTCTCTGGCTGGGCTATATAGTGATCGTCGTGCTCTCCTTCACCGGCGTTTCTCCGATGTGGGTGTCAGCGGGAGCGAGGCCAGGAAAGGGGTAAAACACCACGAGTCCTCAACCCCAGGCAACCCCTTTACGGGTATCCCGGCGGTGGCAGCGGTGTCGTATCTTGGCCGCCGTGGCGCGCCGCTCTATCGACGTAGCAGCCCACCCACCTTTTCACTCTTCCCTTTCGCCATCTTCATCCTCTGTCCTTTTCCTTTCTCCCTAGTAGTCTCACTCGGCTTTCACCCAGCCTAAACTCCGTCTCACTTGGCTTGGACCTTTTCTACGTTGCGCAAGTCCCTCTGTCCCTTTCTCGCTTACGCGCCATACGGAGCTTTACTTTCGCCCATTCCTTCCTCTTACCTCTATCCTTCGTCGTATTGGCGTGAGACCTCCTTTCAGTCGCTCAACCCCCTGGCTTGTCTTGCCACCACCACCACCACCACCAACGGTGGCCACCAGCAGCCACCCACGTCCCACAATCTACCAGGACCGTACCTCATCCACCCCAACCATGCCAGATATTATGAGACGTGTGAATTCCAGCGCGTTCGTTATGAGGATACATCGTGGGATAATAATTATGTTAAGTGTCATTCAAATATCGAAACTTGTCAGAAACATGCGAATTCTTGCGCAACGCTGGGCAGCAAATAAAATTTTTCGTGGAGATTCCATGCTTCAGGATTTCAGATGACCACTTCAGGATTTCCACTACAGAATTTCCACTCCAAGCTGACCACTCCAGAATTTCAGACTCCACACTCCATTCCATATCAGTGCTCGCCTCACAAGGCTTATCAGATAACATATCAGATAACATATGGTATATACCCTTATTATATAGAACTTGTATGCTTTGAGTGGGGACTGTTGGGATCCCAAACTTTGAGTGAGCAGTCTAACAGATGACATACCTCCACCCGGACTGAAAGTCTGAGCTTTTGGCAAATTCTTCTAAAGAGTGAGTCATTAAACATCCAGAAAAATATATATAATGCATTATTGGTATATTGACTACATGATTTTTTTCCAATTTACTTAACAATTCATTGCCATGTACGTTGTCTGGGCCTCTGTCGAAACGCACGCTTGCATGGCCTACGGCTATATTTTAAAACGCCTTAGCAGGCTACATGAAATCTATGATATTTCTGAAGATTAAACAAAAATTATATTAACAATATCAAAACCTTTTGAAGTTATCGGGAAGACTGTATTGAAAAATGCAGTTTCAAGAATTTCGAAAACCCTCGCACACTCTATTCCACATCAACGCTCACCGCACAAGCCTTGTCGCGCTACGTCAGTTGATATTCGCATTGCACAGAAAATACCAAGCACGAATATTCGGCAATACGTTATGGCGAATCAATTATCAATAATTTAATATGTATTCGCGCGATATCGAGGAAATTTGGTGGGCAGGTGGGCAGTTCGTACGAAAAGTACCTAATGCATGAGTGGCTCCTAAATCAAGGTCGATATATCGTTCAAACAATTGTAAGTAGCGGAGGTCTATAAGTGGCCGAATACAGAGGCCGCTGTGGGCGTCCAGAAGCGGCGAAGTATAGTAGAATAGGGTCGGCTCTTGCGCGGGGCGAGTTCGCCGTAGCAGGGAAGAAGATTTAATTAAGCCGGAGCCGATTTATCTCCCTGACAGCTAGAGACCCCCAGCCCCGAACCTTTTCGGAGATAGTGCGGCGTGGTGTGCTTCGAGATCCTCACGAACTGCGATATTTTGCCTTGCGAGTCCACTCCGGTCCTCCTATACCCCTTCAACCCCTCAGGACATGTTTTCGGCCTGTCCAGACTTACCGACTGAAGGACGAAAGCAACGGAACACTTTGTCGTCAAGGGTCCGGCAGAACAAAAAGAAAGCCTACAGATTTTACGTAGAGTTGGCAACTGAGCACTTATACACGCTACTTGTACGTGCTAGATACGTCCCACTAGGGCATTCGTCATTAAGCGCATCATTAGCCACTGCTGAACCATTGCATACCATGGGGCTCAATAATATTAAAGCTTACACCTAGATCAAGTTTTTTAAAATATCGATTTTTGGTTCTCGACGGATTCTCAAAAAATAACATTTCAAACATATTATCTGCAAATTTCAAGTCGATCAGTTCAAAATTAAGGGAATTATGGGCGTTTATAGGTAGATTTCGCTAACCGTCGAACTTTAAACGCTTTTTTCTCAAATTGACTTTTTCAAGATCGGTCAGCATAATATCTCAAAAATCACTGGCCCGATCAACTTCAAATTTTATAAGATTTCTTTACATATCAAAAAGCAGTGCTTTGAGTGAAGGATTTTTTTTTGGTACATAGCTTTTTTGTGAACGAAAATAGAGCGTTTTTTTCACGGAAAATCGATACTTTCACTTGGGCTGCGGCCATTTTTTCAAAGATCAATATTTTAGTAAATGCTTGGTCTAGACACTAGATAATTTCATGCAAGAACTAAATGCGTTTGATTTTTTTAGTTCTGATAATTTGTTCCCAAGTGGCAGTGGTCACTGCGCAAGACATTTTTCAAACAGCGACCTGCACTAAAGCCATTGTATCTATGACATTGATCAATATTTTTCAATACAAAAATTGTAAAAGGTACTTAATCATACTCTTCGATGAAAAAAAAAAATTGAAAACCTGCACGTTTTCCCAGAAAAAAATCACGAAAATTCCTCTTATTTCTAGCTATGAGCTAAGTGTAACCCGTTAAACATGAAAGTGAAATAAAATAGAGACTCGTTGAGATTCGTAACTGAAGGAAGAGACACAATCGGAATTACACGTGGAAATTACGTTTCCCTATTGTACGTATCGTTCAGTGTATCCCGATACATAGTAATTTGATATTTTATTACCATATATACTACATATGAACTATTATTAGGCTGACAATTTTTTTTTTGTCGACGGAAACAATCGAAACTTACAAGGAGCTGTTGAGATTGAGCGATGATCGGAGAGTACTTTACCGATCACAGAATCATCAGCAATTCCACTTCTATAAGACCCCAACACTTTTGGAGTACCGTGATAACATATTAAAAAATGAGATTCAATAATTCATACAAACACAGTATGAGACAGAAAGACAGTATGCGATAGTATAGTGAAACGAATTATTATTTATTGGTAGGGCAATCGTAATATAGTTACGTCAGCCACACCGAGAGAAATGTTTTGTTTGAGTCAAATAACATTTTGTTAGAATTCCAGTCTATTGAAGTGTTTTTTATATTTAATAAAATTATATATTTATCCCAAACATAAATTTTACTTCTTGAAGAGTCTGCATAAGCTTGAAATTTAAAAAATTCGGTTTTATTATTGCATATGTTTATAACTTATTCGAATCTATGTTTCATGAAACGATTTAAGTCCTATCATAAAACCTAGTTGTCCGATTCACCTCAAGTTCGGGCAGAGCATAGATTATAACATTTTATATCATATGACCGAATGGTTTTTTAATACCACTATTGTTTTTTTTGTCGCAGATCGAACTTTTTCTTCTACAGCTGGCCCTTTTCGTAATTTTCATAACTTCAAAGAATTTCGTTGTTCAAATATTAATAACTTCATCGTTTATCAATATTTTCCAAAAAAAAAACTCAGACTTGGCAAAACTCTGTATCAATGGTGTGTTAAATCCCTACCTCGTCATCCCAATACACTTATCAGAAAAAAGTATTGAAAATCGACCTGTTGTTTTTGGGCCTCAAGCTTATGCGGACCCGTTGACAAAAGAATACTGTTCCTAATAGTGTATAACTTTAATATCATTTTATAGCACAAGTATCTACAAGTATTTATACCTTTCGTATTTATATCCGAAATCTGCGACCTTGTCACCATAAAATAACAGATCCAAAGTGACAACTCAAAATTGAAATCAGCAACTGGAATTTTACTTCAAACATTATTAAAATTAAGCTTTCAGGTTATTTATAATACGATCAATACACAACAGTGTGAAGTAACGTCAACCAATTATTGAATTTCAACATAAGTTTTCTAATTGTATTATGTTTGCAATCCGTATAGACATTGTGGGGGCCGAGAATATAGAGGGACTGAGTGGAGTGTCCTGTTCGCATAATTAATAGTTTGTAATTACATAACCGTAACTTGGAGACAACACGAATCCACACTTACTGTCCTGTCGGTAGAACAATCATGGTCCACGCCAAGTACAAAGGTCAGAGAATGTAAAAGAATATCGTGTCTCGTAATCTCGAAGCCAAGGTGTATTGTTGCTTGGTCAGAGGGTAGCCGGAAGAGATCCACGATATACCGTCATGTCCTTGCGCTAGGGAGTTTCCTGGCAGACTCGCTTTGTACCAGCGGAGTAACAGGAGCAGGGGATGGCGAGAGGAGCGGGGGAGGGGGTCTTTTCAGAAGGTGGCGTTACCAGAAGGTGCGGGAGATGAGAAAGAGGGCAAGTGCGAGAGTGTAGCCACCGTTGCTCTTAGCCGCGTTAATGCCTTGAGAGGGGAGCGTTAATTAATAATTGCAGGAGGGTGCTCTCCTGAAGTTGATGCTCTGATGTGCTCTGTGCCACTAGCGCTGACTACGGAAACCCCTCGAGACCTCGGAGAGCGCGAGAACCTGAGAATCATACGTGTTATATCCTCGTGCCACAACCCTCTCCGAGTCTTCGACCTCCCCGTTCAGCCTGATCTGATTTTCACACAAAAACGATCGGCACCTCTTTGACGTCGATCCGAGAGTGATAAAATAATTAGGTTTTGTAAATGAAACACCCGCTTTCTGGAGCCACTTGTCACTCGACTACAATAGTTTATAACTCTTCGTGCTCGAAGAATCATAATGAATGATGTATCAAAATATCAAAAGAATGATGTATCAAAAGAATGATGTATGATGTAAATATCAAATGATGATGTATCAAAAGAATGATGTATCAAAATTCAATCAAAAGCGGACCGAGTGACTATTTTTTTAGAGGCTAACACATAATCGTTTTTTTTCCTAAATATCTGTCGTTAGTTTTCGATGAATTCTCAAAATATGAAATTTAAAAATATTCTCTAAAAATTTCAAGTCAATCCGTTCAAAATTAAGGAAGTTATGGATATTTGAGGGAGGGTAACCATCGAGAGGCTTGAAAAGTGCATGAACTTCGGGAATTATTTTTTATATAAGATAAATGCCTTTGGAAATGGGTTTCAACGTGTTTTATTCTTCTATCAATGGAGAGTAAATTCCAATTTTATTTATTTTTAAAAATCCAAAATGACGGTTCCAGCTCCCGTCAAATAAAGCAATGCACGGCGTGTTTTGGTCTGCGCGGTGCGCTCCACAGCCTTGCCAGTTCGCCTAAAACAAAAACAGATTAAAAATTATTGAACTTGACTAAATTTGGGGTGCCTCGTCATTTTTCGTTTTCTGTAAAAACCCTGGATAACAAAATGGCAAGCCGTTAAAAAAAAACTTTTTTTGCTTTAGCGGACGCTAGAAAAATTTCTAAATCAATTTTTGACAAAAATCGCTTACTAATCGCCCCGCAAATTGAATTCCCTTTCAGTTGTGCGGAGATTCATGTGAATCGGTTCTTCCGTTGAAGCTGTAGAGCGCCCCGCGCGCTGAAAAATGCTGTTTCCAGAAAAACACATCTAAAGTTTAACGTTTAGGCTGTAAATTCTAAAACACTTTTATATATGAAAATATCCTTCTGCTCACACATTGACAATGGTGCAAAGACACGTGTACGCATGGACTGATCCGATGAATGCAAAACAGAGTAAAACGTAATGGTAGAGACCATGCCGATCGTGCAAAGAGAAGACCGTTGAGGGTTAGGAACGGGATCGTGAATCGTCCCAGCCAGACAACGAAATCCTATCGTCCGCATTCGAGGCATTTGCGGAAGTGAGGTGGTATGAAAAGCAGAAGCAACCGGCGGTCCACGCAAACCAGGCGCCGCAGTGCAGAACGCGGGATAAGGATTTATAGTTTAATATCTCGGCGGTAGGGCGTCGTCACATTTTCTAGCCCCTAGGGCTGAAACTATATAGCCCATATTCGTATTTACTACCGCCAACGTTACTCCCACAGTCAGTATCGTTCCATGTTTTTTTTCCCCCTCGCAATCTTTCTCCTTCCACATTTCAGCCCTTAAGAATTGGAAAGAAGCGATGACAATAAAAACGGACGTTTGTGCGAACTGCTCCGAGGTTTCCACTCGTTATATACAGACCCCACATCCAGCGCCTTTGCCCAAATACAAAAGAGGATTTCGGTTTCATCGTCTAGTTCACGCGTGTATACTCGCTAAGCAAATTGGACAATTCTCAGTGGCTCCAAATTTACGGAAGTGATCCTGCTTGCTGGTTTGAAGTTGGTGACTTAAATCGTGTAATCGATGAAATGTCCGCATTTTTTTTCTGCAGGAATGAAAGCGCATCCAAAATTATTAAGACGGCATACCTGTGTAGACGGCGGAAAAAATGGGTGAATTTGAGGAATTATCATCTCAAAAACTATTTTTCCGATTTCATCCAAGTTTGTTTTGTTTTGTAATGTGTATATTGACAATTTTTTAAATAAATATTCTTTTATTTCTATATTGATAATTTTTTTTTATAAATATATATTGATTGGAAGCACTGTTATTGTGGCCAGCGTAAAACATATCCTTCGCTGGCGATCCCTTTGTATTTCGAAAATAAAATTTTCGAAATACAAAGTCCTTCGCATCGTAGGATCTTTTTTACCCAATCATTGTTTTTATCAAGCCAGAAAGGTCGGAAACTTAGGTTGATAAACGAATGTAAATTTCAATCAGACGCTATTTTGTGAAAAAAAAATGTTTTTGAAAAAATCGTATGATACGAAAGGCTTTATACACAACATTTTGAAAATCTTTTCGAAATTTTTGTTTCAGATCAACCAACTGCATGCAATCATGGGAACCGTGCTAGAGAGCGTCATCTTTTACGGCGGCCACAGTACCAGCGCTCCTAGTCAATATTGTTTATCCATTTTTTTGTTAATATACCTCAATATACAATATATATTTATATATACTTTCGATTGAAACAAACTTGAACGAAATCGGATAAATAGCTTTTGAGATAATAATTCCCGAAATTCACCTTTTTTTCCGCCGTCTACTCGGATGTGCTCCCTTAAGCGCTGTGGCAACTTATCATTTGATAAAGCAAATCGCACTACGTAAAACAATAGCACTAATGTCATGGAACGAGATCATTTTAGGGAATTCTCTATAACTAGAAAACAATTTGTATAATTGTGAGCCCATGAAAACCGTCACAATTCTAATGAAGTCCCCATTTGAATTGCAGCAACAGCTTTCATACGTTTCTGTAATAAAAAAAAACGAACCTTTAGAACTTCGTCATGTCCCTGCGTCCGTCTGTCACAGCCTCGCAATTTTTACAAATTTGAGCCTATATGCAGGAAATTAGGCAAGTAGAGGCATCAGATAGGGATCTCATTCAAAGGACTTAGGCCATTCTACAATTTTGGAGTGCGCGGAACATATTTTTTGTCTTAAAAGGCGGCTAAGGGTCTTAAAAATGATATACCAGAATATGATAGGCGGTCAAAATCTATAACTACCCCAAACAGCTATAATCTGTGCCTGGAGATGGACGCGCAGAGCATCAAGATTTTCAAACAATCGCTGGATGAAGCTGCAAAAAGACACGAATCAGCTTCAGAGGGCTCAAAAAGGAAACAGAGAAGCAGGACATTAATGTCAACGGTCACTTGTATGGTTTAGGCATTACAGATTAGCGATATATAAGAATCTTATTCCATTTGGGACGATAGTGAACGTTTTACGCATGCCTCGCGTGCGTAAAACCCCCATTTTCGCACCGCGTACAATAAAATTACGTATAACACTCGACGAAAAAAGTTTTTTCGTCGCCTTCGGCTCGTGCTGCAAACTCACACTCGTTAGAAAAAGTTTTTTCGTCACTCATGTCATAATGTACTATTCTATGATTTCATAATACTAAAAACTGTTTTACGCGATTTACTGAAACGCCTTTTTCTCGAAAGCACGTTTTTTTAAACTGGGCGGAAACAACTCCAACAAATCGTCACCAATCGATTTATACATTTAACTGTACCTTCAAAACTAGATTCTCTACAAAAGTACCCAGGATTTTTCGTTATATTGCAGAGTTTGTTTGTTATAAACAATTATCTGACGATTTTTTCCTGACGCTTATAATCTTTTTTTCTGTAATCCGCAAATTTCGCACAAATCAATGTATCGAAAAAATCCAACCTACTTTTGTAGCTGTTCTTATTTATAATCGAAAAAATGTTGGATCTTTTGTTCCAGGTCAAAAATGGCATGAGCCACGTTTCCACCCGTGGACCCTTCCAAAAAAAAAGTGTCAACAGAGAAATGGTGTGGAACAGCCAATATGTTATTAATGAAAAAAAAATTATTTTGTATAGTTCATTAGTAATATAATAAAGGCATGCGCACTGAATTTCGATTAATTTTATTATTTCGCTAACAAAAATTCCTAAAATACGCCGATTTTTTCTTACTTTAGAGTGAACTAATTTCTTTATATGTAGCAAAACCTCGGAAGAAAAAATTCTTACGGCTTTCCCCCTATGTGTGCCCCCCTCCCACGTATAGGGGGAAAGCCGTAAGAATTTTTTCTTAATGTCGTGACTTTCTACTAACTTTAATCGAGTTTATCTCAAAACTACATTTTTCAAGTCGGCCGGACTCATAAACTCAAACAAATTTCAACCGATTCACTCGAAATTTTAACTGTATATTTAGAATTACATTTTCTAAGGCACCGAGTAGAATTTTTTTATTATACTACAAAATTCCTTTTTTATAAACAATTTTCTGATGATTTTCTCGAGGCATTTTATACTTTTTGTTTTAGAAATACGCCATTCTGACAAAAAACAATATATCAAAAAAATCCTACGTACTTCTATGGCTATTCTTATATATAATCGAAAAAACTTTAGTGTCTCATCATAACTCAAAAATTATAGGAGCTGTTGGTCCGGCCGTTGACCTTCCAGAAATAAAGGCGTTATCGGAAAAATGCTGCACAGTCGCCATTTTGACATGTATCGCTGTGAAAAAATAATTTTTTATAGTCAATTACGTGTATAATAAAAACCCTATTTTGTAATTCCGATAAATTTTATGGTTTAGCTGAAAAAAAAAATCACAAAAAATGCCCTTTTTGGCCACTAGAGTGGCCTCAGGCATTAATAGAATAACAAATCCATCTAATTAATGTCCTTATAATGCGACCGTGCCCATATTATATTTTAACATTCGATACCGTATATGTAAGCGAAGATTAAAAGTCTCACATGTAAAATGAATTGGTGACGTTCGTAGCGTGCGTTATGAACGTCCGGTGTATTTCATTCCACATGGATACAAGACATTTAGTCGGGGAAAGCGAGAGGATATGGACCCTTTCGTTTTGAAATCAAGAGCTTTCAACATGGCAGACCCCTTCATTGGCCAAATCTACCGTCGCACACGCACGTTGTTAGAGCCAGCCGAACTATCGATATTCGTTTGGTCGAGCAAGCCAGCTAACAACCATCGCGATCACAGCTGGACACGTTTAGTGCGTGGATTGTGATGACCATAAAAAAAAATATCTTCCTTCATTATGGCGTTATAGCGATGCATTCGGGAATCCGCTTCAGTTGCGTCATGAGATTGAGAAGCAATCATTTAATGTGAGCAACTTTTCAGAAACCTCGAAAATTACGAAAAGTAGAAAAGATTTTGAATCATTACAATACATTTCGTACTTCGGACGAGACAACTACTTCATTCTGTTTTGACTTTATCAACAGTTGAAGCGGCCTAAAAGTATTTGAAGATCGTGGATCTTAACAATTTTTTTTTATTTGACTACAAGAACCGTTAAAATAAAATAAATTATTTGTTTAAATCAAAATGAATTTTGTTTAAGGGCTTACACCTTCAGAAATTTTGGAAAATGTTGATTTTTGGTTTTCGACGGATTCTCAGAATATAGCAATTCAAAAAATATTCTCTGATTATTTCAAGTCGATACGTTCAAAATTGAGGAAATTATGGGCGTTTATAGGTAAGTTCCGCGCACCGGTGAACCGCAAACACGCGAACTTTAAATCTGTTTTTCTCAAAGTAACGTTTTCAAGAGCGGTGACCACGAAATTTCAAAAACCACTGTACCGATAAACTTCAAATTTTAAGCTTCAAGCTTCTTTTAAATATCGAAAAGCAGTGCCTGAACGAAGGAGTTTTTATTCGTTGCATAGTTTTTTTTATCAACAAAAATAGAACGTCTTCCTTTTCACCGGAAATCGATATTTTCACTGTCGCTTGCAGCCATTTTTTCAAAGATCAATGTTTTCTAAAATCCGTCGTCCACACACTAGATTATTCCGTGCAAAACCTAAATGCATTGTATTTTTTCATTTCGGATGATTCATTTTCAAGCAGCGAAGGACGTTTTTCAAACAGCGCGTAGCGGTCTGCACAAACCATTATATCTATCGCATTTTATAAAAAATTTGCAATACCAAAATGCAATACTCTTGAATTTGGAAAAAAAGAATTTGAAAACCTTATATATTCACTCCAACTAAATATTTGAGTGGACTACAGCTGACTAAAATAAATCATATGTTTACCTTTCATAAAATGATACTTAAGTTAGATCAACTATTTTTCACTATCATGATATAATACATTTAACTTCAACAAAGATTTTATTTCGGTCAAAAATTATACTGAGAACTACAAAGAGTGCAATATAAATACTCCATACAACTTCTATCTTGAACTATGGAGTTTTATTGTCCAATGCGACAGTTATCGTCTATCGTGCTATTTTGTTTTAAATCTAATTACCGTCGCAAATATTGTAGTAATAGCTCAAAAGTTTGTTCGGACATTTCTCCCTATTAAAATTGAATTTCTTGTTTAAATTTAATTCGACTATAACTCAGGCCCGCAAGAAGAACGTCAATCATCCAATGAAATTATATGTTCACTTTAACTAAATATTTCAATGGAAGAGAACCAACTAAGGAAAATCGTACAATTGCCTAGCATGAAATTTTATTCGAGTTAAATAAACTTTTTTATACAACAACATGATATTCTAAATTTATTTTGAACAAATATTTGATTTTGTCAAAAAGTATAATAAAAATCAAAAACCCTGCAATATGATTACTAGATACTCCCTTTAGCCCCAACTATAGAGGTTAATTACTCAAGACAACAGTCATTTTATACCCTGCTATTCATTTCAGGAACAATTAATCACGAAAATGTCATAGCGATAACCCGAAAGTTCGTTCGACCTTTCGTTATTTTATGTGAGCTCGTTCTCTTTATTAAAATTTAACGTAAGATTATGAATTAGGTCCGCAAAAAGAACTTCGATCATTAGCGTTAAATTTGCAAAATACATTATCATGAATATATCTAGGATATGTACACGAATTATGTCTCGTACGACGGTTAAAATTCGAGTGGGGTCGCGGCAGAGGTAAAGTGAATACGAGAAATCATCTAAATTCGAGTGAAAGCGAAACCCCGGGCACGTACACGACTAATCATACCACCATTTCCTTTAATATCCGTTAGATTGCCTTGGAGCTCCGAAGGTAGCAAAAGCGAGTTTCACCCGCTCACGACTATCCGCCGGTGGGTTTAAACGGTCTTGCCAAATCTTACGAACTTCCGGTGAGGTCGTACGCGACCCGGGCTTAAGATACACGAACCGCCCGCCAAGGGTTATTTTGTGAGGATCAGGTTAACCCGTATGAGAATATGTTACCCAGGCACATGCGTAAGTTATAGCAGCGATATGAAAAATTTCAGGTTCCGGTATTCCGAAGCTTCTATCGCTTTTACTTATTTTTATTTTTCCTCCGCCCCCGCAAACTAATCGAGGCTAACTAGTTGAGATCGAAAATATGCTTCGAAGATTTCATTGTGTCGCATTTAAGCTTAAAGTTACGCTGTTGATTAATGAAAAACACCGCAAGTTAAAGTTTAGTTTTATGAATCAGTTGACCTCAAGTTGGTAAAAATGAAGAAAAACTGTTGCACTTGTAGTTGAAAGAAAATAAAAGATTCCCGAATCTCCTATCTATTTCACCTATGATATATAATATTTGTGAGATAATCCGTGCAGAAATTATCGTAGTGCTCCAATTGGGGCCCAATGCTTGCTTCTTCCTGACAGGGATCCAATGGTTCATCGCATTGGATCTTTATACTCAAATGTCGCGCTCGTACATTGGATTCTAATCCGGCTTCCCCATTAGAATCCAACGGTAAGAATTCTCAAATGGCATTTATTGGGGAACAGTGCAGAATCCAATCGCATTCCAATGAGGACTCTCCATGTACGGTGTCCCTAACAAATCCCTATAGAGATGTCGGTGCATCTTAGGACTCCCCAACAAATTTGTCCACGGAATGACGAAACAATATTTTTTAGGAGATCCAATAAATTTCGGTTGAGAAATTCAAATAAAAAATTGTCAAACGCCGTCAATCGGGAAATAGCACGGAATCCACTTGGATTCCAATGTGGATTCCCTACGTGCGGTGTTCCTATCAAATCCCTATAAGGATGTGGTACGATCTGGAGACTCCCCAACAAATTTCTATACGAGAATAAATATATTAAATTTATAAAATCGCCGCCTGTATCGGCATAGTTTTTTGGTGGTTTCCTTGAGCTCTCTGAGGGGTCTGTGATTTGGAAATAGTGAAATGACAAATCCGGGGCAAAAGTAAAAGGGATGACAGTACGAAAAGCTGAGAAAACACGTGAAGAAACATTTCAGATTTAAAAAAAACATATTAAACTAAGTAATAAAAATTGATGCTCAACATGGATCACATTAAATTAGACAAACGAAAGTTCCATACGACCCACAGAAGTGAATGATGTCAGTCATATGCTGAAAAACTATAAGATTGAGCTTATTGAACAACATAGTTAGATTTTTTTTAGAGAATTTCTCAGGAACTATTAACGAAAGGAATATTCGCATTGATCAGGAATACCTGGTAAGATTACAGCGACCTTTGAAAGGAAGCTAGGTGCGTGCGGCATTGGGAGAATGGCTGGTTGCCGGTAAATTCAATCGCCGTACAAATATCCTGGTTATTTACACACGCGAAACTGACTGTTAGCAGGACCGGTGCCGGTTTGTCTTATAATATTAATAAGGGTAGTTTCCGTCCCGACGTACGTTATAGCGCGAGGTAAGGGAACGACGGGAAGGCACAGGAGGTTGATGGTTGCCGAGAGGGTTTCACGGAGAAGCCCGAGGGCTGGCAAGAGCTATGCTCGCAATGTCCGGCCAAGGGGTGGGTGTGGTATGTTGTAGGTGGCTATCTAGCGACTACCATTCGCCCTGAGGGATGAAGTCTGGACCTTGTTAGGAACGGGAATGCTAATTTATTAGGCGTTTCGTGCTGACGTTGGTTAAGAAGAAAGCAAACGGTAGAAGCAATGAGGAAAAGCTTAAAATCAACGTAACCTCTCGAATCAACGATAAAAATCAGTATCAACTACGTGCAACTGACTTTTAATTGACCATATTTTTCACATTATCAAATGTTTTGGGTGCCCATGTAAAACCGCGTTGGACGGGCCAGTAGAGGGCATTTTTATTGAGATCCTGATGATAATGAAACTCAAACTCGCCAAATCATAGCTGTCTGTATCGACATAGCTATTCCATAGTTTCTGCGTGTTCTCTTGCAGAGGGAGCTGTCATCAACTGGGAATAGTGAGGATAAAATTAAAGGGATGGGCTTGTCAAAGCCCGCGTAGACGTACTAAGCAATATTAAAAATATAAAAAAGATTATTCTCTGCATTCCTTTCCCAAATAACCTCTCAAATTTGTTAAGTTCATTTGAACTGATCCATGTGCAATAAATTAGATAACTTGAATACATTCGTATCACCAGGCTAGTCAACCATAGAGACCACCCCGATGAGGTTTCATGCAGGAAAAAAATAAAGTGATTCAAATCTGACCAAGATCAGTATATCGATCCATTCACAACATCCGGCAAGTTATGATTTTATGAGAAAATGCTCTACCAGGGACAGTGGAGTGACTCAATGTCAAGAAGGCTGGTATCGGAAGTCTCCGAGCTATCGTTATAGCCAAAGGATCATGAGATGAGCATCCGCTATGGTCGAAAGTAATATCAAGAGAAAAGGAGAGTAGCTAAAGATGCGGTGGTAAGAGGGGTTAAAATACCCTATCTGCACAATAAAAAAATATGAATTGTGAAAAGCTCAACTAATAATAGATATTAAAGGATTTTCCTAAAAGTCAAGCTGCCACAAAAAAAAACCTCACAGGTTCGGCAAGTTCCTGAAGGTGCTCGATATATCTTAAACGGTTTGAAGATAAAAAATCAGGGATATATAATGTTTCCGAAAAGATACGCGTTTTATTTCTTCGATATGTAGCCGCGTGGATGACCTTCAGCAGGCGTTTAGATTTTCTAAAATTGCAAAACCAGCAAAAAATTTAATTGTCGTAAAAATCACACCACATATTGAAACGTCTATGAAAGAGGGTGATGAAAAAATAAGACTTGGCACTCGTACAATGATCTACATAGTGCAAGATCTACAATTTGTAGAATTACATGCACGTTAAAGATAAAAACCAAAAGCCAAGTCCATACAAACTCGTATGAGTGTCGTACAGGAAGTCTTCAAGAAGTAAAAAAAAATAACGGAAGGACAACACAAAAGTTACATCTTCAAACTCGTTTCCCGACCTGGTATTATTGAATGAATAACACAAAGGCGCAAAAGTAACACACAGGCTTCATCGAATCATATCACCTGAACCTCCCGAAACGCGGACACTGCTATAAGTATCATCTATTAGCCATTACATTTTCATCCACGTATATGTAACAAGAACCACAAAATACCAAAAAATAAGTTCTCAATATTGCACCTAAGAATCCACGAAGTTTTCTTCCCCAAGTGCTATGCTATTCTCGAAATTGACTATCTATGTTGGCATTATAAAAGCCCATGTTATGTAGCGTAACAGCAAGCGGGAATAAGATAATAGATGGAAAAAAGAACAGAGGACGAAACCCGAAGAAGATGAAGGAGGATGGGAATGGGCATGGGGGATGAAAGGGTAAATGCTGTGTAGGAAAGGAGGTGTAAAAGAAGAACACGAGCACTGGGTTGAGATATAGAAGGAGAAAGGTAGAAGTGGGGGGTAGCTGACATAGAATTAGTGGAAGGGGGCGCAGAAGAGGAGGGAGGAGGATTCGATGCGCACGAGCGCCACACGTGTCTTGAGGGTGATAATTACTCGGCATCTGCAGCAGCAGTCGAACCGCCAGCTTGGGTATCCTCCCTCCACCTCCTTCCTTATATATTCCCTTACCCCTTACTGTCGGTTGAACCTTAGGGGCGGTGGTAGTGCCGTCGGCTGGTAGATGCTGAAGGAAGGGGTGATGGCCCCCGCGGAGATGGTGGGTGGCCACAGTATTGATTTTGTCCAAGACAGCAGCCGCCGACGTAGCCGCCGACGCCAACGCCGCGGCCAACCAGACCCACCTCTGGTGGTACCCACTCGTCTACAACCCCAGGAACCCACCTCTTTCTCCTTTTCCATCGTCCTTCTCTGTCTTTGCCTTGCCTACGACCCCCTGATCTCTCCTTTCTAAAAGCGTCCGCTTCTTCGACCACGCTCTCTCTTTCTCTCCCTCTTTCAATCTCCCTCCCTCATACTCTTTCGCTATATTCCATTCTCGCCTTCTGCCTCATTTTCTCTCTTTTGCTCTCTTTCAGCCGACAAGATCCAAAGCAACCTCTGTGTAGGTGTCGCTAACTCGTTTCCACATGGATGATGGTGCATCCCTTACCCCGGTTGGCCTCTTTACGTATCAGGTGGCAGATAAGAAAGCCACGTCGCTCATTCATTTACCTCTTTTCTGCATCATCGCTGCAACACTTTTGATCATCTTCAATTCCTGCTGCATCGGCAACCTCTGATTTTCACTATTTGTACCCATTCATTCGGACAGTCATTATTAATCAATGTGAGCGGGTATGGTCTGCTCAGAGACGTACTTTATTTACCATAATGGTGCAGAGGGAGGCAACGAATGGTTCCCTCAGAAAACAAAATTCACAGTCGCTTCGCGCTGTTTTTTTAAATCATTACAATGCGTGTAGTCAATACAAATAATTGCCACTATGAATAATGCAAAAGAAATGATAAATGTTGCACTCTGAAACATCAACTTGACGAATGCTTCTCGACGTCGAAAAAATGCAATGATTTAGTGTAAGAAAAAATCTTTCATAAAATGATAACTTTACATCGGCATGCGACAAATTTGGACAGTTATACCATGCCGCGATTAAAATTAAGTTTTTCTAAAAAGTCAAAATAATTGTTTTCATCGCCTATTTACAAACAAGCGTGTATAGGGAGGAGGGAAACTTTAATAAAGCTGCAAAAATAAGAAGAACACTGTGTATCAGTGAATGTGTGTAACGTCTCATCTGCAATCAGAAATCATCCCTCACAAGCAAAGTAGGATTATCCTCCCGTGTATATATATTTCACTCAAGTTATGCCCCACGCTTGAGCTCGGTGGGTATCGAGTCCGAAGCTCCTTCACATCTTCATCCCTTCTGGTCCTTCTTCTTTTCTCTCATCCTTCATCGTCTACTACTAACCCCATCTCCATCCCACTCTACATGCCGAAGTATTGAAGTAGCGATAGTTGGGAAACTTGGCGATGCTATAACCCCCAACGACGACGCTGACGACGACGATGGTGGAAGCTGGTGGACGGGGCAGCGTGAGACTGCAGGCATCTGGACGTTAGTTAAAATGCATGTAGTCCCCTCGAGAGATAGTCTCGTCGTATTCAAATACAGAGGATCAGGATATATCCTTCGACCTTCGGATGCTGATCCCGATTCCGTTACGATCCGTGGAAGGCCCCCCCAGCATTCAACCCACCCTCGTCCATAAGAGGCGTCCAAGCTCCGTTAGCCTTTGGCCACCCTGCAAGAAGAACTTTTCGTCTTGTCGGGACTCCAAAGGACGAACTGAACTGGCGACATGGCGAGGGATGGAAAGAGGCTTGAAGGTGACGTTCACCGGCCGCGGTTCCACTTGCTTTTCCCACACAAGTTTTCGCGATCTAGTGAGAACATCTCAAAAAGTTTCGCATATGCAAAAACGTTTCTTCCTTATTATAGAGAGCCTTCCATGTAACAAAAGCTTTCAACATTAATCAATTATTTATTTTTCTCCCAATCCGTAACTGAATAACGTTTCAATATCTACGTTGAATGTACGAATGCGTATCAGGTACAGTTACTTTTTCTTGGTTTATTCTACCTAATTGTTACAGTCAAGTAATGATGCGAGTTCTCAAATCAGCGAAACGTTATTAGGTACGTCGTTCGGACAATACAACTGAGAAGATGGTCCTGTGCAAAAATGTATCCAGCTGATTGTCCACATAGAATTCCATCTCATAAATACTAATTTATAATTAACTTACATATGTATTTATTTTATTTCCTTTATTCTTTGCGATCAAGACGTGAATCATTGAAATCATTCCAAATCACAAAAAAAAATTTTATCCAACGTTTTTACGGGAATGCAAGACTTTATTGTTAGCGTCTCTCTGAAACTTGAACTTGACTCGAGAAGCTATACAATTTCGTAACAAACGTCATGCATTGGGGTGAGCGGACCAGTTTACTCGACATATTTATTGCTTATGCCCGGCCACTGGCTTATTTCCCTCGAAGCCAGTCGACATAACATTCACTCACAAGCTGCCAAAAAACAATAACTGGAAGAAATTCTAAATCGAATCGTCACTGCAATCTTTGCGCCAGCGCAATCAAGAATATCGTCTTGAAGAATCAAGTAATCATATGAATTTCGCGCAATCTTCTTTTGGATCCTTATAGGTGATGTTTTACTCGAAATTTTAGGCTTGAAATCACTCAAGCGTCTACAATCGATGATACACTTTACAATTCCCTATCCAGGGCCATACTTCTCCCTGTCCGAAAGGGTTACGAGAATTGGATGATCCAGACAAAATGGGAGATTCAGTTGAAGCAAGTTGGCGCGCAAAGGACCACGGTAAAATGTTAAGGTGGTCCTGGAATGATGCATGCACAAAACTCTCCGGGGAAACCCCGGCATGTATCCAGCTTAGCCCCTGGACCGCAGTTTAAGGAGCTTTAGCTTCGCTTTAATCCTCCCGATCCCGACTAGTAAAAACGAGACGACGACCCTCGAAAGACTGTAACCCTTATCTTAGAAATGGCCACCAGTGGATATTTTTGTACACACTGGACCGAATAGAACATCCGACTACTCAAAAACTCGTGGAATGGAGGGAAACTTTGGAAATGTCGAAATCGCGAAATACAACCTGATATAATTAAAGATTCGAATATAATTCGAGACATCTCGTCTCGGTACATATTCGATATCAACTATCCTGACGTGACACTGATTCACCCACTCTAAATACTAATTAAAACTTCGAACTGTTTTTCTCGATTCACGGCTATACATTAGTATTGTCATATGTGCTTTTTTCGAATTATAGCCAAATGCAACACACTGAGAAATTTCTACGCTGTGTCTTGACGGAATGCTATGTCATTTTCGACCGGAATTACGTTATGTAATGTATACTCCGTGTGAGTGAATAACCGACAAACTTTTCCCACAATTATCACAATTTAGCTGACCGATAATTTTCAGAACTCCTCTCAATTATTTACGAAATGATATCACGGAATTCAATGATCAAAGTGTCGAAAGGTGTGTTTCTAAAGGGTGTCTCAAAATGATCTGACATTTTAAATGGCGCACCATTTTTTTGTGGCGAACATAGGTTTGTCATGATTGTTAGTATTGAGGTATTAGTCATGGAGAATCGAATAGAAATTTCGATCTCTATGACTAATGGAGATTGAAACCAACACGATCGAGAAACGAATAGTAATTGTTAAAATTTACTACAAAAAACGAACCACACTTTTCGCGCACACACACACACCAGTTTCGCCACACTGCGAATGACACAATGCAGTTATTGCAGACGAAGTTTCATGGTCGCGTTATCTCGCGCGACAGCGATATAAATTGGCCACCAAGATCGCGCGATTTGACGCCATTAGAGTTTTTTCTTTGGGGTTTACTGAAAGGACAAGGGTATGCCAATGATCCGCAGACCATTCCGGAGCTCAAGGAAGCAACTGGACGCACCATTAATGAAATTAGTCCCTAATTATGCCAAAATGTTATTGAAAATTTCGTCAAAAGAGTGAACGTTTGCAAACAGGGACGAGGCGGCCATTTATCAGATATTATGTTCCACACATAACCTCCATGTTTGTACCTTATATTAAAAGAAAAATATTCGTACTTTTCAAATAAATAATACGTTTTATTAAAAAATTAAAATGTCAGGTCATTTTGAGACACCTTTATGATAGCTAGGTCGATTTTTTTCTTCAATATGCGATAAACTTAACCGAAAAGTAATTACCTAAATTTGTCTCCATAACAACTCCCCGTGATAAAGTGATGTGTAATTTTTTTTCTATCACAAATATTCGAGCGATGACGATCCTTCCGGCTCTCAAAAGTCAATGGTAAAAATGCCAAGCCATTGAGTACAGCCGTTTTTGAGAAACGTCCCGAAAACATTTTGCTTTACGTAGCAGATAGTGAAGAGGAAGCTGCCAAACATATCTTGAGTTGTATAACCTCCGCCGCCGTGGTTGGATGCTAGGATAGGGATAATCTCGAGTGCATTTACCACTAGACATGGCGGTAGTCAATGGTTCGAAGCGCCGGAGAAAAATAGCGGTTTAAGAGATGAGTGAAAAAGTCGATTAGTAGCGCAATATCGTTACACTTAATTTTTTTCTTAATTCCACACTCAAAATAATAGTTAAATGTCGAAGCATTTTATTGGAGCTGAAATTGAACGAACGATATATCAATGGTTGGGATAACAGGGTCGACTGAAATCGAGCATTGTTGACCACAAAGTCCCTGAGTAAAGCAATAAAACGGATCACCAACGGGGATTATCGATGAGCGGGCTTTCGAAGCAAGATGCGAACCCTCTAACGGAACAAATTCCACGAGATGATGGCTTGCATCATATTTTCTCCTCAATTACGTCAATCCACTCTGAACCCTCCTACGGGATTGCGTAAAGCAGAAGCAGTGAAACACGAGCCCTCGGATCTCGTAGCCCTTGTCCGAGTCCTTAATCGGTCAAGTGATCGCAGATGTATTCTCCCTCCTTTCGCGCGTCAGCACTTTATAGCTTCTGCCACTACCTATTCTATGAAGACATGGAGCTGACGAATGATCGCCAATCCCATGGAAGCATCCAGTGGGTGTTCGGAAATTCCTACCTATAACAGATAACTGCATCGTTACAATGAAAAAAAAACCTTTTTTTATGTGGCTCGAAAGGTTCATATTGCTGATCAGCCATCAATGTTATGTTGATTGCACGAGGACGGTTTAGTTGAGTTGAGCTTACTTATAGATGCTTCGAATAACGAAGGACGGCTAGTGACTTCAAAAAATTGTATCTGTGAAATAACTAGAAATCCAAAAGTGAAAAAATATGAAATCTTCAATACAATAAACTTGTAAAGACATGCATATTACCAACATTAAAAAATTATGAAAATTTTCAGTTTTCATCGTAATTGATAGATCGGAAGTGTGAATTTGAAAAAATCTCAAACTGTATCAATTTCAGAGGAATGAAAGTTCAAATTTAATAAAAACGAGATTCTGGAAGAAGATTCTGCTAAAAGGTTTAACGCGTTCAACAGAGTTGAGGAATGTACAGAGAAGAAGAAGAAGAAAGTCGGGCTGGCAAGGGCTGGAGTGTACAGGAGAAATAGCTAATTCCGGATATTTATGTAGGGGTGGATGAGGGTTAAAGTAGAGGCTGTTACGGATCCTCGAGATCGCGAGGCTATAACCCTGAATGGAGCCAGAAGCGACCAACTGACCAGAAAATTAACCCTCCATAGTCGATACGACGTCGGAGCACAGAGCGCGTTGGGCAACGCGTCCACTTCACGGACATGGTTATACACACTCGCGTCTCCACCCTCAAGGCTTATACGCTTGTTCCTGTTTTCGAATTTTCTAAGCACCCTTTGGCTTGCTCCATTGGTCTGACATTATTCCGCGAAAAGGGGAGAAACGTACCGTAGTTCTCCATTTGATCCGATTCTATTTACGGCCTGGATCGCCTATACTGTTCACCATAAGGATTGATACAAGTCTATTCTTACATACGACTTGTGCAAAAAATCTGTCAACGGCTAACTACTCGACAAAAATAACCAAAACGAAAAATTTAAATCATGCCCTTGATATTTTGATTAAGCCGTGCAATTCGACTTTTACATAACCCCCAATCCTGTCCTGATCGGATCGGAGAGACCGCCGACGGTTAAGACGAGAATGTAGCGATGGGGGCACCGGGGGGTGGAAAAGTAGCAACTCATCGCGGAGCGAAACACCAATTCCAGTACTACCCGAACGAGAAGTACCCCAAGCCAGTCGTACCGACGTGTCAACAGCAGCGCATCCCCCCTCCCGCCCAATAAAAGTCAACAAAAGACTAACGATCCATCCGACTAATGGAAAAGTCCGAAAACAGAAGCAGAACTGGGAGGACAAGCTACTCTCTCTCTCTCTCTCTTTCTCTTTTTCCACCCTTTGCCCAACTCCGTCTGACGTATTCTCGTCTGTTCTCTCGTTTTCGCTACTACCTCTCCCTATATAGTCAGCCGCACTTGCCCGCTGCTGCTCATAATTAAGCAGAGACTTTTAGCCGATTAGATATCTCCCTGCTCAACGTCCCACGCGATCCGCAGTCCCACTCCCCGGCCCGGAAGCTTTCAAGTGGTGTTAAACGTTCTAGAGGTTTCATGGATCACCTGACACAAAGAATTTTTGTCATAATGCAGGCGACTTTAACCCTTTTCTTCCTGCGCGATATAAATATCAGGCAACTAATGCCTTGAGGTGAAACTCAACCGCATATGGTATGGGCGTTCGTTAATAATTCACGTAGCGCTATACCGTAATTGTGTAGCAGATAAGCTTCGATGTAACAAAAAAACTAAGATCACGATATTTCGAAAATTTTCTGGGGTTGTATTCTACACTGTAAAAAATAACCCAATCCTAGGATATAATGGAATAAAACAAGTTTTTTATCGTAATCTCATCGAGGCGGGGGGGTGGGGTAGACATAAACGACGAAACAATTGCCAATTTTTACCGTTTTTTAACGTACAAAACGTTTTACATTTCTGAAACATTAGGTACAATTTATTACATCAATAAACTGTTTAGACATATTTTTTCATTAAAAAATATTGCAAAATGGCGACGTTATTTCGTGGTTTTCCAACAAGGTTTTGGCGACAGTCGTCCGTTCGTGGGAAATCCAACGACTTCAATATTGATCTGAAAAATATGAGCCGAGAACTGTTAGTATTTTAACATCCGAGCGCTGAATTTATACCTGGGAAATATTTAAAAAGTTGTACATTAAAAAAATGAGATACGTCAAAAAAAAATTGAAATTTTTGACAAAATTTCCATTCTTTTTTGCAATAAAAAGTACTTATCGAAATGCTACCATTTGATTCGAATTTATACAGGATACTCTTCGTCATAAACTGAATATACCCTCCAAATTTTTAATCGATCGTCTACACCGTTTCTATAAGATTTACAATTGAAGAAACACTTTTTAACATAGAGCATTTAACATTATGATAATGATGTCGAATTTGTCATATTGTACTGAATGATTTGACAGTTTTTCATAACATTTTAAACATTTTTTCACACTATTTCGAGCGTAAAACTGCCATTCAGCGATGAGCGTAGGCAATTGAAATATCTCCTTATGTTAGAGGGGGTTTTTTCAATTGTAAATTTTATCGGAACGGTGTAAATGATCGATTTTAAATTTAAAAGGTGCATTCAGTATATGAAAAAGAATTTACTGTATAAATTTGAATCAAATGGTAAAACTTCACCAATTGTCCCGAAACTCCGGGAATTAGTTGGGAACTGGAATTATTGAGTTTCGAACCACGAAAACTCAATAATGCCAGTGACTTACCGGCTAATTGCTTACTTTACCAACGTATTCTTGAGATAGTCGATTGACATTGTACGTTAGAAAAAAATAGATTTTGTTATGCCGATACATGTCTTTCCCTGCTAATACTTCAAATACCGGCAAATACATGACAAAGTTTATCATCGAACATCCTTTGAACTTTCGTTGAATACTGCATATTTGTATATATGGGAAAAGGTTATTTTAAAGACGGCCTGGAAGACCATCCTGAAAGTAGCTAATTGTGTCCATTGTAAAAATAATGTAAGCCCTAACACCTTCGAAACATTTTGAGATAAATGCAAGCATATTTTTATATAAACTAATTCCAAGGATCGTCTTCACAAAAAGCATATGTGCTGATAGTCAAAATCCATGCGTTCGACGAATCCTTTTTCCATATCTATATTAGGCAGTTGCATATGGAACCGTTCCCTGGTAATAAATGGCGTTAGGAAAACTATTTTTCGAATTAGAAGTTGGCAATACACATGGGGATAGGTCCATAGAGTCGCGCTAAAACGCCATAGTTGACATTTGTGCGACGCGTTAACACCATCTATTTTAATTGCGTTTACAATGGCAAGTTTTTTTTATCAAATAAGTCACATTTACGGAAAATGACGCTCCATTATTTCTTGGCAAAGAAATCGTCCGCAGAAATGCACTGTTTGCTAAAGGAAGTGTGTACCGAAGATGATCCATCGGGTACCTCGTGCAAAGAGTGGTTTCGCCACTTCCAAAGTGGTGACTTCTCTATGGACAACAAGGACCACGGAAAAATATCCAAAAGAGGAGTGCTTTTTATTACGAGCTACTAAAACCGCTGAAAATTATTACTAGGGATCGTTACCAACTGCGCCTGATGCCTTCAAAGGGAGCTCTGCATAAGAAGAGGCCGGAATGAAAAAATTGCCATGACAAGTTGATTTTGCGGCACGGCACTGCCAGACCGCATGTTGCTCAACCGGTCAAGAAGTACTTAGAAGAAGCGAACTGGGAAATCCTATCCCACCCATCATGTGCCCCAGAAATCGCTCCCTCCGCTCACCATTTATTTCGATCGATGCAATCAGCGCTTACGGCTCAGCACTTCACCTCGTACGAAGGGGTCGAAAAATGGCTCGATGAGTGCATTGCCTCTAAAGAATCCGAGTTCTTCCAGCGTGGAATTCGATTGTTGGCCGATAGATGGACCAAGATTGTCTGTTCACCGATTTTCTACCTTAGCGCTATCTTTTCTTTTGTTTAAAAAATGGGCGTTTCATATGCAACCACCTATTATGAATACATATATATTTACGTACACGGATACAGCCATGATATCAAATATATGAATAAAATCAAAGGATTGACAAAAATCCATAACCCTCAGGCTATAGACCTTAACTTAATAAAGAATCGAACAAATATTAAACCAAATATTGTTTTCAAAAACATTTTACCCACGTACATGACTCACTCTCCAACGCGTGGCTCCATTTATCGCTGCAATATCTCTCGTTTCGCGCAACAGGTATTTTTTTAGTTTCGTGAATGCACACAAAACTGAGTTGTTCGTAGGAACTTTGCAAAATACTCATTGCGCAGGAAAAAAAGCGTCCGGTGATGCTGAGGCTGAGCACGAAGCTGCATATAAAATTCCTGTACAACGGAAGAGGGTGGACGATAGGCAGGAGAGAAAGAGCCCCTCGAACGATTCAACAGCAGGTCCGCAGAACAACGCGTCAGTGGAAAATGCCGCATAGGGCTGGGTGGCGGTGCATTTGCTTTCTCACTTCCACTCATTCGAGTCAGTGTCGCGCGGTATTATTCCAAGCCATTTGTCACTCGGGCAACCCGACACAACCCCTTTCGCTTCTTAGCTCGCGCTAGCGACGAATCGTACCCTCCCTTATCACGCCGCCGGGTACGAGAGGTTTTTATAGCCGCGAATCGTCGCAATATGCCGACAAGCGGGCTTACATTTTTCTCACTCCCTACTACGCCCTCTAGACCAGCGGATTAAGAGGGTGCAAAAGAGATTTCTCATCTTTTCCTTCTTTATTTTTTCTTTTTTTTGTATACCGTTGCCCGCGTTGCTACGTCAGTCGATCCTTTTCCCGGACGCTTTCTTCACGCTGACGTCTCGAACGACGAAAGGATTACGACTTACTTTATCTGGATTTTGTTCGCGGAATGTCTCGAGATAAGAAAGGGTGAAGATAATATCATCAATCCAATCGCTTATGAGAAATTAACCCCCTTTCGAAGTTGGTTCAATGATATCACGCAAAAAAACCGACAAGTTTCGTACAAGCAATAAAAATGCTCGTACCATCCCTTCAACCCTCACGATATCACAAACTGTTTTTACTCGTCCGAAAAATCGAGCTGTGAAAGTATGTTTCGGTGAAAAGGCCGGTAAAGTACAGCAATTTAGTGTACAGGCATACAGCAAAGTAAAGGAGGCACGAAGAGAAAGAAGGACGATGGGATTAAGGGAAGTACAGAGTGGGTTGTGGGGCGGGGGTAGGTTTCTTTCATCAGAAAATAATTAAGGTTTTCTATGGAGATGATGGATTCGGGAAGCTGGCGTTCGTTCAGTCAACGTCAGAGGCCCACAATGGGTTCAATGGATGGAGTGATCCTTTATTTAAAATAGCTTTGTGTGCTCTTTCTTTCTCGACTACTGGCTTTTTCGTCGGAGCTCTTTTACCTTATTTCTTTCCTTCGTGCTCTCTCTCTCTCTCTCTCTCTCTCTCTCTCTCTCTCTCTCTCTCTCTCTCCTCCACCTCCTCCTCCTCCTCCTCCTCCTCTCTTGTTATCTATCTCACCATTGCCATTCTGTGAGACCGACGATCTGGATCACGTTGATCAGGATCACTATTCGTTTGACTCGATAATCCGAAGGGTTGCCAGTGATGAAATTGCGAGGGTGTTAGCGCCGAAGGGCTGAAAATCCTAATGAAAAAATACTGTCTCGTCATCCGAAGCAAATCGAATCTTTCCGCGGGACCTTATAGGTCAGATCATTTCGATCCGGATACTTTGAATTCTCATCGGGGCTTGTATCCCCGTAACCTGAAATCGGAGTATCATTTGACTCGAAATTCTATTTATTGGATATCGCGTTAAAGATTATGTCGAACAAGTAATCCCTATATTTGGAATACGTTCTCACTGCGTTCCGTTGAAGTCGGTGAATAGAATAAAGATTCACAGACAAACGCTGCATCCTTCGGATAACAATGAGAAGTGATCGTCGAAATTTGGCACATCAGGAGAAGTAGAGTAGTCCAATGATGTTCTGAATTTCGATAAATCGAAATGTCATTTTTCAGGATTTTCTTACGCCAATGAACGGACAGAGAGAAATGGTTGGTTTGAATGAAATAAATTTTCATCTGAATCTCGGCATACTAGACTTTTTTTCATATACAATGACATAATATATTCGATTCAATCAAATATTCCAATTGGTTACAACTCACTCAAAGAGAAACCTATATTTGGCTCCAAAATTGATTTATGTGAAACTTTTCTATACACTGAATTAACCTAAATGAACATTTTACTTCGTTCAAAAAGAATGTGACGTACAGCATGCTCGTTGTTTCTGGCTAATGAACATTCAGTTAAATCCAATAATATACTTGTTAGTAAATAAATACGCGCTTCACTCAAACATTGATTAGAGTTGACAAAATGATTTGATTAATAACCATTCCTTTGAGTTTAAAGAATATTTCGGTGGAGGTAAATAGCAATATCTAGAAATACATCACGTGTGTCGCCCTTAGTTAATTCACGGAGTAATTTAGCTCACTATTAGAGTACTTTACAAGGTTTATGTGCAATTTTATCGGGTACAATTTGGCCCCTTATCTCATAATTCAGATTTTCTGAAACATTGTGTAGTCTTACGTTACGTTACTCTTAAACTTAACTGTTTGTAGAGAAGTTTTTATTCATAACTCCTATTTTATATCTTTCCATAGAATAAAGTTATTCTCTCCCCAGTACTGTGCCAACATTTCTTTTTAACCTTGATCCGTAATTAAAAACCAGAATTGCCCATGTGTTTTTCTGATCTCGATATGCCGCGCCAGAATAGGGAAAAAAAACATTAAATCGGTAACGTTTACTAGAGAATGACGCAGGGAAATGAGAAGCAAAAAAGTGCGATAAAAAAGGGCGCGCGAGATGAAAGGGTGTCCCGGCCAACCCCGTTTCAGGATGGCCTTCAAATATAGTCTTTTCTATAACCCTCCGCAACTTTCAGCCGTGGCCATATCTTTCGCATCCTCCTGCTCTTGTTCTTCCGTGTCTCCACAAATCCTGGAAGTGGAACGAGTTGCATCAAGGAGGGATGATACGGAAGGAATCGAAAGACACAGAAAGCGAGAGAGAGAGAGAGAGAGAGAGAGAGAGAGAGAGAGAAAATATGGAGAAAGCTACGCTGTTCTACCCCTGTACAAACCATATACCCCATGACAGTCGCCACACCATGATCCCGTCCCTGCCATAGCAAACAAATGACGCTTGAAACAAACGAAAGATGCGAGCGGCATTTGTCTTTTGTCCGTGCTGCTGTTGCGTGCCGGCATGCTTGGAATCCACCATCGAATCTCGGCCAACGATTGAAGCATGCAAGACGCCACGGGAGCAGCAAAAAAGAAAGAAATTTGTTCTCTATCGCAGATTTTTTGTCTCGGTTAGCCCGACATTTCTGCTTAATGGCTTGAGAAAGAAGAGCTCCACTCGATTCCAGTACCTTTTTTTCTTTCTTTTTGTATAAGTCGAAGAGACGTTTTTGTAGCTGTGATTATTAAATCGTGGCTGAATTTTTCCGATGAACAAATCCCTTCAACTTTCTAGACTCTAGTCGACTCGTTTTTTATCACCTTCTTGAACATAAAAAAACAACAATATGGATATTGCAAAAAAACGTTGCGACAAGTACATTGGCGTAACTCGGACTTTGCAGAAAAATCGTCTCATCCACTTTAGCCTCACGAAAGATATTTTAAATGAATTTATTTCTGGAACAACAAATTTTGCCAGGGTAACTCCAGGGTAGTTGGCCACAGTTTTTTCAAGGACCCGTCAAAATAAAAGCACAGACGTTTCTTTACTTATCTCTATTTGTAATTAAACTTTTAACATTCAACTTTTAGATAACTTACAAAAATAAAACAAATCTCAAGAGATAAACCTCAAAATTAGTGTATTTTTTAATCTTGATTTGCCACCTCTCCCGAGGAGTATCCGGGCGTGATGGCTATAGGAATAAAGGGGAGATGGCCAGTACTTAATTCTACTCTTGGTTTTCTCTTTTAGTTTATGTTTTGATTCTTCACTTTTTTTCAGGCCACATCTAGAACACATATCATCCAATTTAGTACGATTTTCGTGTGCCCAAATTTGGCACATGATTCACTAAAGCCAATTTTCGAGGAAACAGGTTTTATAGTAACTTTATCCGCAACCAACACAGTCATCCCCTTCCGTACTCACATCTTCACCTGATAAATCGCATAATACTAGTTCTTCGCCATCGTCACTACTCTAAGATATCCTTCTAATTACTTTTCTTTTTTTTTGCTGTACGTTCCATCGTGTTAATTTTTTCTGACTGGCTAGGCCCAATTTGATTTTCCCTTATGGCCAACCTCCCCTTACCAATATACAAAATCATCTGATGGTCTTTAAAGAATCGATCAATCGATGAATTTGTACCAAAAAAATGTGAAAAGTATGCAAGGTAAAGAAAAAACATTCGACTGGGAAGTGAAGTTAGAAAAGAAAACGTAATCATGAAAAAAGTGAGATAATCAACCGTAGAAAAAGTTACTCAATATTGTCCAATGGAAAGGAAAAAGGCGCACAAAAAATTATCAGTGCAAAACGACACGGAGCGCACTGCGCTACTTCAAAGCTTATAGTCCTTGAACATTCATAATTTCAGTTTTAACTCAACCAATACCACGCAATCTGCAAGTTAACCAGCACTCCACCTAAGAACAGACTGCCGTTGAGAGATGTAACGAGAGTAGATAGATCCATAACTCTCGCCGGAGGAGGATACATCCCTATGGCGTTGTGCGTACTCGTAAACACCGGGCGCAAACATAATATGACTGATGCCTGGGGCGATGAGCTACGTAGGATGACGATAGTGATATCGATGCTACCGAACAGGGGCTGGAACCCTCCGAAATGCCCTCATCCTCTTTCTAATCCCTATACTCCTGTCAATCGTATATCCCATAATAATTCTACGATACACGTACCTTATAACGAACACACGACGTAGTGAGTATTTATTTTCGTTCAAGTAATTGCGAATTGTCAACGTATTGAGCATATGAGGAAAACAATTTCGGTGCCATCGATAAAACAAAAGCAATGCCGATCACAAATTTTTAATCTGTAAAATATAGATTTCCATCGAGGAATTTAACGTAGTCAGATTTCGATTAACGGGTTACACCTAGCTCGTGGCCGAAAAAAAGACGAATTTTCGTGAATTTTTTCTGGATAAACGTGTGCAGGTTTTCATATTTTTTTACATTAAAGAGATTTTACCCTCCGCGGTCACCCGAGGTGAAAATAGCCCCAGGCGCAACTTTAAGCCAAAATTACTATAAGTTGTTGGCGGTTACTTTTTATAATAAATCGCTAATTTTTCATGATTATCGTTCTTCATTTCACTCTGAAATGGGTCTTCAGATATAAGAATAAATATCTTTTTTGAAACGCCCACTGTGGAGCTATTTTTTCCCTTAAATCATACGTCAAGAGCATCACTATAAAATTTTATGAAAAAAAAAAATTGCAAATTGCAACAGTTATGATTTTTTTAGTAAAAAAAAGAGCTTTTTTACGCATTGACCGCTTGCTGATATTTTTCCGCCACTTTAAAATTCGTTTGAAATATAATACCGAGAATGCCAAATTCTAGAATGTTCAAACTAATATCCTGAATTTTTATGAGCTATTCGGAACGATATAGTCAACGCGGAAATCGTTTAAACATGGCTGGGGTCATTTCGACCCCCCTGTGACCAGCGTATTATAGCCAGAACGTGAGACTAAGAACAGTTAAGTATCTTTACAAACGTTTGCATTGAAAAATATTTATAAATGTGATAGATACAATGATTTGTGCATGCCGATGTTTAAAAAAAATCAGACGTATTCACTTTTTGCATGAACTTGTCTAGTGCTTGGACGAAGGATTAAATAAAAAATTGATTCTTCACAAAATAGCCGCAGTCCAAAGTGAACGTATCCATTTTCGGTGAAAAAAAAACCCTTTGTTTTCGTTGATAAAAAAAAAAACTATGCATCGAAAAAAGAAATTCTTTCGTTCAAGCACTGCTTTTTGATATGTAAAAGAAGCTTGAAAAATTTGAAGAAAAACGCGTTTAAAGTTCGCCGGTTCGCGGAACCTACTTATAAACGCACATGACTCCCTCAATATTCAACGGACCGACTTGAAATTTTCAGAGAATATTTTTCAAATGTTATATCTAGAGAATCCATCGAAAACCAAAAATCGATATTTTTTTAAGTTTTAACTAGGTGTTAAACATGTTACTTCGAGGTCCGAATCTAGTCAAACTGAAAACTTGGAGATCGCCAGTCCTGAAAATTAAGACGATCACCAATTTCACGTAACGAAGCCAAATAGATGCACGAGAAAGTCAAACGATCACTCTAGATCACAAAAATATTTAAAACTCCCTAAGGCTATTTGTGGATGCAAGAAAAAAAAATGCTAGGATTCAAAACGCTACTTAGACACTAAGGCGGAAACACTATAGGAAATTACAACACCGTGCATCACTTGATGTAATACTCCATCACCTTTTACCACCATAAGGCTGATGCATATCGTTAGATGCCACCCATGTGGCGGATACGTACATAGTACTTGTAAACGAGCAATGCGTGCGCGTTTTATCAAGGTTATCAATAATTACCTGCACGATCGTTTCCGAAACTATCCTCAATTTTTTTTCGTGGAATTTAATTATTAGAGTGTCAAAATGCGTGTTTTTACCATGGCTAGATCGAGTTCGTCTCCGAATTGCGAGTGACTCAACCGAAAGTTAATTTCCCAACCTCTTTCGATCACAGTTTCCCGTAATCTGATCTACAATGTTATTTTCAAAGACGCAAATATTCAGGTGATGTAGGTCCTTCCTTCACCAATGAGACGTCGATTGTAAAAACTTCAAGTCGTTTGATCCAACCATTTTTGAGAAAAGTTCCAAGTTCTTACCATGGACTTTCCTAGCGGCAGTGTCGCTAGGGTGCATTCATCATTTGCCCTTCAATTCCAATTTTTCGCCGATACTTCACATCGCAAAGTACGGAACGTCACGAGCACGTTGGAGCAATTTTCTTTTTTGAAAATTGTACGTTACGTGTTTCAGGGTGTGCGCTGGAATCTCTTTTCGTACGCATCACCATCAAATCCCCTGACCTCTTTCCACGCCTCACCCCGTAATACGAGATGGCATCATTTTTCACCCAAGCTAACCGAATTTGTCGAACTTCTCGGACCTGTCCTGTTCTACCACGCAGCTCTCGATGTGTGCTGCTAGTCCGTCGAGGGTTGGATCTAATTTCAGGTCCATTTCGATGGATACTACCACCATTGCGCTTCGATCACCTTTTCTCCTCCCCCGCACTTTCCTCGGCCGATAGTCCTCGCTATCATTTATACGAATTACGAGGGGTTTCCCTTTTCCACTTCGCACCCCTTGGGTCACGCCGACTCGTTTGTTATTACTATTAGTTCAGAAAGAGGCAAAGACGGGAGGGGGGTAACGGTTTAATGGCCTTGTAATACGTTCGGCGTGTGGGCTTAGGGTTCCCTAGGTATTGTTAGTGCCTCTGACGCCGCCTCACTCTCGGACTCTACAAGTCGTCAGTTTCTACTTACAAGCACATGCGAGGGTTCTTGTCCCGATACGACCAAAAGGATATCCTGTACGAAGAGAGAATGAATTTCAAAAAGCATGATAAACGCTTTTCTCAGACCCACCAACAATATGAATCATTATTACCGGTTTTTATCCCTGCATGCTTCGGGCGATCGATCCATAAAAAAATTGACCTTGCTCACTTTTGAATTACAGCTCTAAAAATCTACATGAAGGGAGGAAATACATGTAGACGACGAAAAAATATCCAGTTTTTATCATTTTTTTTTTGGTAAGGAAGATGACGATTTTCATTTTTTTTAACTTTAGGTACTGCTTAAATACATTTTTTTATTAAAAAATATTGCCAAATGGCGACGTTGTGGCGTGATCCTCCAGGATGATCTTGGCGGTAGTTGTCCGTTGGTGGGAAATTCAACGACATCAATATTGATTTGAAAAATATAAGCCAACGATTTTTAGTATTTTCACATCCAAACGTTGAACTTATACCTGAGAAACATTTAAAAAGTTGAAAATAAAAAAAAAATGAGACACCTCCGAAAAAAAATTGAAATGTTATACAAAATGTTCGTTCCTTTTTCAATAAAAAAGTACTTTTAAAAAGTTATTTTCATAAATAAGTAGGTATAAGTTCAAAGTAATATTGTTATTGCGTTGTGTGTACAATTTTAACACGATCGATCAACTCGTTTTAAAGTTATTTCCCACAAACTTGAAAAAATGTATTTTTCAAGTTTGTGGCAAATGAGAAATGTTGACGCCATGCATCTCCAGATATAACACTCCGTTGTGATTATCAACAATAACCTACACGATAGTTTTCGGAACTTTTTTCAATTATTTTTCCACAAAATGATATGATTGGAGTGTCAAAATGCGTGTTTCTATCGTAGCTGGGTCGAGTTTCTCATCGATTTTGGAATATCTCAACCAAAACTTTATTCCTCGACATTTTACGGTTAGACTTTCCTGTGGTAAATTGATTTGTATTTTTATCTAACACACGAATATTCGAGAATCACGGATCCTTCCTCCCGTGATAACGCGTCGTCTGTGAACATTTCAAGTCAAGCCGGTTTAGAGAAAAGTTCCGAAAACTTTTCATAGTTCACTTCGCTGGAAATTCGACTTCTTGACGAATTCTTTAACGCGCATCGTGCAATACTTTCACCGTTTATTCCTCGATACCGAGAAAAAAAAGTTGAGTACATTCTTCTCCAAATTATTCTCTGAAACAGGGATCTATCTTCCAACACTGCAAGGGCAGTCAAAACGTCAATTCCATCACATTCGAGTCGTAAGGCGAAATAAATCAGATTGCTTGTTCCATATTCTTCAGCTCGGAATATTACGCCATGGAAAAGTCTACTGAATTAAAACATCAAAAAATCCAAAAAACATAGGACATCTCGCAAAATCAGATAATCTTGATGTGAAAAATTGTAAGGGAGTGCCGGAGTTAGAGGGGGAGAAAAATGAAAGATCTCCGCGAGTTCGGTGAACAAGGCAAGTGTGGAAGTCGCCCACGAACTCACGGGCGCACCGAGAAAGCGTTACGCTAAAGAAATTAGAGAGATAATTCCTCGGACGAATACCCAATTTACCCTTTCGTCCGAGCATCCGCTTTCCAGCTCAGAGCAGCAGTAGCAAGCATCCGACCACCCTCGCCTTATTATCTAAAGTGCTCGGCCGGCCGACGGAGGGTTGCGAGGGAATGTTAAAAAAAAACAAGAAGAACGAAGAAGAGAAATCCGGGTATACGATAGCGAATGACAAGAAAAGGGTACGCAGCATAGGATAGGATGTGAGGTGCGGAGAAACTTAAGCAAAAAAAAGGAAGGTTAGAAGTAACGAACGAAAGAAGCGAGAAAGGGAAAAATGGGGAAAACAGGAAGGCGGAACAAAGGAAAGGGAAAGAGTTAAAAAGCTGTAGCGTATACTGGGGTCGACGAGAAGTCGGAGTTCCAGGATGTCCGACATGCACACTACCCTCTTCGCCCCCCACATACAGACACACACACTCGCACATATACAATTGTCACTTTTTTGGCTCCTCCCTGACCGTATAATTTATCTACGTAAAAGATATTTCACTCTCCTTTCACGCTGGCATTTCTTAACGTTAATAACTGGTCTCGCGTCGCAAACTTTTTTTCGGTTAGGCAAAGCGACACCCCCAGAATAGTCTTCTTCAAGCTCGTAGCGAGTAACAGGATCACTGTAATTATATCGGTGCGGGGTCAAGAAAAGGAAGCAAAAAAGAGATAAAATGGTGACCCTGGACTAAATACTGTGTTTTCTTTTTCTTCTCATTTTCCCTGTCATTCCTCATTCCTAAACCCCTTCTGTAAAACTAAATGGATTGTATTCGTCACAATCGGGGAAAGTTGCCTAGTTTTCTTGCAGTTTTTGAAAACTATTTCTTCTCGACATGATCTGTTGGTACATCGTCATCAAAAGGAGACGTAGTCCTCCATTGATTCTCCAGCAAATTAAATTCTCCATTCTACTCTTTGCAGATGCGCCAGTAAATTCTGATAGAGGGTTCCTGCAACAATCAGCATTATGACGAAATATCGAAGTTTCTGGAGAAATAGAGTGACCGCAGTAATGAGGGGAGGAACCAGACGTTCAGCAGTGCGGAATGGAAAAGAAAAGCGATTGTGGGCAGTATGTAGAGTTTGGTTTGGCGGGGTCTTTGTCGCTATGTTGGTGGACGCGCTCGGGCGGATGCTCGATCGATGAATCAATCGGTTCATCATGACGTTGACAAAGCACAGCGGAGCTGGGTTGAAGAGGTTGTTGGATGGTGGTAGTGAGTTTCAAATTCATCCACTATCGAGTTATATATATATATATATATATATATATGTAGTGTTCGCGAGTCGAGCGGTTCACGTCGTTGATGCCGCTCTATAGGGACGCTTTTCTACTCTCCTGCCGCTGATTCTGCTTACTAGCTCACCGTTCAATGCAGCTGCAGCTGGAACAGCATCATACCGTTGCATCCCGTAACGAACGAGCCTAGCGACGTGTGCAGGTGCGGGTGTATTAAAAAGCGGGGGTGGCTGCGGTCGCATACCAATCACCCGGCATAGCAGCGTCGCGCTTGGCAAGAGGAGAGTTTGGGGAGGAGGGAGGGCGATACGATTCGCGATAGGTCGAGGGTTATGTGGGTCCAGAGTGCATACATTGGAACATCGGCTCGTTCAGTGGAATGAACAGTGTGTGAGTGCGGGTTGGTTTGTTCTCAACCGTCGTAGTATAACTTCGTGCACGCGTGATGCGAGACCCTCCATCCGCACACAAAACTCACCATCACACTGTGTTCGATAGGCCACCCCGTTCGGGAGCCGTGGAATATATACCCCCACATCCCCGCGACCGTTCCCTGGTCGCTGTGAAATTTTAATCGTGTCGTCATTGGGGTAGTTTGTTGCGATAACCCGACCAGGGCAAGCGTGTACTCGCGGATTTTGAAAAAAAAAGCAACAAAAAATAACCCCAAGCCACGCTCACGGTTCCCGGTTTCGTTGTCATTCCACTGAACCGCCCAGCCATACCCCTTGTCTCTTTAACCCTGTCGATCGATTTGACGACACAACCTTACTTTTGATACCCCTCACACCCGCAGGTACACGAGCACGCCAATTCGTTTCCAAACGTCGCCCATTCGCGACCGCGTAAAACCTCCAGCTGAACGAATGCACCCCCGCCAAATATAGGGACCAACGCACACCTCGGACAACCACGCGAACGCAAAATACAACTTTTTTTTCTGTGCGAGGATACGTCGACACTGGTAATATTAGTACAATAACTTGTCAACATTAGGAAAGTTCAGGGATTTAACTTTTTTCTTCTTTATATCAAGTAGTATCCTGTTTTTCGAGACCTCTCGGTAGTTCTTCATTTCTGAATGCACGTACTAGTTATCAATGGAGTAACTAGGTTTCTACATTCATTGCGATATATCTTTCGCTCCCGTAATCAAGAAGAACGGCATTGTAATCTTATAAGGAGGCTCCGTCCCGAACGTCTCGCCGCCAGAAAAAAAGAACTTTCAAGTATATCATGGATAACGTACCCATATTCACGTATGTAAAGTTTTAGATTAGGCCAACGACTAAATAAGAGATATCCATATTGTTGAACTTAAAATTTTAACACAGGGCTTATGGAAGAGTCACTCGCAAAAGACTTGTATCAAAAGATATCTTTGAACTCGAGCAACAGATATTGACAAATAAAAAGTACTGTAACGTTGATTAGGTCATGAGGATTCCAAATACAATAAAAAAATGTTTTGGGTTAAGGAATCATGTAAAAAGATATTTGATGTTAAAATGTCGGAATACTTGAAGTTGCGAGGGGTTTCGTAACTATGTGAATATTCGACAGCGCTGCAAAAATTAAGGCAGTAGTCTGCTTTACAGGCTTCAAAAAATCGATTTTTCGTTTTTGTCTTAAATCTATTCCAAAACTATCCAAGAATATGTGTTCAAAATTTTAGAGGCCAATTCGACATATTTTCGAAGCTAGATCAGTTTTAGTGGCCGAGCGTCGAGCAGGTGCGAATGCTCGGGCAGAACTTTACAGCCCGTTTTCTCGAGTTTTCATTTTCACAAGTTTTGGAAAACGGTGCCGGCGATAGTAAAAACAATATATGTCCGATCGAAAAAAACCAAAGTGATCTAGCTTCAGTATTGAATTATCTTCTATTTGAACTAAAAAAGTTGGACAAAAGTACTATTTAAATTACTTGTTTTGCAACTTAAAGTGAATTTTTTTTTTCAAAAAAGTGAATTTTTTTTTCAAACTTCGAAAAAATTTGGAATTTCGTCATTTCTTCGGTATTTTTTTAGTTCATATAGAAAAGGAACTTATAAAAACTAAAAAAAAATTTGGTTCCACTGTTTCAGATGCATCGCACGACCTCCATCACCGGCACCGATTTACGAGTGCACACTCCAGGCGCCCCAGAAAAATCGTTACAACTTTGGCAAATTTCAATAATTTGTAATAATAAAAATTGTTTTTTAAAGCTTGAATATAATATACTATCGTCTCAAAATTTCGTTTACCGCAATCATTTCCTTCCCTTTCAAAAAAATTGTTGAAAAAACGCTTTTTTTTCGGCTCCTAAAGCAGACTACTGCCTTAAGTGGTTCTGTATAACGCAGAAGCACATGCACGAGAATTAAATTATCAGCTACCTAACCGTAAATTCGTTTGTAATTGACGGATAGGTAGAACAATTAAATTTATCGTAATAAAATAATTGAATCGATCAATGAAACCAGTCACTTATTTCTCAACAATAATAAAAAATAAATTTGTATTAGAAAGTAAACAGATATTTTTTAAATATTCCGTAAACTCTTTTTGAAAAGTCAAAATTCAACATAAAATTGTGCAAATTTTACAGTATTTATTTATCGATGTAAGAATAATAAGTTTTGTATTCAATTACCAACAATACATTTAGAATCAATTGTGTTATGGCAAATATGCGTATTACTTAAAAAAACGGAAAAACCTTCGTGACAGTCTCCTTTAAGCCTCCTCAAGCAATGTAGGTAAGATATATTCCTGAAGCGAGGATAAAATAATCTCGTATCATACGACAGTGATTTTTCTTGTCAAACAGCGTTAGCCTCGGTGCATACTTGGATGGGTGACCGCTCAATCGTCCACTAGCATGCTCGCCGAAGCAAGATGGGAAGAGATTCGTCTGGCGAAACCCGAATACTGAGCTTCATCAAAAGCATATTATACTAACTTCAAAGCACGACGGAGGCGTAATGATTTGACGCTGTATAGGATGCAATGGTATTGGAAATCTTGCATTTCTAGATGTGATAATGAATTGCCAAAAGTATATCGATGTATTGCATAATAGTTTAGAGGGTAGTGCAGTTAAAATAGGCCTGAATGCAGAGATGGGCATACTTAAATTACAATGTAATTCAATTATTAATCTAGTTACAAACTAATTAAATTACAAAATAATCTCATTGAACTGTATTTCATTACTTTTTAATTTTTATTATTCAGGACATATTATGGAATCTTTTATAATGTATTTAATTACAAAGTAATCTGATTAAAATGTATTCTAATACTTTATAATTTAAATACTTTGTTACTAGTTATGGTGTAATATAGGAGAAAATATCATTTTATCCTCTAAAGTGGGATTAAAAAAGTGATAAATTATGTCTCGTTTGAACTACAAGATCAAAATATTGTTTAGCTATTAGTTAGCAAACCGACTTATTCGAATTAAGGCCATAGGCCACTCTATGATTTTCAAAAAATCGATTTTTTTTATGTATCTTAGTACCTATGAAATTATATTCCAAAAGATTATGGGTTTGAAAAATCTCGAATTACTCGATTTTCGAATTCTAGTGTAACCCCTCTTGATTCATGTCGTGATTTTCTACTAACTTTAAACACGTTTATCTCAAAACTACATTTTTCAAGTCGGCCGGACTCATAACTCAAACAAATTTCAACCGATTTACTTGAAATTTTAACTGTGTATTTAGAATTACATTTTCTGAGACACTACGTAGGATTTTTTAAATATATTGCACAGTTCCTTTTTTATAAACAATTTTCTGACGATTTTCTCAGGGCATTTTATACTTTTTGTTTTAGAAATGCGCCATTTTGACAAAAAAAAACAATATATCAAAAAAATCCTACGTAATTCTGTAGCTATTCTTATATATAATCGAAAAAACTTTAGTGTCTCATCATAACTCAAAAATGATAGGAGCTGTTGGTCCGGCTGTTAACCCTCCAGAAAGAAAGGCGTCATCGGAAAAATGCTGCACATTCGCCGTTTTGACATGTATCGCTGTGAAAAAAATATTTTGTATAGTCAATTACGTGCATAATAAAACCCCTACTTTGTAATTCCGATTCCGATAATTAAATTATTATTTACAGTAGTAATTGTAATTGTTAATTGTTAATTTCATCACTTTTTGCCCATCTCTGCCTGAATGGAAGTTATTACTTTCAACAAGACAATGACCCGATAATACGGATATGCGGAAATGAGAGAATGGTTGCTGTACTATGTTCCTAAACAATTAATTACACCACCACAATCACCGGATAATAATCCTATAGACAATTTATGGTACTTGTTGGATAGAGAAATAAGAAGAAAAATATCTAACAAATCTGATCTACAACGAGTAATTTTGGAATAATGGACAAAAATATCAATGAAAACAACTCAGAATCTAGTGGAGTCCATGACTAGAAGACTAGAGGCCATAATTTAAGCTAAATAAATGCCCACAAAATATTAGGTATAGTGAACAACTGAGATTATGTAGCTTCTCACTATAAGCGTGTCCACTGGCGAGTACTTCTCTCGAGAGCTGTCATGTTGACAAGCACCTTAAGGAACTGGAAATAGTGAAATAACGATTGCGGGCTAAAAGTCAAAGAGACAATGTTTTTTTTTTTCTTCTAGACGCCCAATGGCCGAGTGTCGCCGCTACCGATTTCCCATCAAATGTCACCCCTTTATAACCCTTGCCGAGTTGAGATTGTAAATAATGTACGTACGTACGTGATTTTGATTGATCGTTTTTTTTTTCACGACTACGTCAAAATATTCGAAAACTAAACTTTAGCGCTGATTATGCATGGGAGCCGCAGCTTCGAAGGTAATCGCATGTGACTCGAGTATTATTGCTCGTTTGTTTATATCGATGCTTTGCGTCTCCTGCCACCAGGTAGGCTTGTACACTTGTGCAATAACGTATAAGCGTGAACGAGTTAGCGGAAGTTTTTTTGCCGCTCGTCCACCACTCCATCCACATACCCACCGGATGGCCCATCCCCTTAAGAGGGAACGGTACCCGCAGCAAAACTTCGATGCAGCCCCGGCTCGAGTCGGTAGGGCAGAACTCGTACGAGCTTCTGCCACCTACCGGGAGATTGTAAATGCCTTTCTGCGCTCGGAACGCGAAAAGGCATTGTATCGGAACGCGTGTGTGCGTGTGTGTTGGTGTACATTCACTACGTCGGCCGCACGCGGTTGAAGATTTTTATCTTCCCGCGGGGCGACCCTTCGTAGCGCGTAACACCGCGTGAGCGTATATACATGCACATACATATAAACACAGTCAGCGTCGAGAAAGAACTTTATTTTATTTTCTCAACGCCGACTTCGCAAGAAATTCAAAAACACGAATTTCGCAGCAAGAGTCCTTGCTGAGTGTAGCGATTGGCTCAGTAAACATTTACGGTATAAATAATGCAAGCATAATTGTTTAAACGATTATGAATGCATTTATTCTCGACCACGATTGTGATCGGCAGATACGGTACTTTCAGTACCTCTCAGCAAATAGATTGCTGATTGCGAGCCGCAAAACCTAACAATAAAAATAATGCAATCATAATTGTTTAAAGAATTATGAATGCGTTTATCTCGACCACGATTGTGATCGTTAGATACGGTACTTTCAGTACCTCTCAGCAAATAAATCTGGAAAATCTTACCTTTGGCAGTCCTCGCAATAATGTCCCTACGAAGAAGTAATGGAAACAATGGATCGTTAGACTTTTTCGTACATGTGAAAAATTCTGAATAACATTTTGTAATTTTCTTTAGAAGGATTCAGTGAATCATCAAAACATTAAAACTCGCAGATGAACAAATTTACAAGTTTGATAAGCAGTTGAGAAAGTTATTTGCTTTTTTCAATGCTCATCAAACTGGTAATTTTGTTTATCGCTGAGATTAAATATTTTGATGATTCACTGAATCCCTGTAAAGAAAATTACAAAATGTTAGTCAGAGTTTTTCACATGTAAAGTACTGAGGAAAAAGTCTATCAATCCATGTTTTCCATTATTTCTTCGCAGGGACACTATTGCAAGGACAGCAAAAGGTAAGATTTTCGAGATCTTTATATGTGAACAAAGTTTCTTTGGTTGAAGCAGTGTAGAAATTTATCTGCGACACAAAATTATCCGTAAAGAGCTTGCGTGTGTTATAAAGCGCAGGCAACACACTGCGAAGGGTAGCTTCCTCACTCACTATACACATTGTTTTCCGGAATGACGTTGAAATTTGCATCGTTGGAATGCAACGAAAATTAATTCTTTCATTTACTCTTTCAGAATTCTTTAAAAAAATTTACAACTTCGATTTGCCAAAAAGGCTTTGGATAATGATGAAAATGAAGGAATAAAAAAAATGAAGAAAAATATATCGGTTCATTCCAACGATGCAAACTTCAACCTCATTTTTCGGATTGGACCAAAAAATCTTAAATAGATATTAATTCTTTTCATAACTTATATATTTAAGGTATTACTGGATAAATAAAAAAATTTCTTAATCAGAAATTGATTAAACCTAACCTCGACGTATCTCGACGAAAACGTCACCCAGGTGACTCGCGCGATGAAAGTGTCCGCGACTCCGTTGGACTTCTCACGAAACAAAAACAATCGATGTTTTTCTTGTTTTTCGTCGAAAAACAAGAAAAAAATCGATTGTTATATAACACACGAAAATTTGTTACACTTTCTCCACACGAAACCTCAGCTGTCAGTTTCTCAGCTCATCGGGTTCGAGCCGACACCGATATATGTCGAATGCGTCATGAGCGCCACTCCTGAGCGCCGGAATTCGCGGGAACTAAACTCTACGAAGTTCGTGCGACATATGCTCGAAATCGTCAACAAATACCAACTAATTATAGATTCCCACGGATTTCCTGAAATATGTGATGGAATCAAATGATTCAGGTGCCAAAATGTGTGTTTTGAATATGGCTACGCGGCTCTTCTCTCCTCCAAGTTGTGACATGAGCCAAACTTTTTATTTCATATCATTTCTATCACGGCTTCAACATGGTAATACAATCTACTTTTTTTTTTTGATTCAACAAATTTCATGAGAAGACAGCCGTTCGTCTATCAATTTGACATTGTCTGGTCAAATTTCGTGAAATTCTGAAGAGCCGTTTAGGAAACCCGTGGGTATCTACTATCTCGATCTGCCATACCGATGGAGCCGTTCCGTCTTAAGGTCAAGTGTCACACCGACCGAGCGGCCATGAGTGCGAGAGAGATAGCTGATTTGCAGATTCCCAATGATTTCTGAAACGGTTGATTTTTGGGAAAAAAGAAAAGAAACACGTTCCGCTCTGTTGAACGACGAACAACGGCTTTCTCTTCTTTTGCCCGAAATATGATCCGTCCAGGAGAAAACTTGGCAATAGGATTTTTACCGACTGGACGTGTGACACATGGCTTTAAGCCGTACTCGTACTAAACGTGTGACGACGACGCGCGTGCGGCGAACCAAACGGTTTCATGTTTTCCATCAATCACGCGACCTTTCCGCCAGCCCCGAGTATCGGTCGGGGGGTTAGATCGTTTTTTTTTGCGTGTGACACGACTGATTCCCTCTCCATATTCCGGCATCCGATTGTAAACGAAGCGAATTATTGAAAGTATTCAACCGGAAATACGTCTCGTTTTATTCAACTGGTATCCCTCGTGTAACGTTATTCTTTTCTCTTGTTCACTTTTAATATTGCACACGCTGTTTAGCTGCAAACCTCCTTAAGTAGGTACGATCATTAAAAAGAAACCGACTTTTGGGCCTAAAATTTTTATATGATGTTGACGAATACGTTATGCACCATTTGGAAAAATTTGAACTATATTGACCGTTTAATTTGTTTGTAATAAAATTGGAAAGTCGAGCACTTTGAGCTAGTGAAGCACGTCGTCTTATGAAGGTCGACCAGAAGTGCGGTGATTGCACGGTTTTGCTTCTCACGTATCCAACTAAGGTCTTTGGAAAACTGAAATTTGATAAATTAGACATAATAAATATTGTAAAAAATCGGAAATTTGAACTTCACCGTGTAGTTCAAGCGATACATTACAAAACGGTTTTAATTTCCGGTTGAATATTATCATAATGATGAAATAGAACCCATAGACCTGCCAACGTCGGGCGTAACAGCTAATTCGTTTGGCGTGCATAACCTAGCTCTGTTTGGAAATCGTCGTGAAGACGAGACGCCAAAAAACGTAAAATTTTACCTATAATATTAATTCTGCTGAGATCATTCGGGGCTATTTAAATGAGATTCCGATAGATTTGGCGCAAGATTTTTTTTAGCCCGTTTTTATGGTAAAACTGTCATTGTAAATGTGACGGGTGTTCTGATTTATATGAATAAATCAGAACACCCGTGGGGTAACATAAATTTAGTCTCTTTGTTGACCCTGAAGAACTAGTCGCACCTCCTTAAGGTTTTATATATGCGATTTCGGCCATCTTCGTAGGTAGGGGAAGGTGGGGTAAAATGAGATACAAAAATATTTATATGTATGAAATCAACGGTTTTATTAATAAACTTCCTAATTGGAAACAATAACTATGCTCTTAGTTATCATTCTAATTTGTACTTTTAAGATTAATCAACCCATTTTCTTGGCTAATAGGAACTAAAGAAGAGGTGGCATATTTCCCCTAAGCGGCAAAATGAAGTTTGGCATACAATCAGTAGCTGAGCCTCTGAGAAAACCGACTCTATTGGCAAGTACTAACTGACACCGCTCGTCTCATGTCTTCTTCGTCCCATTTTTGCCGATCAGTTTTTCTCTTGTAGTTACAAACCATTATCACTGCAAACAAAGAAACAGCACTTGAAATAAGTCTGGTAAGACAAGTAGGTACCTACTAAGAAAAATACTAATGCACTCGATGACAGCTATCTGTTAAATTACGCAGTAAATGATAAAATAATTTATTCAATTGCCTCCGTAAAGAAGGGGCAAAATAAGATACCATCCTATAATGTCCCGTTTATTTTGCCGCGAGCAACAATTTTTTGTATGTTGCTCGGCGATTCTAACTTTAATCAAAATTATCGGAAAAACATTGGAATTTAAATACGTTAATAACACTCCCACTAACCAATGGGATAAAAGTGTATGTAGGTCGTGTACTTACCTTGCTACACATGAGAATTTCACAAGAAAATTCTTTAAAATCTCCTCAAAAACAGTTTTTGGTAGCCACAACACTAAAACACGTAACGACACGTTCCACTTACTCTGACTCAAGTGAGGTGACTTAACAACGAACGAATGGCACCTCTGTCAACTCGTATACATGTGCTTGTCACGCACACAAGCTCATTTGCCGTTCTGCCCAGAGTCTCATTTTGCCCCACCTTCCCATAAATTTACATAAGCCGTGAAAAAAAAGTGACGCATATACAGGGTGAGGCACATAAAGTGTTACAGAGCAATAGCACTCAAACTATTCATCATATCCCAAAATGTTTCAGACAAAAGTTTCAGTGTTCGAGAAGGCCGTCATACTGGACCACCCTATTTTTTTATCGGTGGAGGCGCTGAAGCAACGTCAAGGTCAACCCCACTTTTTTAAATGGAACGATGTATTTTTTTTCGCCTGACATTGTTACCGATTTTAAGACGAATTCAGCGACCTACAACACAAGGCCATTCTAGTCACGCAAAGTATGAAAATAGTCGAAAAATCGAAAAATATCGGAATAATCACTTTCAAAGGATCCACTAACCTTGGTTTGGCTCTACCTACAGAAGATGCTCGAAGTGATGACCCTCGACTTGTAAGCACTTGTTAATTCGCTGATGAAAAGACCGTCTACCTTCAGTCAACATTTGTGGTGTAATTTCGCTACATGCTCGGCGTATTCTTTCTTTCATGTCGTCAGGCGTGGTCAGGCGTGTTTAGAAGTGTTTGCAAGTCGAGGGTCATCACTTCGAGCATCTTCTGTAGGTAGAGCCAAATTATAGCCAAATGTATAAATTATACATTTAAAAAAATTGGGTGATCTTTACTTTTTGAAGTTCACGCAACAGGTATTGATAAATAAAATATGCTGTACAATTTTTAAAACGGAACCTCGGTCCGTGAGTTTGAACTAACACGAGGCCAACAAAAGCGATTCGTGGGAAAACGGCTTTGAAGTTAGCAATAAAATTTTCGACACTCAAAATGCTGTAACTTCAACGTTTAGCTGTTTTTTTTTTCATTCTGAAAAGCTTAAAATATTCCTAAAGGTTCAGGCTAAAAGAATATGGAAAAAAAAATCGTGTATCTAAGGCCTTAAAGATTACAGGCACGTGCAGACATAGATAAATAGAAAGTACAATAAATAAACGTTTAAATCGAATCAATGGAACAAATGATATTTATTCGATTTGGTTCATAGACCTAAACAGGTTCATAGACATAAACAGGTCATGGACTTATTAAGAAGACAAGGACTTAGAGAGATTCCTCCTCGAAACTAAAAGAGGTCAACATCGGAGTCTGTGGTAAAGAAGATCAAGACTTATGACTTGTCGGGTATGGATCTTTCAATGAGAATCCATTCTCTTCCCGCACCTCGCCATGTCATTGCTACACATCTCGAAACTCCCAATGATGATTATGTACAACGAAACGGAGCAGCTTAATGTTTTCCGTTATATTCCACTTACACTTCCATACAATGATCAGCCTCGTGACAACAAAGTTCATTCGCGTCATAATCATTATGGAGAAAATTTGTGAGAATTCAAAGCGGCGATGAATTTATTGGACTCTCAATCACAACGATAATATTCTCGATAGCCATGATCTCGATCGCCAAGATCTCGATCGCCAAAGTTGACTCGGGAACATGCACGGGAATTTTTTAATTCTAACTATTCTTAATCGGGATGAATGAGTGTTACAGTATTTTCCGTTACAATATCATTATTTACAAAATTTTATGAATTACGAACGTAAACCCTGGTTAGTCCTCGAGTCCTTGAAAATAGTATACTAAAACACGCGCGGAGCCTTGATATATGCAAAACCGTATAGGGTATTGAACCTTAACCAGATCTTACTCCATCGAGATCGTGACCAAACCCTTTTTTTCGTGGTCAGGAACATCAGTGAAGACTCTGTCGTTAAATCACGAATTCAGCGAGACTCGTCTGAGCTGCTCGATTTTGATAACGTGTCAACGTTTCGATCTTCAGCCGATATCGATACGGACGATACCGCAAAGTTGTGAATTTCAATTCGTACAGGTCTTCTTAATACGGTCTCCATACTTGTCTGGGTTTAGGACTTCTGTCTTTTCTAGGCCTCACGAGTTCTCTCTCGACGTCGACATCCTCGTCCTTCCGTCTCGTAGTTGTAAGATCCTGTCCAACATTCTCTTTGTCCTGGCAACCCCGTTTCGTACTGAGATCAACGGTACCCTCGAGCCTTATCTTAACCGTAAGGTCACCTTTTCTCGCCACGTGACCCAAGTCCAATTGGACCTCGGAATCATTGAGATTTTCAATACTAAGTCTGAGTCGTTTGCTTGCCTCCCTAAATCTTTCCTTTGCGCTCGTATTGTCGTCGAGTTCAGCGTCGCTCTGGTTCGGTGAAATCCTCGGTGAATCCGGTTCTGGTAGGGAATCCTCGCTCCTCGCTAGATCCATTGTATTGTGATCCTGATCCTCGTTTCTATCGTCGACCTCTATACTGCCATCGGGGCTCTCCAACTCTCGTAAAGCTTCGCCATTGACGTTGTCATCTTGCTGACTCTCGTTTCTTCGTTTGTCGACTTTTGGATCGTCGGCTGGACTTGTACTCGAACTTCTCAGCTTTCGGAGATCTTCTAGGCTCGCCTGATCGGGCCTCTGTCGACGCTGTTGCGCGGACCTCACTGTCAAAGCGTACCAATCCGGCTCCACAATGTATTGCTGCGTGTGATATGAGACCGGATTGTAGATCCAGGGTGATTGTGGAAGAAGAGGACCGAATATAGAATCGAACAGCGAGCCCGTTGCTCGTCCTGCAAAATCCTGTAGAGTCCTGCAAAGCCCTGTGAATGGAAATTATCACAGTACTTATTTGCTCCGTTTATTTACAGCCTCTGTAGAACCACAGTGAAACGTGTTGGAACAGAAATTCCAATTGCAGACAGCGTTCTAACCTTGAAAGTGTAGATGTTGTCCTGCCGGACTCGGAGTGTTGGCAGTCGTTGGGGTTGCAGGCTCGGCAGGTGGTGTTTGTGAAGTCACCGCAGCTGTCGTGAGTAGACCCGGTCCCGTTGCTGGATCCTCCGGTGATGCTGCCGGTGTGGCTTCTCGAACCGAAACGCTGATAGGACCCAGATCGTTTCTGCTCGTCGAATCTGAAAAACGCGCGTGAAATGGAATGGATTGATGATTATTTCCGAAGAAAAAAAAATATTAAAATGAATCTACTGTTCATGACCGCGATAATTGCTTTTGCGGTGCTCACCAGTTGATGGTGGTCCAGTCAAACGGGGCGATCTTTGTTCCATACCGTGATGAAAAAGATTGAAAGCTGAAACAACGCCAGCCGCAGGTGGATGAGAATGTTGTTGTTGTTGCTGTTGTGAATGGATGCCGGCAGGTGGAGGAAGACACTGCGGGGGTAAAGAACCCCTCAGTAAGCCACCCCATCCTTGACCAGTACCTTGCTCCAGGCCCAAGTGTTGAAGACCTGATCGTTCATACACGAGAATACGTTACATTTAATGTTTTTTCCACAAAATTCAACGAGTAAAAAGGAGGATTGAATGGTTTTTTAGGTAATCTTCAATCTACAAGCTCAAAACTCTTGAGCTACCGATCGAAAAAAGTCGAATCAAATACTCTGTTAGACGGTTCCCTCATATTTTTGTTATATTCGAATTTTCCTTCCGCATACGTATGGACTTACATATTTTATTCATCCATAGATCAAGTTTTGTAAATTGAAAAAAACAGCAATGATCCAACAGATTTTCAAAATTCTTGCAAGTGTTGCTGCTAAATTTAAGCTTTAATGTTGTTTAATGCCTCTTTGTTCGTGCGAAAATATATTATGTTCTTTGCTCGAATTCATGTCAAAAGCTATTAGTGATTACTGCGGACACTTTGAACGATAAAATTTATGTTCAATAATGGTATAAAGTATTAAGCGGATCTACACGAATACTGCGCATTCAGGATATATATGATCCCCATATGATTACATTATATATATATATATATATATATATATATATGATTCCCTATTCGGCTCCCTGAATAAAAAAAAGTAAACGTTGGCAGGTAGTTCTACTCAAAGCCGACATTATAACTAAACTTACAGAATAACTAAATTTATCGATATTGCGTACTCCAGAGAATTCAGCTGTCCCTAAGTTGTCATTTGGCTACAACAACATTAACAAAGTTCGTCTATCGGGGGTTGAATATCGTTTCATCGATCTCACCCCTCATCATCGACCGCCCTATTATTTCGCTAATTACATTACCCGACACTATTATACCCAGCCGACTTCATGGCCCTTTTCCGCATCGTATCTTTGATCGCTATCTCCGCCAGGTAATCACATACGACCCTCAAGCCAAATCCCATTTGCGAAGTCCATACTGAGCCTGAATTCATATACTCCTATCATGCGCGAACTATATAGTACGAAAAGTGATCGGTCTATAGAAACTGAATAAAGCTTGTCACGGCGGATGTTCGATAGTGTGAGAATTCGCATATCGGAAGTATACCTCTACCCCTTCCGCGAACCCAGGGTGCCTAGTGCTCTTCCGTCTCCCGTATATAGGGCCTTGATCAATAGGAGATTATATCGTCATCTGGACGGAGCAGTTTGAAAAATTCCGTAAAAGCACCCAAAGTCGTTGGCATCCGCGTAACGGCTGCTGCCTCGGGCTGCCAGCTCCGCTGTTGTGGGGTTCTCGAGCCACAGAGAGGGAGAATGGTAAAAGTGCACCGCGGCGGCAGCGGAGTTCGCGGGGGGGGCTTTCGATTGGAAGGGCAAAATAAAGAGTGGAGGGGTGGCTCGGTTAGTGGTAGTGACAATATATAAGGGGTGGTAGTGGTAAAGCTCAGCAGGACGTCAAGAAACAGGGGTAAAAAGTAGAAGGGATAGAACTCGTTGCCTACGTTCGCCGGGAGGGTGGGGGTTGTGAGTGAGTCACTGGCGCGTGGGCGGTACTAGCGGAGATTGCGGCCAGCTGGATTGGCTGGCCGCAAACCCCTGCACGGCTCGTTCGCAACGTGTGGCATTGTGAAAGAGAAGGGGATACCTGGTGAAGGGTTTTCAGGGGGTTGCATACCCTCACAAATACTCTTTCCTTTGCGCTCCTCTTCGCGGTCTTCTCTTCGTTCTCTGTACTAAACTATAGATTTAACACGTGCGTGTGTGTGGGCGCGTATGCTGCAACTGCCCCCCCCCCCCGGTTGACCTGTAGAAAGAAGCTCGATGGGGGTAAGTATCGGGGAAACATTTTTAAGCTTACCTCCCCATCTCTACTATCTAGTTCATTCTGAATAGCACTGCTCCTCACTGTGGCTCATTTCAAGCTCCGCGGACTGTCGGAGAGTAAAAGTCACTGCACGACGTACTACATTTTTTTGTAGGTATTTTTTGTACGACACAGAAGAATGTTGCACAGCGCAGACGCCACTCCAACGTTGACTCTTAACACCGAAGCTTTATCGTTGACTTCGGCTTGACTCCATAAATGGCCAAGGGAAAGGGAAGATTCGAGTATGTTAGGATTTTGAACTGCCTGAGTGATTGTAGCCAAATTCGACATCTCAACATTTCAGCAAATTAAAATGTTTACTTTGTTTTTTAATTTTGAAAAATGACAATATGCAATCGCTACTCTTTTGATGATTTTTGTAAAATTTAATACAAACCCTCCTTACGTGGTACTGTTTAAATTGTAGAATCTGTTTTCTTTTTTACCAAATTACATTCTTGTAGAATAAGAACCTTCTCTTATCGATTTAATTTTTCTGAATTTTGGAACATTCCAAACACATCTTCCTTGTAATCCCGGAGAAAAAATCCACCAAAATAAAGGTTCTTCTATACGAAAGTAAAAAGGGAACCAATATTGTTTTTTATCGAATAAGGTGTATCGCGACGAATAAGGTGTACGATTAATGACCAGCTTACAAGAAATCCTGTAAAGCCGATAGCTTTAACATATCAAACATCCAATGCATGAACAATGAGTAAACCAGCTCGTATGAAGTTAATCTTCCCTCTCTCTCCACCACAGCAATGATTGCTGTAATTCAAGGGTCCGAGGGTCTCCAGCTCGCAAGAATTCGCCCGCTTTATTGGCTGGCATCGCCTTTCCCTCCGGACTTTTCTTCATCTTCGGACAAAAGAAATAATTCCTCAAACAAATGAAGACTAATGAGAGAGATAGAAAGGGAAAGGGAGAGAGAAAGAGAGAGAGAGAGAGAGAGAGAGAGAGAGAGAGAGAGAGAGAGAGAGGTCCATCGACGATGATGCTTCCCCATAAACGCGGTACGTACCAACGCGTACATTAAAGCTTATACTCGTTCATTCGCAAGTGGGAGGAATCATAAGTCCAACAAGGGTTTAAAGGGGTTGAAGTATTTCAAGAAAGCCTGCCAAGTTTCGGAGGCATCCATTCCCGAGGGTTAGAGAACGTTGAGCTTAAACGTTATGGAATCCTTGGTTGTCCCTTTCTCCGAGTAACGTACCGACAAACTCTACCCATGCTTCCTTTACTTAACGCCCTCTGAACTGTGAACGGAGGGATGATGTATTATCGCGCAGCCTGTTCGGAATATGTGTTTGCCTGCGATCGAGGATGGAGAAAGAGAGAGAGAGAAAACAAGGGAGACAGGGCTGCGAGTATGTGGGAATGAGGGATCCAAGGACATTGAGGGTGGCCATACCGGTGTAGCCCGTTGTTAATGTAAAGTACCCATGTTACAACACTAGAGCTCTGTAGTTCTCTCTGTTAATCGTTGAAACTACGAGCAATCAATTTATCAGTCCACACCATACGAGGAACGGTAGAATTGGCTTGACGAGCGGTTGGACAGTCGTTTCATCAAACTCATTCACAGAGACTGGATTTACGACCAAGTTTTGTATGAAGCACCAAATAAACCATGATTGGGTTGGTTCTGAAGCAATCCAGCTGCCGCTGTGGGACTACCGTAATATTCGAAGGATCGTATCGATCAAAATGCTAAATCAGTCGACTAGTTACATTCACCTCAACCTTACGATGGTACAAAGATTTCAATTTCTCTTGGTCATCCTGTTTCCGCATATTCACTGATATAATAAAAATTTTAATCATTCCTCAATGTTCGATCGCCCTGCATGATGTTATCGAAAAAAAAAACTTGGTTGGTTCTAAACTTATTTTACGGCAAATCTATTCAAATTAATTCATTTGGTGAAAGAAGCAACCTCTGGTGAAAGGGGTGAGCCAGACTAACGGAAAACCTCGAGCCTCCAAAACTTAAAGAGGTATCAAGGGATGAAGAAAGGGGATCAGAAGAGAAGCAGAAGAAACAGCAGCATCGCTAAGTCCCTCGCGTACCCTCGGAGCGAGGACTCCCTAAGATACATAATAAATTAATTCGGGTATTTTCCTGTCTTCTTTATCTATTCAAATCTATGCAAAACGGGGGTTAAAACACCTCCTACTGTACCGTTATACTGACACAAGGCCGGCTCAATTCTCTCCCCTTATCTCGGGCGTATTGGAGATCGCGCGCGCTCACTTTTCTCGGTTAACAAGGCTCTCGCTAAAATGCTTCGTGTCCCGTTCACACTTGATTAACGTTGTTAATCACCAACTCCGTATCTAATATAGATAACTATAATGAACGATGCGAAGATAATGATGCCTTTTCCCTACGTTTTATTCGAAATATCGATTAACTTTAAAAAAAAAAACTGGTTTTTTTACTATACAAAAATTTTGACTTTTTGTACATTATTTTCACAATTAATTTACCTAAATCAGATAAAAATATTGTACAGAATTTTCACTCGGAAAAAGTAGCTGTGACAATACTCTGGTAGCTCTTTAAGAAAATATATATAGTGAGATAAAACGTGTAAATTAAACAAAGTCTTTTGAAAGGAGGTAGGTCGTGAAAGTCAGCAATTCACGTGCCTGGGACAGAAAATAAAAAACTCAAAATCATAAACTGCAAGAAATTAAAATTTGATGAGCACGTCTGTGCCTTTAAAAAGCTCACCATAAACGACTTTTATTTTACGCAACGTTTCACGTTGTCAAACGAGAATATAATCTACATTCTTCATATTTTCAATTTTAATTTTTCACGATGGAATATTAAATACTATGGTTGAAATATGTGAAAAAGCAAATAAAAAACACTGGGTTCATTTTGTAACCATGTCAATAGGCTACTTTTTTCATTTATTGCTTACAAATGCACAGAAGTAACATGTGAACACATAGAACCAAAAAAAAAAGTTTTTTTTTTACTTTGTCAAGTTAACACGAATTTCCTTCATATAACGATCTATTTTATTCATACTTTGCTGCATAAGTATTCCCGCATATTTAATTTTCTCCTCCATCAAAAACTTCGGGATTACTTCACATCGTTATTGCATAGAGATATAGCAATAGCAAGGGCTGGTCGGTTGTCTTTGCACCCGATCTTTCACGTCCATTCTCATTATTACGTCGTAGATGCAACACCCTAAAATGCCGAACTCGAAACGTCGTCAGAGTGTTGGCGTTCTCAACGATACGCAATCGAGCGACGGCAACAGCGGTGATGTGACGTCACACAGAGAAACAATTTTTCCATCCGGAAAAATTGGCGTAACTATGAGAAAAGCGTCCAAAAAAAAGGATACTGGCGAAGCCAAAGGATCTCAATGTTTATGAATGCCGGTTTGTCTAAATTTCACATAATCACATGATTTGCTTTCGTTCATGCCTTATTAAATGTATTGATATGTATAGTTGAATACATTTAGCCAGGCATATTTCTTTCTCGTGACTCAAAATACAAGTATTTACTATTTTTTTTTTCAATTGTACTACGACATCCGTTTCCAAGAGAGCACACGAGAACTGTAAAAAAACTGTGCCTATACGCGATTATTAAATTGCCGTTGTGTTGCCATCGAAAGCTCTGTAAAAAAACTCTGCCTCACGTTGAGTATTCGGCGTAGAAGCCCGTTCCCTAGCGGTCACCCATCGAAGACTTTAATCAACAATGCTTAAAGTAGGAGATCGCCAAACCGTGACTACGAGTTTCTGAATGTTTTTTTTTACATGTATAAAATTGTATCGATCAAACGTAACTGTAGCTAAAGATTGGTTCAAATGCACAAAATAATATTGGAAGAACATGAAACCAATTTTCAAGTTGCGGTCTTAATCACTTTCTGACGAAAAACGTATTGTATTCAATAATTATTCGCCGAATGGAATACCTAAAATGATCACTAATCAAAAACGACCAGGATTTAAAGTGATAAAGTAAGGCCTAAGGTACCTATTTCTTTGATACTAAAGAAAGTATTGGCAGTTATTTTTCAGAAAAGAATGTGACATTTTTCACTAGTTATGATTAGGGTTTGTCATAAAAAGAGCGGGTGATCGAATATCATTGAAAACGAGATATGGGGAACAAGATTCGATCATGCCAAAAAACCGACCCTCAAATGATTCGCAGCTCATAGTCAACTCAGGGCTGAAAATTTAAAGAGAATTTCAAGAATACTTGGTGATTCGAGGCTGACAACATTGGTAATGAAACGGTCTGCTGGCGTTTATACTCAACCTTGGAAAAAAAAAGATTCTATTGAACGTCGGACGAATTTTGGCACGTACCATGATAGCCGGACGTCGCTGACACAAAAAGGCCCTCATCGACAATCTTAAAGCCGATGATTCAAAAGAGACATTTCCCATGTTCTTTGTATCTTCCCAATCTCATGCTTAACATTTTATTTTGACGGACATACGTATAGCCATCACTATTGACGCATTCACACTGCGATCGTTGAAATGAACTTGACTACAAGCCACGCCTATTGCAAAAAAAAATATCTCTGAATTATAAACGTTGGAAGTTCGAATATAAAACGATCGTTCTGTATTCGGTGATTGAGTGACAAAGACCCATGTTACAGAGCATTTATGGTATAAATAAATAAATATATAGATTTCTATTAATAATTTAGAAATATGTTCATACACCGAGAGAAAGGGTTTGTTGAAATGGAATAAGATTTTGTTTTAATCTCTACCTACTAGGCTTTTATTTGATTTGGACTGCACAACTAAATATTCCAATTGATGGCCACAGGCTCTAAGAAAAACCATATATTTGACTGTAATAAAATGTTAATCAAGTTAAGTAGTTTCTTCTATTCCCTTTCATTAATATATACACTACCAGCAAAAAGTTTCCGGACAAAAATTCAAAAAAATTCCGGAACGATTTTTTATGCCATTTCGTCGATAGTTGACATAAATGAATTCAATAAATGGCATTTTGAAGAGGAGAAATTCACTTTCATTCCGGTTTTTCAAAAAGTTTTTACTATTTTTTTTTTAGGACGAGTACCCTTTTTCAAAAACGACAATTTTTCGCCTTTTTTTTGTTCTTTTTCTGGTGTACCCCGTTTACAGAGAAAATTTTTTTATGCATTTCTTTGACCGGAATCATAAAGGGGGAAGCTCAAACTTCAATTTTGTTTTTTTTCTGAAGCTTCGTATTATTTTTTTCTAAAGATATTTTGATTTTTTTTTGCAAAAAGAGACAGTTTGGAAAATAACGTGTAACGTGAAAACGACAAGGATTCAAGGGAAATCTCAAGATCGTAAAAAGTTGAATCGGTTCAACTTTAAGTTCGCGAGAATTTTTTCAGATTTTTTTTCTCAATTTTTTTTCACCTTTTTCCGGTAAAAAATCAGATGATTTAATTACCGTAACTCGAAAACTAAGGGGTTTGTGGTAAAATTTCAAGAGAAGAAAATTTTTTATTTTCAACGCAATCGAATTATTTCAGATTTTTTTCGATATTTTTTTCTCGAGTTACGGTAATAAAATCATCTGATTTTTTACCGAAAATAGGTGAAAAAAAAGTTTCGAAAAAAATCTGAAAAAATTCTCGCGTACTCAACGAAAACCTATTCAATTTTTACTATCTTAAGGTTTTCCTTGAATCCTTGTCGTTTTCGCGTTACACGTTATTTTTCAAATTGTCTCTTTTTTGAAAAAAAAATAAAAAAATCTATAGAAAAAAAAATCGTACGAAGCTTTAAAAAAAACAAAATTGAAGCTTAAGCTTCCTCCTTTATGATTCGGTTAAAGAAATGCATTAAAAATTTTTTGTCTGTAAACGGGATCCACCAGAAAAGGAACAAAAGAAGGCGAAAAATGGTCGTTTTCGAAAAAGGGTACTAGTAGTAAAAAAAAATAGTAAAAAATATTTTAAAAAAACGGAATGCAGGTGGATTCCTCCCCTTCAAAATGCCGTTTATTAAATTCAATTATCTCAACTATCGGCGAAATGGCATAAAAAATCGCTCCGGAACTTTTTTGAATTTTTGTGCGTAAACTTTTCGCCGGTAGTGTATGTTTACCTTCAACAATTATTTTTTTCGTTCAAGAAGGGAGCTTCCAATTAAAAAAGTGTATGTTCCACTTTGATAGTAATTTATTCAGCATTGATAACCTCATTCGTTCAGTCGACGAATATTTTTGCTTTCGGTTCTTGTACACAAAATCTTGGAGGACCTTCCCCGACAAAATAACCGATACGAAATATCAACTTAAAATTCACATGAGTAACCGGATATTAATTTTTAAAGTTACGAAGGTGGATTTTGTAGGCACTATTAATACGATAATTGTATGGCGTTCCCACTCAGAATGTGACCCACAACGCACTCTAGTTGCGTCGACTCAGCATTTATTTGGATCTAATGAAACATTTAGTCCATGTGCTAATACCCTACTGGAATATTAAATTGTCTTGAATCAATTATTTGTTCTACGTTCCTATTATTGGAAGTGAGCTACACTTTTAATGTAACGATTTTAAAAAATCCTATAAATGCGTTGGTAAAAGTAAATGAAAATATAGCTACAGAAGTAAATAAAAACATGGTTCAAACAAAAATATGTCTAAAGTAATTCATTTAAATTAAACGAATCACTTATCTCGGTGTACAACTTGAGATTCCAAGGAAATCAAGAACGATAATAATAAATTGCAAGAATAATGCAGCTTGAACACATAAATAACCAGTAATATGATACTTGTTAACGTATTAAAGCGAAGCAGTAGATCTACCATGTGACATATGAGTGCGAGAGAGGAAGCTGAAATTTTTTAACAGATATTTCTTAGAGATTAATCATATTTAGGGTAAAAGAAAAGCGTCAAGCTCTACGTCAGTAAATTCTACAGAGCCTGAACTTTCGTTTTTTCGAAAAAAAAAATTGATCATCTGGGAGAGAGCTCTGTTTGAAAGATTTTTGAGGTTATGTTGACCTTGTACATGCACTTGATAATAAAAAAAAGATTCATGTCCATGGTCGCACCGACCACCGTCCTGTCATTAAATTACACAACATTGTTAATATTCAAAGATCGTTGCACTATTACGCAACTAAATCGATTCGTTTCGATTACGTTAAACGGCCGTGAACCGAAGATCCTTCGACACGTGGAATTTTTTAATAAGACGCGTACGATCTACAAGGAAACAGTCGAGCTCTCGCCTTTAAGTGAAAAAAAAGAGGGCGCGAATTTACTGCAAAGCGATATCCCATGGCAGCGAAATACGCGCTTAGTATACACTCAAGGGCATCCCACGACAGTTTTTAACTCTGTGCCTCCTAACAATCTCCCCCAAATGAGGTAAAGGCCACCTTATTGAAACAGGGGTTGCGATTTTTCCGGTCTCTGAATGCCCTCACGCCGAAGCCAGGGAGGCGGGGGAACCCTCAACTCTACCTCGCGGAGGCGGTTAATTGACACGGGGGGGGTCGTCGACGAGGGTGGAGTGGCTGCTACTACTCCTCGTCTTCTTGTTAACTCGAATCCTCAATCCCGCTGGCCTCTTGCGCCAAAGACTGAGATAGCGACTCACTCTTCTTCCTCTTTTGCGATTTTTCATCCCCACGACAACGGGCAGGCTGGTGAAGACTGACGAGATAGAAAGCGGAGTGGTGGGTAGCGATGAAAAAAAAAAAAAGAAAAACGGAAATCGAGAGCGGAATCTACATCAGCAAGACGAACGTGAACGAAGAATGAGAAGAACGGTCTTGCGGATCCGTGATGAGGGTGTTTTTCTTTTTTTTTTCATCATCATCTCCTTTTCCTGACGGCGATCTTTTCGCCTTTGTGCCGCAATATTCGACGCTCACCATATCCTCCTGTTCTTTTTTTTTCAAGCTCCGGACTTCCACAAATGACGCCTGAAATTTGATAACTCAGTGCGATCCTTATCATCCGGATCTTTGATACCGTACTGGGAATTGAATTTCCCAGCAGTTTTCACATCGATCATTCACTCTTTCCGATTTCTATCTTTTTTTCTATCTTCACCAATCATAAACATCGACGCGGTATCCCTTGCCTAATAATCTATACTTATGAAACTATTCCGTGACTAACTGACTGACTGACTGACAACGCACAGCCTAAACCGCAGAAGATAGAAGCATGCAATTTGGAAAATATGTTCCTTAGAAGGTGTGGAGGTGCACTGAGAAAGGATTCTTCGAAAATCTATTCTAAAGGGGATGAAATGGGGTATAAAAGGTCGTATTGAAAATTGTACTCTTTGCGTGTATGTACTTGAAACCCGGTATAAATATTCTTCAAAACAAATAAGAAAACGCATATTTCAGGATTTTTTAAACAACCCCTAATAAGGGGAGCGACTGGTAATATAGTTCCTACAGGCCAAATTGCATACGGACGAAGCCGCGGGAGAAAGCTGGTCTAAAATATTGCGGTAAAGTCATTGCAACATCATCCCAATGATGTTTATTCAACAAACTCAACGCTAGAAGTTCATGGAAGTCGAACTTTGTCTCAGTCTTGCTTTCATGAAAATAGCGAATCATCTCTCGTCTGCTTTTTCATAATAAATCAATAATGTGAATTCTCTAGTGGGGCGTTATTAATTGAATGACCTCAGCGCTCTAGAAGTCGGGAGTAAGAAGATATGCGTCACCTGACAACGAAGGTATTTGAGCTATCGAGATCGAACGAAAGTGAGATATTGACATGGTCACAAAAAACATCGAGAAATAGAGGTCGTCGGGGGAAGCCATACGTTCCGAATAATCCAGAGCGCGAGAAAGTAGCAAGGGAAAATAAAAGACGGACATAGAGATGTTGAGGGTTGAGAAGTGACTGTGAGAAACCCATAAAATTCGTTGCTCGACGGTCTGTTGCTGAGGTAGCAGTCACCGAACGAAATTTAATAACATCCCCCTAGTTACACCTCAATGGGCACCTTAACAACCCCTACGGCAATAGAGTGAGGGAGCTGGAGTAGTAGAGGGATGGTGGTTAGATGCCGTGGAGTCTTCGACCCTCCACTAGCACCTCCACGATACAAGATCACCCAGCCCTCTCTAACATCGCTATACGCCGTTCCAACTCCTTATCAACCCACGGGCGCGGATATCTAATAAACCAGCCCTTGGAACGCACCCGGTGCACTAGGCCATGCGATACACTCTCTTGAACGCTCGCACCCCTGGAAGCTACCCTTCATCGTCGCACACAAAAGACTTCCCAATTGGTCTCACCCGCGCAGTGACCCCTTGCTGGTGGACGGCATGGTGGCGCAACCTGTGAAACGACGCGCGAACCTTACGATCAAAAGGGTTGCGTGGCTGAAACAGTAGCTACCCCCTGGTAGGTACGTCCGCGTTTACAGGGAATGGAATGACCGTTCGATACCACGATTCTGACTGAACTCACCATTACACGCTTTGCCACAAACATTACTTATCCTTCGACTTAAACTTTATTTTGCGAATTGGAGCAAAAAGAACCCTGGCAAAGTTCCATAATATATCGCATTTATATAATAAAGGCATATCTGTTTAGTAGTTAATTGCCACCTTCGAGTAGCTTATAGCCCTAAATATTTGTAAATACTTCTGGAAAAAAATTATCGAAAAAAACACGAGGCAGAAGGTAATTCGTGTCAATGGAATCAAAGACATTGTAGAGATAAAAACATGTGCCATGGTCATGGATGGTCTTAATGTATGACCAGTATAGAATATATATAAGTTAAATTCAATTCTAAAGAATGTCAATAAGCAAAATGCAGGCTTGGTTTCTAAATAATCTACATTTAGTTCCTTTATTTCGAATGATATGTATCCGATTTTCTATAATTAATCTAGTCATGCTGCAGATATTTTGCTCGCTTTGAATCAAAGGTACACTGGTCGTTACAATTGGTTTATGCACTAAACTGGCATAATTCGATGGTTCTGAAACATTCTGCATTCGACGTACGTCGATAATGCAGAACCCGTTCACCATCGACCGGAGTGCAATCCTCAAGCGTACGCTACATAGTAAAATATATGCAGAATCATTAAAAAACCATATTACATATTACCCATGATATCCTGAGATTTTTGCTGAGTAAATAATTTTTAGGCAATTGCAATTACTGACGTTTCAGTAAGGATCCGTTGTCCGAGCGATCATCTATAAATCCTACATGATTGACATATCGTTATCAGTTGCAGGTTCGAGCCAATCTTCACTCTCTTTTCATATTTCAATCTCAATAAACGTTGGCACGTGGAATTCTTTCAAATCTAACAAGATTCAAAATCCACCATCAAATCCGTTCAATTCCAACGAATACTTACTCATTGTTTACTCCCAGTTAGTTTAGACTAAAACTCATTATTTGTTTGAAATTTGAATGATTTTCCCTGGCTATGCGTTTCAAAGACCTCATTAGCCCTCCGTTAACTCTTCTTACAAGTTCGAGGCGACTGCACAATGTTTTGTAAAATGAAATGGAAGGACATTCAAATTATATAGTCACTGCGCTTGGAAAATTTAGAATTTTATTCGACGTTCCATCGGGTGACCGAATTCGGGCGTTGGTTCCCTTGGGATGGGAGTGAAGTTGCAAATGGTGAGATAGAGTTGAACGATTGGATTCAATTGGTAAGGGGGAGGGGCGGGGGGGAGGGGGGGTGAGGCGGATGGTGTTATCTATCGAAGAGGGTCAACATGAGGCAAGGGGCGTTGGAGCGGAGGGGGTGAACGCGAGCGAGTCTATAGCCCCGTTAAGCCGCTTATCATGCCGAAACAATACAGTGTCGGTGGACCAGTATCAGTACTCCTCTCACCTCCATTTCCATCACCAAACTCCCATTTTCTTTCTCACTCTCGTAACTAGAATCTCTTCAACACCGTACTACTCGCTCTTCTCCACTTCCATCAACATTTGTGAAGCTTCAAATGAGTTCGAATGGAATTTGGTTGCTTCTCCGCCTCTGAGCACCCTTGCCCTGTACTCGTCGTCGCATCACCGGTAGATCTCCGAGGACCGTGAAATATCGTCCACTAACTCTTGCTATCCTCGAAATTCACTGATAGCGAGAGAGAGTGCGAGAGAGAGAGTGGAGAGGGGGAAGAAGGGCGATAGCTGAATAAAAAAAATAATATAGAAAAAATGCATCTATGCGATTGCTCAATTTTACCCTAGGCAGAAATGTTACTTCAAGCGCTGAAAAACCTACTAAGAGCGTGTTTAAACACGCGTAGAATCGGGGTGTGTCGTTATTTATTTGTGGAATCATTTGAAGCATAATGTTCGATTTATACATACTTATTATTGTATATGTTGTACCACAATCATTTATGGCATACTAATTTCTATTTCATTCAATAATCCGCAATCATAATATTCTAATTCTAATAAAGATGGGGTGATGTATGTTACTTTATTAAAGCGACTTTGAAGCCCCATTAATAAAGTAACATACATCGTCCCGCTCTTATTAGAATTAGATGCTGTTTGAACAACATGCAACATAATTATTTCTGCAGTACTTCTATGGGGTTTTCATGAAGTCAACTTACGGACAACACGATTGGCCATAACGCCTGCATTCGTTGATGTAACTTAACCGAAGGAATTTTAATCGAAAGTTCTAATCGAATGCCAGTACCCGATTTTTTTTCAGATTTTTCGAAGCAGCAATTGAAAAATTAGAGGAAAGGAACTCATGGAACATCACCTTGAAGTTTCATATTTCGTAAACAGAGGTCGAAAATGAAAAACGATAAATGGAACCTCAATTTCATTTCATTTTCAACCCCCACTCGATAGGGTGATTAAAAAACATCGAGACTAAAATCGAAATGGTTGTAGACAATTGAAGTTCATATTACCGAGAGATTAATTTAGGCTGCATTAACTGTCCAAAAATGAACGAGTTTCACAACATAATTTCGGAGATTTTTAATCTTCAACTTAAACCTTTATCCCTTTGGTAATACACATGACACCTCGTAAACAATAGTTATAGGGCTGTAGGGACAAAAATAATACCGAAATTTAGATTTAAAAAACTGAGAAAACCGTAATTATAGTGTTAAGAATATTATGTTAAATAATTAAGTGGTTTCTCGACTTCGTTCATTAACCCTTCGTGGTCACACATCCAAATTCAATCGCGGTGGTCACACTTGGGTAGATTCTACCCAGTCAGTTTTCAAAAAAGTATTGTGACCAAACTATCCACCCGAAGTAATTGAAAAAATTACTGAACATGCTTTAAACTTTCTAGATGATACACGAAAAATTTATTTATAACAAATAAAATGGCGACATGTTAAAAAAAAACTTAAACAGATGAAAACGCAAAAAATACACTTTTTCGCTCAAAAAATCATAGTTACGTGAATTTTCAACATTTTTACCTAAAATTTGGACGTGATACTCCTTAGATATCCTACTTTTGGAAAAAAAATAGTAGCATAGTGCGCGTTCGAAAAAAGGTATTTATTCCGACATGTGAAGAGGGTAAATTTTATGGTATGAGGATACTTTAAACTCCAGATAAGATGGTGAATACCGGCCCATTCGAAGCCGGGAACTATCATATATTCACGCAAAAAATTGATCGATGGGTTGGTTCTACCCAGGGTGACCACGAAGTGTTAATGATAATACTCGAAAAAATATGTGAATTTTGCGCTCGAACGGTTTGTTTTCGAACATTAACGAAACTTGTAGGTTAAACGTGGCGACACCGCGTTAACTGGCTCTGTCGAGAGAGCCACTTACAGTCAAGCACTAACTAGCAGGTATTTAAAAAATCGGGGGGTGTTTGAAACGTACATCGTATGAAAACATTTGAACTTTATAATAAAATGTATTTATTCGTTCGCTCAACTTTTTAAACGTTTTCTTGACTATGTCGAATCAAAAACCCTTTATAAAATGTTGAACCCTTTTCACCATACAAATAACCTGACGCCGACGACGCTTTAACGATAGTCAGTCGTGCCAATGGCAGAAACAGCCGATGTTGCCAAGTCTATCGGTTATTTTTTCTTGAATAACATTGCAACATATTTATATTTAATTGCAAAAATCATAACTATTAATGTCATTTCCCGGCTTCGAAATATTTTTCAACAACATTATCAGTTGGAAATTTCCCAATAATTATTTATTTTTACATTCAATTTTATTTGCAAGAAGTTGGCAGCCTGCCGAAAATTCATTGTATTTACATCCCCACTCTTGGAGCCAAAATACGTTATCGAAACTTCTTAAAAAGAAAATCACTCCCATTTGACATATAGAGGAAAACACCTAAACAATTTTTTTTTCAAGATTTTACTACATAGTACCTGAGATTCTCAGGCTGTAACGAACAAACGAACGAACGGACATAACGAAGTACTCGTAAGGTTTTTTTTGTACGACAACGGAACCTCAAGGACCGTGTTCCTGTACACATCTTGGAATAAAAATTCCCATCCAACCGACCGCCAATTGCGTGACTGTAATCTAGCAAAACATTGATCCTAGCACATAATTAACAATTTTCGGTTTGAATAAACTTAACTTTGACTGTTCCCAAAAAAGATACCGAAAGAAAATATAGTAGGGCCAATTAGATACTTTCAAGAGATATAACGCAGACTCGTATTACTGACGACGTTAATAAAACATGATTTCACATGTAAAGCTAATAGCCCTGTAGACAGGCGTCTGATCGCAACGCCTCGCTAACATCGCGAAGTCGAGAACTCGCGAAGGGGGATGGTCGCAAGCCTGAAAGTGAAAAGGGAAAGCTTCCTACCTTCCGAAACCCGGGATAGTGGGCGTCTCCTGCTTAATCAGAGTCTTCCCCACTCAGGCACCTTCGCGAAACTCAATTTTGAGTCACTCCCAAAGTCTATGCAGGTCGCTCAGCCGTTACTACGACGCCGAGCTTGTGGGGGATCCTACGTGGGTTTCTTCATTCGTCCTACCTTTCGAAATTTTGACACCCTCTGCCTGGCGCGGCAGGTGCCGCCAACTCCTCGTCGCCCCGTTGAGGTGACGAGATCGAAGGGTCGAAGTGAGACGGAGGGTAAAGAAGATAGACCAAGGAGAACGGGAGCTGTGGAAACATTCGCAAGGCCGTGGGCACAGCTTTACCTGACCCAAAGAGAGCCTTCATTGGCGTAACAAGCATTTCTTTCTGAGGGGCGCCCAGGAGGGGCTGGCCTGACATGAACTTGTTTTGTTCACAATCACCTTTTTTTTTTAAATCAAATTTACATGAATCATCAATACTCACGTAACAAACATGAAAGATGAAACTTATTTTAATTATTCGTTCATGTTAACATTAACCCTTCTTGGTCACACATCCAAATTCAATCGCGGTGGTCACACTTGGGTCAATTCTACCCAGTCAGTTTTCAAAAAAGTATTGTGACCAAACTATACATCCGAAGTGGTTCAAAAAATTACGGAACAAGCTTTGAACTTTCTAGATGACGCACAAAAAATTTATTTATAAGAAATAAAATGGCGACATGTTAAAAAAATTCATAAAGAGGTGAAAACGAAAAAAAGACACTTTTTCACTCAAAAAATCATAGTTCCGTGAATTTTCAACATTTTTACCTAAAATTCGGACGTGATACTCCTTAGTTATGCTATTTTTGGGATAAAATAGTAGCATAGTGCGCGTTCCAACAAAGGTATTTATTCCAACATGTGAAGAGGGTAAATTTTATGGTATGAGGATTCTTCAAACTCTAGGTAAGATGGTGAATACAGTCCCATTCGAAGCCGGGAACTATTATATATTTTCGCCAAAAACTGATCGACGGGTCGATTCTACCTAGGATGACCACGAAGGGTTAATATCCAACTTTTACAATAGCTTAAAAAATAATCAACTAATTTTTCATCATTCTTTAATCCAGTTACCAGACGTTAAACTTTACTTTCAGTAGGTGCTCAATTACATAAGTCTTAGTGTTCTATTGTTTTTTTTTTTGCTAATCGGCCCAAGTCTTTCTCGGCTGGAATGTTTCTTTTTAACAATGTCATACTCTACTTTCGGCAGTGACATATGAGAGAATCGTTTTTAAAGCATTGCGCTTCTAAGTCACATTTTTATCCGCCGCATGGCAGAAAAACTTCTCTCACAGCCGGCGGAGCTCACTGGCCGTACTATTGTTGCTTGGAATAGTTTATATAAGTTAAGACAGTACTCATTAATATGCTTTCTTAAATTTTTTAGCATTTGTTTCATTACTTTTAAATCGGAGTATGTTTTTCATGACCATCGCTTCAGCTTTTTTCTATAATTATTGATGAAATCCTCTCCGTTCTTCATATCCAATTTCAAAAATGCATCAACTGCAAGAGCCTACAGTAGATTCTCTAACCAGCGTTTTAGATTTACAATGATATTATCTACTACTTGATAGTAAACGTTGATCTTCCAGTATCTATTTTATTTACGTAATGGAATAGCTACATTTTATGTAAATTACGAAATTACGACGAAGGAAATAACTCAAGTTTTACGAAATTATTTCTTTATGCTTGTTTGGGTAAAATTTAAATAAAATGAATCGATTATTTGACTTCAATTATTTTGGATCATTTTTTTTCTAGGGGGAAGGAGCGTGCCCACACCAGCGGCCCCCAGGCTACGCCAATGAGAGCCTCATGCTCCAAAGTCAACTATCTATCAACGTGATTCTGTAATACATCTAGGTTTATTTGATATCGAGGCACCTCAAGGGTTACAATTCGTTACGTGTATGGTTACTGATCACCGAACTGCAGACACTGATAACAGGTTCCATAGAATTCAAATGACTTATCTCCGTTCGCTTTTTTTTCATCTCCAGGTTGGGGCACCGAAAATCTTTCACCTACCCTGACCGGAATAAGTTTCCCAACTAATTTGATCATTCAAAATGTGTCGGCAGGTGGCGATTAAATGAGGATGCATTTTTATGCAACTTCGATGCAAAAATTCGCTGCTACGATTGACAGTTGGTCAACTGTCAATCGTAGCAGCGTGACTTTTTAGCAAAGTGACTTTTTTCGAGTACGTACAACTGGTTATGACGTCCGATTGAATTGACTGTTGGGGGCGGGGTGATAATTCGATGGCAGAGGGGATTGTCCCATCGCGATAGAAAATGAAACTTACCGGACAGCTTGAATGCCAGGGTGTCCTGCGGATGTCCGAAGGGAAACGGCCGTGGTCCAAAGTGGTAGGGGTGAAAGGCGTGCTGTCCTGGAACGTGAGTTGCTTTCCTTAGCAGATCGTCCAGATTGGGGTACACTGTGTATACATATAAAGGGTCGTCTACTGAAGCTTCGCTCCCATTATCGATCACATTCCGTTACTATTCATTCTCCTCTCTATTCAATCCACCGTAGCCTTTTCTCATGTTCAGCAAATTTCTATCCGCTTCATGAATTTGCAGACTTTCGCGCCACACAGTACGATCAAAATTGACCAAATGCGGAGAGGCTCGTCTTTGGGTAGAAAGAAACATTTTTCGATCGGTTCCATTCATTCTCGAGGGATTTTATTTTCTATCTTCAATCATACGTTCCAACGCACTTTACTTGCAATGTTCTTCGTAATGACGAAATTGATAATGAGGAACGATTGACAAAGATACGATAAATTTTGACAGTAATACGATCTCGCGAATAATTTTTGGAAAGACCAATCGAGCTAAGTTTTATGTTTCTCGTGGCTGCGAACTTTCCACCGTAACCCAAATAAATTTAATAATAACAAAACCGAAAATAATAGCAGAGAAACTCACTTGTTTTCGATCTCGGCTCCCTCGGTCCATCAACGGTGACCTTGATCGCTTTAGAGAGGGTTGCAACCTGGGGTGGCGAAGTCGCCAGCATTATCGTAAGGGTAAAACTTTTTCCTGTAATGAGATCAGCCATATAGTCATGCTTACTGTGCGAGAAGAAAACATCCTAACCTATCATGATGAGAAAGCTACCCTAAAACAGAACAACTTCGCCGTAAGCGAAAGTATAGTTTTTTTCATCCTCGACTGATACAAATGTTTCCAATAAAAAGTACAGATATTTCTTTTATTGTATTTATCTGGTTCTGAAAAAAACTTCTTTTTCGATCAATTTAAAATGAATGAAACTGACGGTCAGAGGTCTTCCAAAAGATGATCAAGCCGTGATGTGCTCTTGATGAAAAAAAAAAACGATCGTGATATATTTATAAAATGAACAATGGGGCGAATGATTTGTTACCTTGCTAAGAAACGATCATCCCCAAGGGTGCGATAGTTCAACCGCGAAACGGATTAAAAACCATAAAGGAGCGCGAAATACCTCGGGATTCACGGCATACTCGCTCGAACCTCTATTATTCAAATTCAATTGAAGCCACAATTCTGCCCGCAATTCGCTCCTGTCTCCACGAAAATTTTCTTTTCACACTCGCCACCTTTATAAATGCTCTGAACATACAGAGGAAACATTTCAGGTGTTTTCGATATCATTTCCACGGAAACTTTGCGTCATTGTATTTGAAATCTATAGAGCCAGAGAGAGAGAGAAACAGCGGAATGAGGAAGAGAGAGAAAGATAGATGATTGTGAAAACACTCGACTTCGTTCTCAGCTGGATGTGCTGACAGCCAACATTCGATGGAAATAACGGGTTCAAAAGAGCCTTTTTCTCTTATGAATATATATTCAAAATATATCTTAGAAGTATATCCAACATCAAAACAATAGAAAAATTAATCTTTTCTATCGCGCATTTCTCTTTCCGTGGATATTTGCACCTTGAGATAGTCTCATCTCGAAACTATCCACTTTTCACATCCTCTTTCCAAAGGATGTGCCCTCGTTCGATTCCGTATGATCTCGTGAATTTGAAATCAAATGATCGCCATGATATATTTGATTCTGAGCATATCGACATGTAATATTATATTGTACAATGCTTTCCGATTTCACCAAGTCAAGAAATACTTTTTACCGTAGCTTTGAGGTACTCCTTTCGCGGAGGGCCATATTTTGTGGGCGCATAAGCAGGGCCCTCTTGAATCATTAGTAAATTACAGTGGCGCTTAATACAAAATGAGTTACAATCAATTATTATCACTAACATTAAACTGAAATTAAGAATTCTCATAAATTTTGTAGGTTTAGACATTTTTACATTTTCTCTGAAATTTGCGGTTACAGAAATTCTTCTGCTAGTGATATTTTCTAAGTTTGATTATTTATATTTTCTTTAAATATTCGGTGACCACCTGTTTTTCTTGTCGTTGCGGAAGCTTTCGAACTTTTTACATCCATAGAGCAGTTTACATCAGACATCTAGAGTTATTTAGAATGTAAATTATTATATGGAAACCTGGCCAGCGTGTCATCTCCATAAAGTGCCGTATGAATTAGACAATTCTAAACCCTTCGAGGTCACACATCCATTTGGATGTGTGACCTCGAAGGTGACCCAAGTGTGACCACCGTGATTGAATTTTCAATCACGGTGGTCACACTTGGGTCGATTCTACCCAGTCAGTTTTCAAAAAAGTATTGTGACCAAACTATCCGTCCGAAGTGGTTCAAAAAATGACGGAGCATGCATTGAACTTTCTAGATGATGTATGAAGAATTTATTTATAAGAAATAAAATGGCGATATGTTATAAAAAAAATCATAACGAAGTGAAAACACAAAAAAGACACTTTTTCGCTCAAAAAATCATGTTCCGTGAATTTTCAACATTTTTACCTAACATTTGGACGTGATATTCCTTAGATATGCTACTTTTGGAAAAAAAATAGTAGCATAGTGCGCGTTCCAAAAAAAGTATTTATTTCGACATGTGAAGAGGGTAAATGTTATGGCATGAGGATACTTCAAACTCCAGGTAAGATGGTGAATACAGTCCCATTCGAAGCTGGGAACTATTATATATTTACGCCAAAAATTGACCGACGGGTCGATTCTACCCACGGTGACCACAAAGGGTTAAAGTCGTCATTTTTTGTTAAAAGTTCAGTAACGCAGCTTGAAGTTTTACCAGTATACTGGCACATATTCTTATGTCATTGTAAACGAAATTCAGTTAAGTGTTAAATATTCAGGTTCGTCGAAGAAATACCCGAGTGAAACCGGATGTGGAATCTGAAGCTATCAGCGACGTACTTTTACCGCGTATCAGGATAGGAATACCTCATATCGAATGAAAAGAAACGATCTGCCGTTTATTGTCCAGCGAAGAGAATTCTGCGAGATCCGACAACTATACTATCGACAGCGCGAACGCGAAAGTCTCTTCACGTCACCGACAGTGGTCAATGTTGCGTGACAGAAGGCTTCACGCTAGAAACAAAACACAAATGTGTCGGAAGTAAGAGGCAGGGGAGCAGCGAGAGCGCAGCGGGGGTAGGGGAGAAACGATAAGGGAGTAGGCGCCACGGGGTCGAAGTTTAACGTTTCTGTCTCGCTTGAGCCGTAACACCCTCTACTATATATTCGACTATTCATTATTCCTGTCACACTTTTCACTGCCGATTCCGCGCTGCGGATATGATGGAGATGTAGTGGCTGTCGGAAACCAGGTTTTTCGAAGCCAACTATATTGCCTCGATTCTCCGAATTTGTTAATGAACCAATAACACTTTTATTCAATAATGAAAAAATTACTATTCAAAATGAAAAAGTTACTATTCAAATACTTGGTGCATTTTACTGAAACAATTGAAAAATGTTACTATGCATTCCTTTCGAGGAGGGCCGTATTCTGTGATTTTAAATTATTAGTAAATTACAGTGGCGCTTGATAAAAATATGTTACAATCAATTATTATATCCAACGATAAAGTGGAATAAATAATGTCGCATTAATTGTGTAGATTTTGACATTTTAAAATTTTATCTGAAAAATCGCTGTTACGAAAATTCTTCTGCTAGTAACATTTTTCTAAGTTTTATTATTAAGATTTTCTTTAAACATTTTGTGCCATTTAACAACTTTTAACTTTTTTAAAGTTAAAGTTAACGTTAACGCTAAAGTTAAAGTTCTTAAAGTTAAAATAAACGTTTAAAGTTACTTTAACGCCGGAGCCTGAATTAGAAGGTCCGAAAAATCGTTTTTTTTTATTGCTTAAATCGATAGATAAATTGTCCAAGAACATATTTACAAAGTTACAAAGGCCAATTGTAAATATTTTTGAAGATACAAAGCCAAAAGCAGAGAAGCGTTGATTGATATTTCCTCATATTGAAAACTTTGAAGCGCGTTTTCTCCAGTTTTCATTTTCACGATTTTTCCAAATTGGCGGGCGTGATAGCAAAAAAACTAAACGAACTATTGAATCAAACCAAAGTTTATTTACTTTAGTATAATTATCTCTTCGAAGTGAACTAAAAAAGTTGTTGAAAAAGTCTTTTTAAATCATTTTTATAGCACGTTAAAGTGTTTTTTTCAAATACATACGGTTTTTTCAAGCCTGAGAAAAGTTATAATTTCAAGATTTTTTCAGCTTTTTCTTAGTTCACCCAGAAGAAAAATATACGACAATTGAAAAATGTATTGGTTTTTTTGTTTCAGTCAAGAATTACGAGCTGCATCTTTCCCGCCGATTGGAGACTGCAGTGGCAAGACGCACGTGGAATAGGCTGATAAATCTGCAGTCATTTATTGTTTCATGTTCAACTTTTTAAAAATATATTTCAAATATACATGAAAAGATACCTCAATGTTTACTGGGCTCACTTATTTTTTCCTTTGTAAAAAAATTCTCGAAAAAAACGCGTTTTTTGGATCTTCTAATTCAGGCCCCGGCCTTAAGTAACTTTAAACATTCACCCTGTTTTTATTGTCGTTACAAAATCTTAAGAATTTTTTTACATGCGGGAAATTTTTTACTTCGGAAAGGAACATTTATGTTAGATATTAATGTCGAATTTTGTCGAATCCATGAACACGCATTTGGTGATTTTGTTAACCAACTAAATAAACAAATAAATGTATTTTTTTCCAGGCGTACGCTTTACAATCTGCAGGTGTTGCTGGGAAATTTTGAAGAACAGATAAATGTAATTTGAGGAAAAATCTGAAGATGTATCTATTGAGATTGGCACTATCTCCTCATAGAATCCATTGCGGACTATTCGTTTTGTCGTAGGATATTTCTTTTTTGGGGTGTACTGTCTCGAATTTCTTTTTTATATTTTGTAGTTGGGTGTTTAGGAAATTTTTTTGTTGGTGAGGTCTTTTAAGTAGTGCAATATATATATATATATATATATATTTAGGGGGAATGTTTCGAATTTGAAGCATTCGAGTTCAAGGGCCATCCTCGTAATAGTTCATCACCCCTATACTCAACATTATGTAAGCCTAAATGTCTTTAAAATCACCTTCGGATAAATGTACGTATATTTATTGGAGGGCATTTCAAAGATCATCCTGTCCGGAAATCAGCGATTTCTTTTTTAAAAAACGTAAGGATCACTCCCAAAAGATCCAATTATGCCAATAGCCAACATTATGTAGATATAGACACTTTTTTACATATATATATATATATATATATATATACATACGTATATATATAATATGCGACGCAAACTTGGAACTGGGAGTGAACAGCTCTCTCGTATATGCGGGAGTTTCCCCGAGAGTGTACGAATAGTTTTATTTTATGATTTCGAATTCAGTGCTGGCCGCCAGGGCTGACGTTGGTAACGAGCTCGGGTTTTTACGGTGAACCACGACATTTAACGGGCTCTCACCACCACCACCACCACCCACCCACATGGCCCTGGGAAATGGGGAACGTGCTGCGCAACTCGGTTTTGTTGGTGTTTGCGTGTTCTGTTCATCCGCAAATCTGTCGACAGAGTTTTTTTTCCCATGTAATTTACGGTATTTTTTATTCAATCTCCATATAGACGTGGCCTGTACACACGTACGAGTATCCATTCGAATGAACATCGTGTTTTTTACGCAAAATGTAAACGTAGTATTTTCTTTTTTTTTCATAAAAAATCATCGACGCCATTTGGGACGAGAGAACAAATTGCGTATGCTTTTCAATGTATCCAATATCCATCAACACCATTGGAATAGTACATTTGGAGAGAACAATTTGAAGGGAAGCCAATCTGGGATAGGAATATTCTTATGTCCCGTTTTATTTACACCGAGAGATAGGGTTTGTTTTAATAAAATAGAATCTTTTTTTAATCACAGCCTATTAGACATTTGTTTGTCATTAAAGGAAATCATTTTTTCACTTTAATTTAGTAATGTGCGGAACCGTTGGTCCGACTTCAATACAATTCGACTTAATTTATTGGGACGTTGAATAAGTTCTCGCTGTTTTCCAACAGATGGCGTTACCAGAACTGCATGCGTGTAGTTTAAGATGGTAGCGCATCTATAAAAAAAAGTCGTATAAGCAAGCTTGAAATTCAGTGCATGTAATTTCCCCGAAGTGTAAACAACTTTCTTTTTCATAGTGTTAATTAAGTCAAATTCGTCAAAAAAAAAAAAGAGTATTTGCGGGGCATATTACTCAGTACTTTATTCATAAAAAATCTCCAGTTGGAGCACACAGATTTGTTGTTGAGACTTACGGCGACCATTCTCTATCGGAAACAACATGCAGAGATTGGTTTAGACGCTTCGAAAATAATGATTTTGGTGTTGAAGATAAAGAACGCTCTGACGCACCGGAAAAGTTTGAAGACGAAGAATCGGAGGTGTTACTTCATGAAGAATCATGACGCTCAAGACGCTAGCTGAACATGCAAAATCATCAGGAGTTGAGCACACAATAATTTCGAAACGTTTGGAATGAATAAAAACCAAGGACATTGGTTGCCCTACGAGTTAAAGCCGAGAGACGTCGAACGACGTCTTCTGCTTTAACTCGTGCTGACTTTTTGCTGAATTTTTTGTTGTTGTCTATTTTGGCTGCAAAAATAACTCACACGTTTTTACGTATTCTTATTAGAGTTTTACGGCTTCAACTTGCAAAAAAGGCTTTCGATGGTGATAAAAATAAACGAATGAAAAATGAGAAAAAAATCGTTGCATTCCACCAATGCAAACTTCAACGTTATTTTAATTCTCTTTTTCATAACTTTTTTCTTTGAAGCAACTTAAAAAAGGGAATTTTCGTCCTATATTAACGCTCAACATGGGGCAGATCAAGCTGCAGTCCGGAATGCACGCCTGATCTGTGCCATATGTCCACCGGATCAGACCAACCACGCGTCGTACGTATGGTTCCACTGATCGGGTCGACATCCGGCACGAATCCAGCGTGCCGTAATACCGCGCCTATGGACGCCATGTTACGGCGCCGCACAGGCTACCTTACTTCGGCCTGTACAGGGTGCCTTTTTACGCCCGTACTACGGTTCCACTAGTCCAGTGGACATCCGGCACTGATCAGGCGTGCCGTACTACGGCATTCCGGATCACAACTTGATAGGGGCCTGATCAGTCTTCCGGCTGCCGGATCAAAATTTCTACTCAGGTCATTCAACATCCCAATAAATAAACACAAATATTTTATGTAGTCATAAAAGGATACTGCTTCTAACACAAAAATGTTTATTGGACATTAATAGGATTCCACTCATGTCCAATAACCTCATTTATTCTGTTAAAAAATATTTTTGCTTCCGTCGGATTTTGTCAAATTAGCTGAACCTAACCCTGAAAAATTACCAATGAAATTTTGGAAATCTCAAAGCAATTCTGATCCTTTATTTTAAATTCTGAAAACTTTGGTGAAATTTTTTGGAAACTTCCAAAATTTCCGGCAATCTTTCTTTCAAATTCCGAATATTTCCGCATATGTATAAGACAAAATAATTTGTAATGACAAAAAGGACCAATCCCGATACTAAGTATTCACGTCTGTGAATTATTTTGTTTGTTTTTCAAATACGTTTTTTGTGCCCATCTGTCTCGTATTACGATAATTACGTTATGAAAAAAATTGACAAGATTATTTTTATCGATGAATTAGTTCTCTCATGGCTTCTTTTCAATTTTTAACTCGTTTAGGGTTAATCAGAGTGTCACACCCACTTTCACTCTGTTTTCTGGCTTTGACTATATTGTTTGGTCACTTGTTATCGGAGAAATCCCCGTGGTAAAATTTTGTGAATAAAATTTTGTAAAGAATAACTATAATTTCATTGACTAAAATAAACTATAGTAAATAAAATAGTTTCTTAAAAAAAAAAATTAAACTTACCACATTTAATTGTTTCAAACAGATCAATTCTCTCGATTAAGTCGTGTTTCTCATCTTTCAGGAATGAGAGAGAGAGAGATTTCCCAAGAATTCAGGAAAAGTTAACGGCCAGTTTTAGCAGTTTCGTGAGTATTGGTATTCCAGTTGTCACAGCAATTCGAATCACGAACGAATACAAAACGAGACACAGGCGCCACGGAAGTTGGGGATAATGATAGGCATTTTAGGGGTGTTTATGAGGCATTATGTGTAACTCAGCGGAAGAACGATCACCCAACCTGTCTCCGATCCTTTTCTCCCTCGATAAACTCGTACCGCTCATGCAAATATCTATATATTGTTGCCTACATTACCGACGGGGGTACAGACACAATTCAATTGTCCGTTCACAGTGACATCTATAATCCACCAAATTCAAAGCATAACAATCCTTGAATCGGCTTCTCGATTTGCACGGATTTCAATCCTTGAGGCTTTTCGATCTTGATGTATCGATTATGCAGTAATCGTTCGACTAAATGAAATAAAATTTTTCGGAAATAAGATTATATTTAGTCAGTTCGTCGCGAAACTTGTAGAAGCTAGACATTTTTCAGAAATTGAGGCATTGAAGGTTGTCACTTTTCGAAAATTTCATCATGCTACCTAACACGACATATATATTTTCACAACAATGAGCATACGTTAACTGAACCCACTATTTCACACATCTGCGGAGTTGGAGCGACGTACTTTATCGTTTTCTTGACAAATAATCGTAGGAATTTTTCAGGATCAGTTCACAAAAATATACAACGTCACGTGAGAACCTTCGTCTAAATGTCATTTTTCAATGTTTCGCCAACAACACACACCCATTTTGTCACAATTATCAATCACACACGTGATAGTTGTTGAAAATGTTCTGAATCATTCTTTAACAGAATGCAAGAATTTTAGTTTCAAAATACGTTTATCGAACATGGGCAGGTTGAGTATCTCTTCGATATGCAATTAGCTTAACGGCAAGTCAATTTTCGAACCATTTCGGTTATAGTTTCCCCTGGAAATTTCTTCTGTAATTTTCCATCAGTGACTAGACTCCAGCTGTAAAAATTGCGAATCATTCAGTTCGCCCGTTTTCAACCCTTCGTCGTCACCCTGGGTAGAATTGACCCGTCGATCAATTTTTGGCGTAAATATATAATAGTTTCCGGCTTCGAATGGGAGTGAATTCACCAGCTTACCTAGAGTTTGAAGTATCCTCATACCATAAAATTGAGATAGCTCTTCACATAGTGGAATAAATACCTATTTTGGAACGCGGACTATGCTACTATTTTTTCTCAAAATTAGCATATCTAAAGAGTATCACGTCCAAAACGTTTTAAGTAAAAATGTTGAAAATTCACGAAACTATGATTTTTTGAGCGAAAAAGTGTCTTTTTTGCGTTTGTACCTCAATATGGTTTTTTTTTAACATGAAGCCATTTTATTTCTTATTAATAATTTTTTCGTCCACCATCTAGAAAGTTTAAAGCATGTTCCGTAATTTTTTGAACCATTTTGGACGGATAGTTTGGTCACCATACTTTTTTTAAAACTGTTTGGGTAGAAGCGACCCAAGTGTGACCACCGCGATTGAATTTGAATGTTTTGAATTTAAGTTTTGAATTGAAGAATAGTTCCCAAAACTTTTTTGGATGTCTTTACTTGAGCCATTGGGTTCAGTTTCAGCTTAAATACCACTTCACGCATTTAGAACGTTTACGAAACACCCAAAATACAAATGATTATGTCACGCAATTTTTTTCAACTATTGCGTTCTTTCTCGACACGTGAAATTTTCCATCTCTCCATCACTCTGTATAAACACCCCGTTAAAGGGTCATTTTCTTGACTGACTGAATGTCGTTTCGTGTACAAAGCTCACAGCACCGCTGTTCTTCCTCAGCTGGTGGGACAGCGTGCTGGATAGCGACGCGGATCACGAAGAGATATGAAAAGTCTCGTATTCAGAGAGAAAGAGAGAGAAAGAGAGAGTCAACCCACCCCAAGTTTACCCAGGGATCATGCAGTGTTAAAAACTCCCCTGTTTGCCGGTGAAACGAGCGGCCTGCTCGCTCAAATACTGCCGTATAAGGGAACTGGAAGAAGGGTGACTCTTTGCCTTGACTCACCCTGGATCGTTACTGTACACCGAGTGTTTGTAGTGTTTTGAGATTCTGACGTTTTGACTAGGGAAATGTAGCTGTCAGTGAGAGAAGGTTTAACGCCTGCGTACATTTTCAAGTGGCTAGTTCCGACGTACCAAATCACACAAGCGATAAGAGACAGCAATTGCAGCGTGTGTGCATAAATTCTCTCATATTCCTACAGGGTTCCGTGGGATCCTTTTAAAAAAAATAATAATAATAATAAGATGAGAATTACTCCGATATTTATGATTGATGAAATGCTAGCTATGCAAAGTACTCGAATATCGCTGTCAGAAATTCGAAAAAAGTTCCCTTAGTTAGTTAACTTACGAAATAGTTTCAGATGGCGAAAAATTGTCTTTGTGTCGGCTCCAATGATTTCAAAATAAATGCGAAAAAAAAATAAGTGAACTCAAATGCCAGGAAGGTCGGAAGGTGATACGAACGAATTTATCGAGGCGTACCAGGAGAACGAAATAATTAAAGCGAAGAGAGGTTTTACAAGTGGGGACAGGTATTTGGCATTGGGGGTTCTGAATCGTCGTACCGAGATAAAGTGTAATTAACATACGGAGACATACGGGAGAGCAGAAAATTTGATAGAATAGAAGTGGAAAAAATTGCGTCGTATGACATGGTAGGATGCGAATGGAAGTGAGGTTGTCGAAGAAGCGGAAAAATAATGTTTAATCGGTGGAAAAACTCGGTACCTGTGCGATCATACGTTCTTCAAAAATAATAAAATATGAGAATGCACGGAAAGAGAAAAGCACACAGGGAACAAGGGGTAGGAGGGTGTAGCAAAAGCAGAAAAAAGAGCAGTATCCTCACAGATAGCTGGCTTCTGCTGCTGGTGAAGGTGAAGGCACCTTGTCAGAGAGTACAGAACGATTATTTTGTTTTAATTTTTAATTGAAAAAAGACGCCCGGATGCGTTGGCTTGGAAATCCTGATCAGTCGCCTGGCAATTGGTATCTACGTAGAGAGCTAAGTCCCGCAGTTAAAAGGATATGAGCTAACGAGACGGTGGTCTTGATCGGATTACAGAGATTCGTCAGAGGACTGTCACTTTGATTTTTATGGTTCACATTATTCCCAGTGAATATGATTTTTTTTCGTAACTGATGACGTCGTTATGAGCGTAACTTGTCGCTTATATCCGCATAAGCTTTCGACGGCTAAAGAGCCTCAAACGAATAAGGTAACAATGGAAAAAATATTATTTCATTGCTCCAATAAAAATTTCGAAGCATACGGTAAGAATTTTCATCTCGTTCTTCATTCTCGACGAAACAAATATCCAAACATGAATAAACAAAGACATTGACAATGAGCAAAGAAGAAGAAGGGCATTCAAACAATTTTTGTTTATTTTTCGGTCTGCTTGTTTATTAACTAAAAACTCAAGAACCAAGCCAATTTTAATGAAATTTTGTGTGCATGTTACGAATAGAGGAAAACTATATTTACAAGATATAGTAAACGGCTTTTTATCATCAAAGTCATTCCAATAAATGCAAAGAATAACCATGACATTTTTTTTTCTTTCCAATCGAACAACGTCCGCTACAGTTTGAGAAATATTCCAACAAGCGCTCCCCACTCCCAGTGACTAAACTAAATTAAGGGAAAGAATTTTGCAAACATTTTCTACCAAAGGATGCTCGTATTGAGATTTTTTTTTTACTTTCGAATAAGGGGTCACAGTTGTCGAAAAACGGAAGTACGAGTACGCGTATTATACGCAATGATGAACGACGTAGTCTGAAATACACGAGGAATGTGCGATATATATCCGGGAGGATGGCTTGCAGGACATTGGTCAGGATCTACCTGTCGATATCGTACGGCCGCTCGCTCGTGAAGTATTTCATATACGGATTTTCTCCTTTCCAGAACTATCCTCGAATGCACAACACGCTGGTATGTTCGTCGATCCGCTATATCACCGTCTTTCTCTTGCGTTATAAAACACAGGTAACTCCTGTATTTATGTGATATATGTTTCGGCGTACCGTACACGACGGTGCGAAAAATAAAGCAACAAGGAATAATAAATTAACAAAAAAGATCGGGCATACGAAATATCTTCGGTAAATACCGTAAGACCGAAGGTGAATTATTTTCATCTCACTGCTTACACTGTCTGTATTCCAAAATTTGAAAAATCTACTGATGTCGCTTAAAAAGTGTATACCGAAATAAATATTATATATAGTGTCGGAAAATTTATGAATTATCGCACTCGAAAATGTAACATAACAAAATAGGAACAATGTAATATAAGAAAATTTAAAAGAAACTCTCTGTTACGCCTAGTCATTTATATATTACAGTGGGTAAAAAAGTATTTGCATACCTTGTGTTTTTCAAATTATCCTACGAAAAAAAAAATACTTGAGCATTTTTTTTTCGGAGAAAAATAAAATGTTCGAAAAAATGATCCTTCGAAAAACACGAGGTGTGCAAATACTTTTTTTACCCACTGTATATATATTTGGCAATGACCCTCAAGTTTTACTACTAATTTGTACAACGCAAAAAATTCTACATTCCAAGATTCGAGGTTTCACCGGAAAATTACATTATGGAGTAGAATTTTCGATCTGCAATAGTTGAATAACGACTGAAGAATTTTTATTAATAATTCATATTTTCCAGAAGATTACGCAGTCAACAATTACTCCACTCTTTAATTAGGGCACTTTCAGCTATAATCGAGCGACTTAAGGTAGTTGCAAAATTCAAACACGTTTGAAAATTTACCAAAAAAATGGTGGCACTGCTTGAATCACTGCTTTGAAATTATCCATGATTATGAAGATTCCTATAACTTTCTTTAAATAAAAAAGAGTAAACATCCCAACGCAAGTGAATATTGAGAAAGCCTCGACATTTCAAGTTTATTTTTGACTATTTTTCTCGACGATATTTGCACTTACGAACGTAGCATAAATCGAATAAAATCGAAAGACTTCGCGGGTAATAAAAAATGAATATAAATAAAAACGATAGAACCATAAATTGCCGGTTATATTATATGCCCCGGATGTTTCTGTCGGATCAGGCACATCCGTGACTCTCCTGGATAGAGGCGGGAGATGCTAATCCTTCCCGTCGCTTTATGAAAAGAGCGAAGCAACGAGAGAGCGGAAGGGCGAAGGAGAGAAGAGGGCAGATAAATGTAACTCCTGCGCTGGTATGATAATATTTTGAGAGCCAAAGCAGACAAAGCTAGTTCCTTTTCCAAAATCCCTTCACGAGTATATCCGTCGATTATTTTTTTCGACTATTAAAAAATTAAATAATAAAATACCCGATATTCGCCACTGCGATTGAATGACGAGAATCAGCAAAAACTGCAAGATTTTCGTATTTTGTTGAAAAATCAAATTTCTTTTTGGCACGGTAGTTCGGTTTCTTTTGGGGGAAGCAGAACAACTGTGCAAGGATGCCGAGGGCCTGGACGAATAGGGATAAAGTAGTTCAACTGCGCGCAAGCATTCGCCACCCTCGCAAACCGTCGCGCCAGGGCAAACAACATAAATTTCAGATTTGTTTCATAACCGTCTAGCCGCAGAACAAAAGTTCTCTCTCTTCCGTTTATCACCAATATTCTTTCTTTATCCGGTGGCTAATTTTTTCTCATTCTCGTGATCATCCTTTTTTTTCTCGTACCAAACTACCTCGAACTACTTTCGATGTTTGAATATTTTTCGTTATGATTATTCGTTTCTCTCGTATCAATTATTGTTCATAGGCTCATATTGTTACCATAATTTGGCAGTTTAGAATAAATAAAATAAGAGAGCCATTGCTGCAAGATTGTGCACTCTTATTTTTGCGAAACGAATAAAAGTATCTTTTAGGATCATGACGATCCAATTATTCCGACGATGTTGACCCTCGTTGCGAATTCTCGTTCTCACACCACAATCCTCAATGATTTTGCTCTTTGACGAGGTCGGTTCGCTGCAATCGCGCCAGTTCTCGAGACAAACCATGGTTGGGTGTACGAGCGGGTAGTTAGGGGTTGCCCGTAATGCAGTAATGAAGGCTTACTGCCATGGAAACGAAATCCGCTTATAGCCAACCACTCATCTCTCGTGCGTGTGTGCATTATCGATAGGTGTGTGATACCCCCCTTACCGATCGCCCACCTTACCCATCTCCATCGCCCATTTCCCCATATACCATGCAGCCGTAGTCGTGGTAGTGGTGGAAAGGTATGTTCTTCCGATTATCCGTGGGAATTTGGGAAGGACGCCTCGAGGCTCCAGCTGGATAACTTTTTTGGGAAAAACAACCCCCGATGACATATACTTGTTGAAATTGAATTAAAAAAACGATCCAACGAAAAAAAATAATTGACATAGCGGATAGGAAGTTCCTTGCAGATTTTGGAGTTCTAGGGAGGATAAAGATAATTCAATATATTTCCGGCATGCATACGTGTAATATTCGAAATGTGATGAAAACCGTTTTTTTTTTGTTACACAGCGTTTATGGATCAGCCAATCTATGAAACGAACGTTTCCAGAAAAACCTCACCGCTTTCTTTGACCGGAAAAACATTTCGCGCGTACAGTTTATTACGGAATACATGAAGCAACCTGCTACAGAAGAGATGATTACCGCGGTAATGTTCTCGTTTTTTTAATGATGCGTGAAGTTAAGGCAGTATTGTTGGGTAGAAATTTGAAGAAATTGTTTTCTTTTAAATATAATTTTATTATTCTACAAACCTTTTAGATTCTCGAATCTATGTTTGAAATCAGCAACGACGATATCTCGATAACCAATTGGCTGATTGAGGTCAGATTTGGCATACACCTTCAGTAGACTGTTTTTCACCGTTGGTAGGAGAATTGTGTCGAAATAATTTTTTAAAATATAACTCGTAGTATGGGCAGAAAGATAGGAAAAATTGATAAACAAATTTTAGTATGCCGCAATTTTGTAAATTTTTTTTTGCTTAATCCGTTACCAAACATTATAACACCCATACAGATTAAAAATATGTTTAGTGTTTTTTTTCTCACGTTTTTACAACATCCACAACTCTGGTCGCAATTGGGGGCGTTTTTCGCGCACCGTTGTAAAGCAACGTACAAAAGTGAATGATGATACATTTTTTCTTGTAATTTATAAATATCCATGAAGCATAAATAAACCTGTGTAAAAAAAAATTCCGAAAGAAAACTGAAATAATTTAACAGTTATTCCATCCTAAAAATCAAATCATCGCTCTAGACAACGATATTGTCTTAAGAACAAATAAAACATATGAACATAATTAACAATATATGTGTAATAGTAATTTAGTACAAACGTACAATAAAATATTGAAGATAACGAAAAAAAACTCCTTGAAACTTGAACTTTTTTAGCCTTTCCGGCCATCAAAAAATTCAATGACCAAATCGTTTTCTGGCAGCACAATCATCAGAGTTACAATGGAACTCTGATGGATTTATTATACGGATCCAATCCTTATGTCTTTTCAAGAATACAATTTCGTCGAATGTAATATTCATTACTGTACGTCGGATCGCAACAGGCATTCAGAGCCAACTAACCGTTCGTGTACGTGGGACACAAACGTACGCCGGGAGACCGGACACTGATAGTCAGCCCACGGGAAGTGTTAATATTTGCAACGGCCGAGGTTACCGAAGCTGTGGCTACTCCGATCCTCCCCCCCCCCCCCCCCCCCCCCAATCTTTTTACATGAAAAATGTAATTTTTTTCACACGCGACATTTTTTTCCATCGAAGCAATTTTGTAAGTAGGCTTGAAAATTCCTTGTTAACCCAACTTCTGTTTTATCGGGTGAAAAGGAACGAGATGTTTTAGTGTCGTCGTGAAATGGAAATCAGTCGATCGACGTCGGCGATACAATCAGCCGCGATAAACAAATACGAGGGATTGTTCTCTACCCCAGGCACCATGTCGTGCTGAGCTCTCGGTTTCTTCTCTCGAAATTTAAAGGAATTAAAGGAACGTTTCGTTACTTATATTGGCCAACCCTCTCCCCTATCTTACTTCCCTTACTTCCGACGTTGCGAGCGTAGTCTACTGTTTTTATCTGCCTTGCCCTCAGCGAGCATCCGGCCGAATGTAAAAAGAGCAAACTTTTAACACGCTCCCTACTTTCTTTCAATTGAACACGACGGGGGGTTTCAGGAAAATACCGAACATGATAAAACCTGCTATAAAGATGATAATGGGGTTTACCTTGTGATCATGGGATAAACAAACCACGATAATCATAATATAATTAATCAAAAAAATCGAAATCCAAAAGAAAGTCCTTACTGATTTTTTTCACAATGGAAAGTATATAGTAAAAAAGAAAGGACACACTCAGGATCGTTTCCCTTAAAAATTGCTCCAAATGGAGTTAGCTCAGGCCCTCGATTTTTATTCCCGATTACTAAGATCTATTATTCAAGATGCTTTCTTCAACAGCTCTATTAACGCCCTAAATCTACGTTTTTCCTTGACTTTTATTCTCCCACAAGGAAAGGTACGCCGAAGAATATTGTGGCCCTCGGAAAAGTGAGTCTCGTTCCTTAAAAGGCAAAAGGCAAAGACGCTTTGAATTATTGAGGCGATTCCTGGATTTGCAGTAGGACGACAGGCGTCTCGGGAATTAAAAAATCTTCATGTCCTCGAAAGGGTCCCTTTCGAGATTTCTCGTTTTTTGCCGTCTGTTTGGTCCTGATGACATCCCAATGAGCGGATCGACTGAAAAACTCTCGCTTGCAGTGCGACGTATTTGCTCGCGAGTGAATTAAAAATGAAGATAGAATAAGGCACGTGCCAGTGAATCCGCTAGGCGCAGAGGGTGGCTTTGGTTTCAAGCCAAAGCCTCCTTCGCCGTTCTCCCGTTTATTTTGCTTCGAGGATGGACTACCATCGGTTAACGCATCCAATTGTTGGTGTTGGTGCAGCAATGGATCCGGACCGCAGCAGCCGTGAATCATTTACAAGATCGTGTGAGCCGTAACGTTGACCAATAAAACTACGTTTCAGCATGGGAAAATTTAACTACCGAGAATACCGTTATAGATCTTGAAAGTGACGATTCATTCCTGAGGTATTTCGAGAAATCGGCGAATGATAAACAGCGCAAAGTTACCAAATTGACAAAACAAATCAAGCCACAAACTCCACCTCTTTGATTGAGAGGCCGAAATTCAATGAGTCAATGTATTCGAATAAATGTGCCACTTCCTATTGCATAGTTTTTATTTACGTTGAAACTTTTGTCGAAATTACCTCAACCTACATCAGCGATCATGTTTCTTGTGCCATTGATAGTTGGTGCTAAGTATTTTTGTTCCGTAAACACTCTACAAAAGAATCTCGGCGGTGATCATTGACCTAAAGAACCGTCGATGACTTTGATTGACTTTCGCCAGTCAGAGTGGTGGCTTCTATTCTACTTTTGAATGTTTCTTCAAACTATCTTGTAGAAGAACTTGGATGGTGGCAATTATTTAAAGAGTTCGTACTATGTATAGTCAAACTCACCCCTTCCGCTCCTTCCAACGAACCTCAAATCGTTGAATTTAGCAACCTGATTCTTCATGAACGCTGTCGAATTTCTCAACTCAGCGCAACAGTTTTCATCGTTTCCGGCGCACACGGTGACCAGGGTGCCGTCGTCGACGTCGCCCAATGCGACCACTTTAAATGCCATTGGTAGGGTCTTGTTGGAACGCCAGTGAGGCGGCAGAACGGTGCAGACCACATGAGGACAACCTTTGGCACGTCGGGTACACAGCACTATGAAGCATATAATCTAACTTTGGGAAGTCACGGTTTCACAACTTTCCGAGCAATCGCACATATAAAATATGGCTTTCATAAGGACCTCAAAGTACACGGTAAATGAGATATATGCGCGTGTCAATTATAACATATGCCCTCATTACTGGTCACATCCTCAAACTGATAAACGGATGAATTTGAGCATCAGCCTCAACAGCCCCACGGCTCCATGTCATTTTGTCATCATGTTATTAGATCACATGATCCAACAATGTCAATTACAATAACACTACGAAGATACTGAAATAGGATTTTATTGTATGCATCAACAAATTCCAAGTCAGAAATCCTTGCGTGATCAATAATATGGATATTAATTATAATTTCTGATACTAATTCATTTAATATGAAGTTAAAGTTTAATTCGTATATTTTTGGAATTAGAAAAGCTTGGCACTTTGGCAATAACGTCATGATGAATCTTAAATCTCACCTGTCCGGATAAGTTCACCAGGATGCTCCGCCAATAAACCGTCGAGGGTCCGCTCGGCAAGTATCTCAGCGGTAATCGAGTACTCGGACAGATGGCTGTTCGCGGAAGCCGAACCTTGATTAGGTTCCTGAGCAGGCGCTCCATTCGTCAGGTGCATTCTCCTCCTTGAGGACGAACGTCTTGTCTTTCTAAGCCGGACACCACCGATTTGAGTGGACGACTGCAGAGGCTGACGATGATTTGGAAGAGCGACTCGTGGATCTGGATGATACTCCAGCCCCAGAGGACGGTCCTCAGTCCGTACGTCACGCAGAGGATTAGTCATGGGAAATTAATCATCGGCTCGATCACCGACCGTCAGCGAAAACAGATGAGCAGAATTAGGATCTTAGGGATCCAAGGAGAGTCTTGTGTCAGTGCAGCCAAACAGCCCTTCAGTCACAAATATTTTTTATATATCTTCACGTCGTTGGAAAACTTGTTCTCGAAAGCTTGCCTTTTTCCTTCATTCCTTACTATTTTGGAATTGTTTTTCAAGTATGATGACCGGTAGAAAACTCCTGAAGGGGAAGAATCATGTCATGCAACAACTGACGACGCAACAACACCTATTTAACACCCTCCGATTTCCCCGATCCAGCCAGAAGACTTCGCGACTGATCCGACACCTTGTTTGTTCGTCGCCACTACCCTAGTAATGGTGAGATTAGATTTGTAGTTGTCTGTATAAAAAAAAGAGTCTGACTGGATTCGATGGAGTGGAGAAGAAAAAGGGGGCTGAGGGTCTGAGTTCTAGGTTTCCCTCAGCAAAAGCCAGCCCTCGCCGATCCTTTGATCCTTATTTCATTATCCTATGACGGTACCGCGGCACCGTAGCAGTAGCAGCATCCGTTTGCAAATTCTTCTTCTTGTTCTTTGCCTCCTTATCTTCAGCGTCACTCTCAAATGCCAAGTCGTGGAGAAAATTCGTTTTATTGGAATTTAAAGACTGATTCGTATCTTGGGCTTGCCGCTGTAGTTTGTTTCGTATGTTCTTCTTTCTTTTTCTTCCGTTGGGGTTCACGAGACGTTTGAGGTAGCAGCAACCGATCGTGATCGCAGATTCGATTCCTTCGTACCGCTCAATTGTACTTCTTGTATCCGATTAATTTTACTTTCCATTCAAATCGCTGACGAAAATATCTCGATACAAGACATTACCGGCCAAGCGAAAGACTTGAAAGTTTCGGTCAACAAGTGCACCGTTACTTGATCACAATCGACTGCGCATGCCAATCACGTAGCTACAAAAACAGCTTTCCACTAAACGTCAAGGCAGCATGATGAAAACTTAGAGGACCAAGTGCACGATGTTTAGGACTACACTCTTCTTTATTCCATCATATTGTATGTTATTACGATTTTACCAATTTACGCGCTAACAATACAGAAATGAAATATTATTGAAGATACCACGTCTCAATGATGCATTTCCAATAATGACCGTGTGCAACCGGTTTTTATTCATGCCAGGCAATATTTCATCCGCAATTTTCGATCACGAGTACAAAATACAAGTTGTCTGGCATCGTCGCACATGATACGAATAATCCAGATCGTCGTCGCGCACTTTATAATTAAGGTTCACCATTTGAAAACGTCACTCCATAGCGTTCAGTTAGAGCTTCGAAAACAAAAACGTGTCCAAGACGACGGATTTTTCATACGTGTATAGTTGCACTTTTCACTCTTTCTCTCGATCCATTCGGCAAAAATCACTTCACGATGTACCGCTTGGGTATGAACCCCTCGGTCGATGTCTGCATTAAGAACCGCAACTGTTGACTTTTCTATCGCGGTTTACACGAATCGTATAACTCGGATGCCAATGGTAGAATACATTGTGAAGGACCAATAATGCATTTCGACATACGACAAGTTGTAAGAACACTCAACAGTTCTGCATGGTAGTTAGTCACAATGAACATCCGGTCTTCCTTGGTCTCGGCGTGAGCTTCCGGTATCCTAAACCATCGGTTCCACTGATAGCCAGTAAAGCGCATGGAACGTATACGGTTAAATAGGGTGTTACGACTCCGTACGCGCGGTCTCGTTTCGGTTACGTTGGCGGACGGCAAGAGCAGAGCACAAGAGCAGAGAGGCAGTCAGGCAGGCCGTGGTGGCGGAAGCGGTGGAAGGTGGTGTGGCGGCTTCTGTGGTGGAGCCGCGCGGTGTGGTTGCGGTGTATTTTTGAGGCCGCGACGCCCCCAGCCACCTTGCACCCCGGCCCCCGAGCAGCCCCGCAGCCGCCATCCCGCTCGCCCCCTTTGCCCTCCTCGACGACTCGCCGCAGCGCGCGCTATGTCGATGGTGGGGGTTGTGCTTTTTCCTCGCTTGGTGGGGAAAAAGTAACCTATCTCACTCTAACTCCACCTTTCCACCTCTTACCCACTCGTTTATATTTTACTACTACCCTCACTTTTCACCCTCCTCTATCGCGAATCACCCTCTTTTCACTCTCTTCTTTTATCTCACTCCCACGTTCGGTCCTCCGGTCGCTTCTTCTGAATTATCGTCATATTTCTGTCCTCTTCTATAATCCACCAGCCCTCACCCCCCTCTTTCCACCCCCGCATTTATTTCCTTCTCCCTTCAACGCTTTTCCGTCGCGTTGTTCTCTTTCTCAGTGTTCGCTGTTTCGGTTCTCGATAACCGTGGTGTTCGCAGCAATGGGTGACGAAGGAGACAGAACAAACACCACCCAGAGGAAGTAACTAACCCCCATCTGCCACCCTCCCTCGTTTGCCGGCCTGCTTAAGCGTCAGCTTGGTCGTCTGGCGTGACTGCCGATTAACGGCTCTCAGGTCGTGGATCTCTTTAGAAGTCTTTTCTCGGATCCAACCCTGAAGAGAGTACGAGGCAAAAGCTTCGCAGCGACGTTGACGACGGAAAGATTCACGAACTCCCTGCTTACCGTGATAAGAAGCCTCGTTATTTCTTTTTCCCGCTCTTCTCCCGGAAGATTATGGAAACAGAAGAAAACAATCATTGAATATAATCTGTATACTTGCAAGTTTAGTTTACTTTTACGGTCGACAAATGGGTTCATTAGAGATTTAGAGCCATAGAGGAATAGTAAAATATTGTGTGATAAATGTTGTGCGATTTTTACGAATTCTTCAGACCTTTAACAAATCTGTTTTCAATGCCCTTCATACAACCAAACAGAACAAGATTAGAATCAAACATGATACGATTTGAATTATGACTCGCGGACTTTCGAACGCCACACATGGAAAAATAACTATAGACTACCTTCTAACAAGAATCTTCTAACAAGAATAACTATAGACTACCTTCTAACAAGAATCAAATACAGTTAAACTTTCGACAGCAAGTTTTGCCCCCGGCTGTATTTTCTTATCTATTATTCAAGAAAATAGGGAAGGGGTAGGTGGAGATAGTATAAAGCACGGGAAAGTGTAGAGAACAATAGAGGTGTCCAAAGGGGCCGCGAAAATCTTCGGATAATGAGTCAACTTGGATTCATCAGTACCGGATGACATTAAGAAAATTTCATCGTCGTTACCATGAAAAATAAGGGCTCCCGTGCCGTGTAACAAGACTGGCCCTTCACGTCGAAAAGGAAATTTCGTTCGAGGAACCGGGTGTACGTTTCTCGGCGGGCTACGAAATTAAACTGAAGCCCAAAGACGAGAAAACAAAGAGACCGGAACGGAGTACGATGAACGACGAGAAGCTGGGTGCCCCCTACGAGTACAGTTGCGTTTAGCGCGAAAAGGAGTATAGGGGTTGGTGGAAGCAACGCGGAATTCACCGCTAGTGGTTGGGGTCGAAGAAGAAGAAGAAGAAGAAGCGTCGCGACACCGAGGGAGAGTGTTTCCGCGCCCTTCGACGGAAAACCAACCCCTAACTGTTTTTCCTTCCTATATCTCTTTCGTCTATCCTCAACGAATTCTTCGACTAGTTATGTCAATGCAAGGGGAAACACCCGAAAAAGAGAAGAATAACGGCATCGCCACCTTATTTCGTTTCAAGATACGATATGGTAGTTCGGAGTCTCATCAATAAAAAAACTCGAACTACCAATTTAATCTTGCGAAAAGAACTAAAAGGTTAATAAAATCTCAGAACTAGAAATTTCAACACTTTAAAAAATTTTGTTTGGCATAATTGTCCAACATGTTTGCCAACGTTATTTTCATCGAGAAAAAAAATTGCAACAACACCAATATATTTGTTGTTAATAATTATTCGTATACTCTGGCAGCCTTTCACGACTATTTGAATTACTGTATCGCGTTTACACAGGGACACAGGGAAACTGTAAAAAGACTTTGCCAATAAAGACGTCTATATCTTTTTACCGCAGCCACCCGCTCGGTAGTCAGGGTCCGGGACAGTGCACCGTTGAGCGGTCCCCCTCCCACGTATTGGCCGAAACCGACTCTGCTTTACATTGAAAAAGCCGTAAATCGGTCTCGTCCCCGCTACATCGTCGAAACATTATTACCAATAAGTTCAATGTAAATCGATAAAAAAATCATATCCTGTGGATTTTTAGACGATAGAACAGATCATAGACGTGCACATTGCCGATAATTTCTCCAAATCTGGAATCGTTCGTCTAAAAAACATAAAAAATTGATAGTGTAATATACTCGTGAAAGTAACAAATGCGTATAGATTTGGTCACACTACAGTCGTGATTAGTCGTATCTGAAAATTAAGGGGAATTGTATCTTAAGGTATTCCTTTTACGAAGCCGAATTTTCAACAATTAAGTGATTTTTGTCGGGAATTAAGTAAAAATATATCCCAGTATACTGGTAAAATTTCAAGCTAAATGACCGAACTTTTAGCAAAAAATGATTGATTATATGTGATTAACAGAAGAATATTCGTAACCGCGACTACTCAGAGAACATGTAGAAATGCCTAAATCTACAAAGTATATGCAAAATTTTTCATTCCAGTTCATCGTTGGATATAATAATTGATTGTAACTCATTTTTATTAAGCGCCACTGTAATTTACTAATGATTCAAAAGGGTCCTGGCTCATACGCCTCCAAAATACGATCTTCCACGAAAGGAATACCTTAAGCACCTCAGACTTTACCATTTGGCAATTCGAAGCCACCAAAGTCATACGAACTTTCGCGATTTTCATTGAATTTTTAATTCGATTTGACGAAAATATTATTGTCATTAAATATTGATATTATTGAAGTATTGAAAAATCCACATTTCACCAATTAAAATGCGTAGATACGAATCAAGGATGAGAACTATATTCTTACAGCCGGCCTAATGTTCCTCACTTTTTTAGGAGCTACCGTTGAGTTGACTATCGATCATGACGTATCTGTAGCAAGCTGTTAAAGGATCGAGCGATCCCCCAACGATAAAACGAGACACAGTAAGCAGTACCCCCTTTCCCTCTCTCGCATAAGCTTAAGCCCCCATGGACAACAATGGAAACTGAGCCTCTATCCTACGCCTCGACATCCCTATTTTGCTCATCGACCCGCGCCATTCGATTCGCACTTTGTCATGCATCGAGTTCGATGCACCATTGTCCATCGCCTATTTTTTTCCTTTTCTTTTTTTTTATAGCTATACGTAAACGCTACTCCCACGGACCAGACCCTTTAGCTTTTATATTCGTCACGTCTTTTTGTCAGTTATCTTCGTATCTGGAGATCGGTCATCCTGAAATCTTTTCCACCTTGTCGAAAGCTTGTGAACCGTGACATTGATTGATACAGATTTTTTTTTCGCTTTTTCGATCCAAAGGTACCTGAATGTTCATCTGTTATTGTATTAATTTATGTAAATATGTAGAGCCCGCACCAACATTTGTTTTTGTGATTTTTATGTTACAAGTTATTTTCTTTTCCGCGGATAAAAGAGCTACCCTTACCATGAAAAATAATGCTTCGATTTCAATCCCGTTAAAGGTAAAACTTTGCAAGTGGAACAAATAGAGTAAAAATTATCTTGAGTAGATGAGATCGTCGAGGTTCTCCATCATTTTTCTCAGCTTCACTCTACTCTTCTACTATCTCAATATGCAAAGCAAGGATTATCCAACAGAGCGCGTTTGTTCAGAGAATTCTTTAGCCCAACTCATCGACAACATTCCACTGTAATAAAAATGTTCAGCAAACGCAAATGCTGGAAATAGTATTCCTAAAAATACTTTATTATTTTTATTCTTTTACCAATGGAATGCTTAGTTGGAAATTGATTTATATACAAGTGGTCGTGTACTGCTCATTTTTACGTTATACCTACATACATTTATACGTTTACATACACATAAAAACCTCGATTAACCAGGCTGGGTGGGACCGAAGAGTCCACGGATAATCAGAATTTGTATAATGTTTTTTTTGGTTGGTACATTATTATGAAAAAAAAACAATATATATACGAGCTATTATAAAGACTAATACGACTTTGGTATACATTTATACAGTAATCAGTCGCTCCTTTAGCTTCTTTTCTGGATAAAATGTGTTACTTTAATCTGCTTCTGACTTCTACATTAGTTTGCTGCTATTACTTGTCTCATTCGCCTGAGGTTCTTCAAGATATTGATAGTAGTGGCATCCGCCTGTTGTTCTAAATAATCCAAAACGATTTGAATCGCCTCTCCAGCTTGTCCGTATGTGACTGGTTTAATCGATAGCAAACTCTCATCGCTATCGGATTTATCTTCTACCTCTGATCCCATAGGCAATGCGTATGATTGTTTTAGCACATCCCGTATTAAATCTTCGCCCGTGAGAACTTCATTCCCCCAATCACGCTTATCGCATTGCAACCGCAGCTCGATTTCCAATTCTTCTATGCCTACCAATCCATCTACTTCTTGTAGTACTGCTGCAAAGTCATAAGACGATAGAATATTCCCATATGTCTCCAAAGCTTCGGTCTGGATCTCAATGCTGCCTTCTGCCGGTGTTATTTTTTGGAACGACCATGCAATACTTTCATTTTTACTCAATTCTATGCACGAGCGACTGCGTAAATTGCCTCCTTGATATTCAACGACTTCCAGAATGTCAACACATAACGGTCTCCAATCAAGTTGGTCATGAGACCTCTTCTATAAAATTAACGATTTCAGTATGTATTACGTCGCGCGCGAAAATACAAGTGGCGAGAGCCTGGCACGGTTAATCCGCTGCCCGTTTAATCTGCACCCAGTTAATCGAGGTTTTACCATATATACATATAGGGAAAAGCGGCTTTGAAGACATTCGAATTCCAAATGACAAGAAGTAATTACGAGAACCGTTCTGTCCTCAAAATCGCAGATTCGTTGAAAAAACATTAGGGACTGCCGTTAAAACAGTTTTAAAACGACAACTTTTAAAATATACTTTTCCCTTATGAATATATACATAAGTATATAGTATTCATATACTTTCGAAATTATCGATGATCTTAGAAACTTTTCCATTCCACTGTCCTCTTGTTGTTTAACGATAAACAGTACTTTGGCCCTTTAGAAAAAAATTTTCCGGCTGGACTCGCTCTATCGGATTTTTCACCCTCCCGTTGCCGTTAAATCCCTTTTCGACCATAACGATATACAGCGTGACCCGCAAGCGCGCAACCCGGCAGAATACACGGGTTGCAATAGGGGTGCACCTAGCCCGCTTCGTCGAGCCCCCCCCCCCCCCCCCCCGAGCCTCGAGAAATGCTAGGAATGGGGAACTGTTGCGTCACAAATCGCCACGGCGTCATCGTCGATGAATGCACGAAGATAATGGACGCACTTTTACGTTCAAATTAATTGGACCAATTATCGAGGTCGAACAATTACCTATCCGGTGACCAATTAGATTGGTCGGTATTTGCCATCATTGAACGATCGTTGTCCTGCAGATTTATATTTTACTATCGTTGCGTCTCTCGATGAACAGGAAATGTTGGAGTAAATTGAAAAAAAACAATATATACGTCCTATATATTTTTTTATGCTACGATGGAGCGCCGTTTTTGTTTACCCCATGGTCTGGCAAAAAGTACGCTATTGCCCACTTTTCAAAATATCCGTAAAAAAAACCCTTCGATGAATATTGCATTCGGGGACTGAGGCCGAAACAAAATGCGAAATAGCCCTCAATAAACTACTAAGAAATAGTGGAATTTCATAGTAGTTTGTGAAGAAATTTCTCTTAGACAAAAATCGTGATCAGTTTTTCCAACCCCGTTCAATTCGGTATCGACCATCTTCGACCAGTATTCTTCTGATGTATTAACTCTCGGAACGATACCATAGCGTTTATATATTATTTTGTATAAAGATCAGGATATACTAATAAGAACTATTCGTTCAGTTTTCATGCAAGAAACAAGTTTTTATTGCAAAAATGATGAATGTTTCGTATCCCTTGTAGCAACGACGGAAGCGTCAAGCGAGCAGAACTTGGCGCCGAACAGTCGCGCGAGTGGTGACCACGTGACGAACATTTTTTTTCGGATATACCACGACACAAAACTCGACGGTATCGCGATACACTTCGTGCAATTATGAACGCACTGCCGATCAGGAATGTCCTGATTTTAGCATGAAGATTTAAGGATAACATCTTCGTGCGCACTTCACTATAGCCTCAACACACTTTGGAACACTGCTGAATATTAAGCCCATATTCCGAATAAACGTCAAGAAGACGGAAGTTTTGCCACGTACGATGAGATAGATTCAAAAAAGGAATGGACCAAACATAAAAATTTTCTAATTGGGAAGTTCGTAAGTAACCAGCGTTCGATGCAAAAGCTCAAAATTACACCAAGAAGCAGAATAAAAGTAGAATCGGTTCGAAGATTATCGTTTAGTCAGAAAGCCCCGCAAAATGTTTCGTTCGACAACGTTCTAGAATTTGTCTTACCAGTTTCGCGTCAAGGGCTCACGATGTTCTTATAAACATTCACTGCTCTTCTAAATATCGACAAACGCACTGTTGAGCACGACGGACAAACCAATTGAAAGACGAAGAAATTTCGAAAATTCGAACTCCCTTTGATATTTAAAATATCCTAATTGAATCAATGGTCCGGTGTAAAAATGCACGAAGAACACAAAAAGCGACAGAAAAATAATCGTTAAGATATGCATCTCGCGGCATGTTAATTGTCTTTGGCTATCGCGACGATCACCACGAAAGAATCGCGTACTACTTCCCGCTCTTTGGAAAATATTTGGTAAAAGAAAAGGGGTCCGATATGTGAATGTAAGCCAAGTTGAGTCTGGGTAGCTTCTTAGGGGCGCAAAACACACACGGGGATCTCACACGAGCCGAAGAAGTAGAGACCACGTGGGAAGGGTTTTTCGTCGCGGATGGTGGCCAAGAGCTGCGTGTATCGTGTAGCCGAAGCTGAAACGAGAACACGAAAGGAGACGAAGGGGGAGAGACGCGGGAAGGGTGATTCGCATGGATGAAGGGGTACACAGGACAGGGGGATGGAAAACGGGGTGACCGAAACGAAGAGTCAGCGGGGGGCGTTTACCGGGGGCGGGTCACAGTTTTTGTCGTCTTCGTGCGCATGCGGGACATTCTTTTATGGTAGTGCAAAGGCAACCCCACCAGTCACATAACGACCCCTTTCTTCCTTCCACCCTCGCGGATCTTTCTTAAAGGCTTCTTAGGGCAAGTTTTGTCCTGGCTTGGGGGGCGGGCGACGGAGGGGTGTACGTGCGAAGGAGCACAATCCCCCTCCCCGGTCAACCCGCGTGCCAAATTGATGCCTGAATAACGGAAGGGATGGAATTGGGGGGTTGAAAAGCTGGGTACACATTTCTTCAATCCGCGTGGAATAGAACATCGAAGGTAGTGGTGGTTGTTGGTGGTTGTGGTAGAGGTTGGTGGTGGTGATGTCGTTCAGTAAGGTTGACCGAAGGATTCACACGCACAGCTAAGATGATCCCAATTTTCGAAATTACTTTGCCATCGCTGCTCTAAATGGCTTTTGAAAAAAATTACGGAATCCTTTCAACTGTGATACAACTGTCGAACAATTCTCATTGTTGTGTACTATGGTTTATCCTTATTTCATTAATGAAATACGATTCAATATTATTATAGTTAAAATCAAAGATGATTTTCGATGCCCTAAGCATTTGTCTTGTTCGTTTTTCCAAGTAAAAACATTCTGACACGTCTGCTGGGAAGATAGAAACAATTGATATATTTGTCTCCGATATGTACATTTATAGGCGTGCTCTTAAAACGTCAAGTGTGCTTTTTTTAAACGTCACAAGTGTTCCACAACCGAAATCCTACAGTCTCTATGGAGGCTCGCAAATGTAGAGTTCTGAATATGAATCTCTTATTCTAATTGTTTTCATGCAAAATAAATTAATATTTATCGGAAAACGGATAGTAATTTTTTATGTAACGTGATAAAATGCGAAAAAAAATAGCTCAAGGAAGATCGAGCATCTCACTGATATACGTTAAAGGCTATTGATTTTTTTTTTACATGAATACGTTTGAAAAATGTCAACTTCTGAGTTTCAATTCCTCCCACTCCATCATTTTTGACAAAGGAAAAGCTCGAATCTAACCAATGTAGCGCAATTTGCTGTGACTAATTGTGAATTCAGCGGCAACGAATATCTCTTGCTGACATAATTGACCATTGTCAATAAAAGTCCAGTTTAATTCACGATTCTTCATAAGAAACTGTATCAAATCGTCTAAATTTTTTTTAAATCTCGAAAACGATGTAGCGGAACGTACGAAAATATTCAAGTTACATTTTTCATACATCCAAAAACATCAGTACCCAGTTAATATTATTCGGTAAACAACAACTTATTCACTCACACAATATTTCATTATTATTGGTTCCAACAACATCGTGTTTGACGATTTTTTTTGTTTCTCGAACAATTTAGGATTACGCTCAATCCCAATAAGTGTGTATTAATGACAAGGCAAATGGAATTTCCGTTCGTTACATAGCTTTGTAGTCTACCGTCCATTTATATTTTAAACACGGTATAAAATACACGGAGCTCTGATTACAAAAATCCACGATCGCCCTAAGGAGACGTCAAAAAACCTCATTGCAGTAATTGCTCTATATTTCCAATATCACTCATCCGCAAAAAAAAACGTCAAGCTGGGAACTGGATTCAATCAGGCTTTTGATACCGACGTCGTAACGAGATTGCCGAGAGAAGAAACCAAAGGAGTAACGACATCGTGGCAGAGTTACAACGGCGAACGAACAGAAGGAGTTCCGGAGGCAGACCTAATGAGATTAGGAGGGGTAGCGTTGTAGTGTCTGAGCCATTCGGGCCTACTGATGAACGTCGTTGTCTCGTCCGGGGGCTTCGACACACAGATACGCCTATACATCGAACTCACTGATAGGAATACCGGATTTATCACTTTTAACATTACCTCGATTCGCAGATGTGACAAAATTTTCAGTGATTGCACAATATAGTTCAGCATGGCCTCCACCCAAATGAACCTATCGGAACATGATAGCTTTCAAATCCATACCATATTGACTGTGTGCAATAGTGCAAATAAAGTCTCATGTATGGCCGTTGCGCAATTGAAATAATTCTCATTCACTGCTTCCTTGAAAGGTCCAAACGCACCCAAATAATCTCACCAAAGAGTACAATGTTCAAAACACAGTCAATTGTAAGAGAACTTAAGGTAGTATTCTAATCAGGAGGCCTAAATTTTGAGCGTTCTTTTCGGGCTTTATAAACAACAAAGAAAAAATATTTGTAGTACCTATTTTTCTACAGTCTTATTAATGTTTTAAGAACTTACAAAAAAATGTTGTGGAAAACAAAGAAAAATTGCAAAAATTATGGGTCTTTAAATATAGGCCTGAAAGAAAAAGGGTTGGGTCGGTTGACACGATTCCAAAGGTCCCATTCATCTGAAACAAATAAAATCAATTTTCTTCGCCAATAACAATGTCATCATCGCAGTTAACAAACAGAAAAGTAAAATGTTAACGGAGATTGCCTGAAAACAAAGTTAATTCTTCGCCCTGCTTTTTTTCAAAGCTTTCAATGTTTTTTTTAATAGTAATAATAATAATTTCGCAATGCCCGAAGTAGGGACGACGGAGGGATATATACTGGAGGTCCATTCTAAATGTGAAATCAATCGGTTGAATGGAATTCGAGAACTTTGGAACTTTATGTCATCCAGGTTGGAAAAAGTAGTTTTGTGAAAACGCATTCAAAATTTTGAGTACAATTTTTGACAACCGCAACTATCTAAGTGGCATGTTATACTTACGTTATATTACTCGGCCATTTCTAATTCGTTAAGTGTGCCTTTCTCGACTTCGAAATGATGCTTTTCTGAAACTCGTTCTTCTCTGCGAGAAGTTCTAACATCCTTAGAAGCTTCTGAAGACGATGCGGCCACTTAATCCATCCGTATTCAAATCGCTATATCTTAGTAAATATTGGGATTTTCGGATTTTTCTTTTGAGTACCATATTTTTAAGAGTCTATACTTAAAGAAAATATAAAAAAAATTTTTTTTTTCGAATTTCTAAACTGGAATACTGCCATAAATTTATTTTCCTCAAATCTGTAAATCTTGATCGAAGTATCTCGATGACAGAGATACTTCGAGCAAGTACACATTGTTGAAATGAAAAAAAAAAAAAACAAAAGCAAATTACCCAATCGTTGGTTCGCGTGCCCTTTGCGCTTATAGAAACTTGTCACTGCGGGAGTCCGGAGGTCTGGATGTTCGTTGAAGGGAGAGAGGTGTCGATATGACATGTAGCAAAGCGTGAGTCTCCCGGCGGGGGCTCCCAACAGCCCTCGGGGCTTTATTACATGGGTGGAATCAAATACACCGGGTGTCAAAAAATGAGACCGTCTCCGACTCACCCCTTAAATGTGTTCCGAGGCAAGGGAACCCGTATGAAAATACAGTAATGCAAAAGTAGACGACGAACACGTATAGAGTGAAAGAAAGAGAAGAGAGTCAGGGGATGAGGTCATGGTCGTTGGTTTACGATGCCACGCGTGCTTCAAGGGTGCCGAGTAGCAGCATCGTCGACGTGGAAACATCACGGAAGAAGAAAAAATGGGTATCAAGGGGAAAAAGTCAGAGACAGGAAAGATGAAGGAAAGAGGGGCACTTATAAGTTACCTTGAAAAATATATTTTCTTTCGTTCTTCATTGTTTTTTTTTCATATATTCCCATAACTATACCTAACGTTGATTACTGATGACCTTTGGAGGTGTGCCAAAGGTCATCCAAAGCCGAAGGTTATAGACGCGAGAATCTGGGTTCAAATTTAGTAGGAGAAAAAGTTGAAAGAAATCATACAAATTAGAAATTTGAACATCACTTCTTCATTATATAAGTTCGCTCTCAAAGTTGTCCCAATGAACGAGTCGGTTTTTCATGGATGACTTTCTTATAAAGAAAACTGTGCAAGGAAAATAAAGTTGCGAAGAAGTTCTTTAACTGAAAGAAGCTTTGAAAGGAAAATAAAATTAGGTTCAATTTCCTCGCTTACAGGATTACTTTTCTGACCTATTCTGCAACCGTACTGTATTTAATTGAAAATAAATGTCTTTCTTTTCAAAAATTGTTTTCAACAGTCTATTTATTTCAATTTGAACATCTTAAATGATTGTGAGCAAATCTCATACCAGCCAGCTATTAATAAGACGGTAGTTCAAAAAGTTCAGACAGGATAAATTAAATGAGACAATTTATTGGCCTTTTCTGCAACTGTCAGTTCATATAGAATCCGAATCATTCCACAAATTCTTACCAAATTCGATTGCACACACACTTTAGTGGTACTGGCGACGTGTAAAAATGTTATCCTGAGAACTCTCAATTTGCTGAAGTTTTCCAGAAATATCAAATAGCAATATTTTGAAATTTTCAAATAAAAGAAACTTGGATGAAATTGGACAAATAGTTTATGAAATAATAATTCGCAAAATTTACCTATTTCTTCCGCCTTCTACTCGAATGTTCCCCCTTAATGAGTTAGCTGGTAATGAGGCATCCGCCTAAACTATTTTTTTCTCCGTAGTTAAACGATAGCTCCGAGGAAGCATTGAAAACTTTCTATTCTAGTCAACAGTCATGCCATCTAATCGATAAGTGCAAAATAATTTTCTATGATAAAAATTATTACAAATTTGGAACATTTTTCTACCACTTTGAATTAGAACTTTTATTCAAATTCAGGTTATAATGGATCTTATATGGTTATATGGTTACATTTTGTATGGTTATTTATAACACATTATGGTTATAAGGGATCTGCATAACCTTTCTTATCATTTTTTCTCCACTCTGATTCTAAATTATGACCCGGTAAGTTTGCACTCGATCGGAATCAACTGACACACGTTTTACATTATATCTTCGGCATTCAGCCTCCACACAAATCTCCCGATTGCACTTGTGTCTGAATTCTATAAGGTGTTGCAAAAAATTACATTATTTTTGGATGTACCGTTTCCGGGAAGTGAAGAACTGGATCTTACCAGCATTGCTACGAAAAATTATTAAGGGCTGACGAGTTACCTGGTCAAAGGGCCGAAAAAAAACATCCAAACAGCTTTCGCTTGCACGAAGCAAAAGACGGTCGATTTTAATATCAACGATACAAAATGCTATCTTTTTTAACCACGTATGAATTGCAGATACGTGTAAGTTGTTTTTTCAACGCATAGAAATCACAAGAAGGACTATGAAAACAGTTTAAAATCCTTACAATTGATTTTTAATTATAAAACTTGAAACAATAAACAAGCGATTTGGCATGTTCCGCTTTCAGCTACGCTGAAGCATGAAACCTATTTCGTGAAAATCTTTGCACATCACGTGCCTGTTAAATTTGAGAGAAACGAGGGGAGAGGTGGAAAGCCGACAAGGAGAACTAGCGACAGGGATGAGGTGAGATTTAGAGGGGCTGACATACAAAACAGAGGGCTCACGCGTCTGCACCCCATTTACTGGTTTCGCGCTTCTATTATTTTTGTCCTTCTCTCTCGTTCGCTCGTTCGCGCTCGTTTGTTGCCTAATCTTTAAGATCGAAAGGGTTGGACCTCTTAAGATGAGGGTGGCTGAAATCGTCGGTGGCTGGGAAAATATTGTCTCCGTGAATTTTCACGCGAAGCAACGTTTCAACCACTTTTTTCTTTCATTCGCATCCGGTAAAGTAACGTACTCAATTGATTTTTTAATCTTCTTTTAAATATTGATGTATATTTTTATTATGATTTTTAAGCACTTATTTGTGATAACAATCGTCACGGGTAATCGTGAGACGGAAGACGATTGAATTTCAGGCATGAGCTTTGCTCTTAATGCCTTGGAAGGGCCTCACGCACCCGCTCTTAGGGTAGAATAAACGAGTAGTGATTAAATATTATGACCGTTGCAGTGCCTCCCGGCAACGAGCTTCTATCCCAAATGCGTTACTTAGTATAATTAAGGGATCCTTCCTCCCGTTCTTCTTGCTTTCGAAGCCACATCATTCGTTGACTAACGGTGGTGAGAATCTTGTCCCGTAAGGAGAGAGTATCGTACAAAGAGGTCTTCCTTCGTCAATTCCTCAACGAATTTAGGACTTATCATCAAGATTTTCGTGATATGCCCATTGCAAAACTTCTTTTCCCTTTGCCTTCCGTGTCAATTCGTTTGAAAGGGCCACGTTGTTATCAATATTAATTAACAAGGTATGTTTACGAAGAAGACTGTCATTTCTCAGTTTCTATTCGAACGACGTTCATTATCTAGTAAAAACTAATTATTTTCTGTATGCCGTTTTTTAAATGTTAGCAAAAATATATTAAATATCAAATAGCCAATTTGCGGATATCAAACAGTAATCATTAATATATCTTTTCATTTCCCAACCAATTATGAGAATTCCCTTGCGGCTTATAAATAATCCCACTCTTTCCACTGTTATCCGACACTTATCACTTACTCAACAATCTATACGTATAAAACAGTTCCGTGGCTGACTGACACATAGACAATGCACAGCATAAACCGCTGAAGATAGAAACGTGAAATTTGGTAGATTGGTTCCTTGGAAGGTGTAGAGGTGCACTAAGAAAGAATTTTTCGAAAATCGACTCCTACGGGGGTAAGATGGGGTATAAAAGTTTGTATGGAAAGTTGTATCCCTTGCGTGTATCAACTTGAAACTGGGCGTAAATATTCTTCAAAATGAATAATAAAACGCATATTTTAGAGTTGTTTAAAACAGCCCCTAATTAGGGGTGAAACGTGGTGTTGAAGTGATCAACCCAAATATCTAATAGCTTGAAGCCAAATTCCACGTGGGGGAAACCGCGGGCTTAAGCTAATTTTATATAAAAGCAAGTACTCTTAACCGTAGAACTCATGTACGGGATAAAAATTCACCTCAGTCAACTTTTGAAGTGCGCTCCTACGCTATAAATCAACCTTCTCAACCGGGGACCGAGATTACAATCCACTTTCACTATCTGACTGTGAGGGCAGGCCGACAGTGACATCAGTTGATCGCTGATTGTCAGGCAAAACAGTTCTCAAGAACGTCCAGGGTGGGTATCTACCCCGGTTTAAATTTGCCGTTGGTATTCCGTGGCGGTAACTGAATTTTACTTGTTCGACCCGAATCAATATATTTTACGTATTATTACGTAATTAAAGTGCAAATGGTTGAATTCATTATCTATTATAAATCCATATATTTTATATTTAATTCGAAAAACAAAAATTAACGCGATGATCCTCCACAATTTCAACGCGGAGCTTCAAAATATAAATCGGAAGACCTTCATAAAAAGTCTCGTGAAGTCTCTCATCGAGCCTCATTTTCGAGCAAGGCTACGCATTCTCCGGAGGGACTAGCAAATTTCCATTAGTACCACCTTCCAAGAAGAAGCACCAACAGCATCAAGGGTTGGTCCAAAAAAGCGGCGAGATATGCATTCTGTCCGAAAGCAAAGGATCGCCAGCTTTAGGTTTTTTTGTCAACGATGCTAAAGGGCCGCTTGGGAAGAACACCGAATGGTGCATTGTTGCACTTGCGCGACAGTAGAATGAGTTGAATGTACGATTTCTACGTATTCTCATTTTTATCATCAATATTAATTATCTACTCATTTCTCAAAAAACGACGTGAAAAATATACGAAAAATCCCTGAAAACTTTTGTTTTCCGTTTCCATTGACTTTTTCCGTATTTACAAATACCGAATGTGCCCCATTTTCATATTCTAAAATAAATATATTTTTCGAACGGAATATAATTCAACTAATTTTATTCGATGAGCTCAATGTTTCTTCTTCAAAACGCCGTGCAACATTCAAGGATTTGTTAATTAAAGGAAAAAATCTAATTTTTTGTTTAAAAAATGCGATTTTTGCTGATTTTCGGCCTATGTCCGCGTTTAAACGAGTTTGTGACTCATAAAATTTAAATAAAATCAAATTTACGTTATACCATTGTCTTCCTCATCGAAAAACGAAGAGATTCATGTACTGATGTTTAACTTTACAGCTCAATGGAGCGATTGTGTCTACAAGAAACGCGTGGGGTGGGTATCTGCCCCAGCCATGAGTTAGAAAGTAGGAAAAATGATACATGAGCCCTAAAATTAAATCTTATGATAAAAATAAGATTCTGCAAGCTAGAAACTTGCTTCCTCTAGTTCCTCACTGTTTTAATTTCTTTTCCAAATCTTACTATGTGAGCACGTTTTTTTTACATAAAACTTACTCCATGACGACGCCTTAATCAAAAGTTAATCCATGATGAAGTCAAAATTAAAAGACAGACGTACGCATGGTACTGAAGTACTAACAATTAAAATTTGGACTTACTCGCAGGGGTAGCACAGCGTTAAAAAAGCTGACTCCCTCATATGTTCTGCTTTGGCAGCATAATCAAATGAATCAGGAAGCGGTGTTCGAGTTTCTAGCTTGTTCGCTCTAGTATGTCTACTTCAAAATATCACAGGCCGCCCGCAAAAATTGTGCTGAGATTGCTAATCCGGATTATACCGGCAATCACGTTCAGCCCCATTACGGTGCGTACATGGGCGGGCCCGAGGGTCATAATTTCGCAAGAGATGAAACAAGACGTAGGTTGAGTAAGCGAATGAAAAAAAGAACACGCTGCGGCAGAAGGGATGAAAAAAAGAGAGGGTGGGAGAGAACATCACTAGGATGTTCCCGTACTGATAGTTAGTTCTGCTCCGAAGACCACGTCCGATGGAGTCACCGTAGCAGCGATTAGGTTAGGATTGCATTAGATATGGAGATGCGATGGAAGCTGTTCTTGGATTTTATGAGCGTATACAATGTCGAAGAAACAAGGATCGAAGGTGAATCGGCTCGTGTTCCTTTAAGAATATCTCCCCGTGGGCATATAATCCTTGATCATCGTAATTTCGGTCGGTGTGTCCCGAAGCTTTAAGAACTATATCGTTGTGTAACCAAGGAATCCCTCCTACGAAACTTCGAGTTCGAACGTGGACACCAAGAATTTGCGGGTATAAAGACGAACACACACGTATACATGTGTAGCCGAGTGGTTGCCATACCATGTGCGTGAAACATAGACAGGGGCGGGACACCATTCGCCCATTTCTGACGCTTCGCAGCTCAGGAAAGCCTTGAGCCATACATGACCCGTGGTCTCATGGGAAATGATACCACTTTGCAAGGGTCGAATGGAAATGACCCTGAAATCGCTTCTACTTCCATATATGGACGCCCCCATGCATTTGTCTCTTACGTCGATGCTTTAACTTACCAACTCTAGAACAGTCCTTTTGTCAATATCGATGACGCTCTGTGGGAATTAAACACTCAAATTTGTACCAATGTACCTCGATAGTTCACCCTGCATCCAATCCTCACGTTCCCTCTGCCAACTTCGATAGAACTTGCATGCACAGACTTTCTTTGCGGCACTACCGAATGTTCGTTGGTGTTTTCTCGTTAGCTCATTCATGTTTTTTTTAAATTCTATACCCTTGTCGAATTATGACTAATCTTCCATATCATGAGCATTAAATGATGGAGCTGAATTAGTGCCGAAAGCCTCGGACGAATATTTCCTCTTTTTTGGCCATATTGCTGTTTCCTTCATGCTCATCTCCCGATCATACTAGTTATCAGCATATTAGAGGTTGTTACGAAAAACGCAAAAGTATATTATTGGTATGCGATCTCGTGAGAAACTCATTATTTCGAGTAGTTATTCGAGCTTTCTCAACCCACTGTCAACAACTCATCTTGAATCAGATCATCCCTTCGTCACACTCTTCAACACTAATTGTGCCCGCAGCCTTTTTACCTATCAGCTTGTGTTTAATCCAAATAAACTACATTTTATAAATGTTTCTTTTCCTCCTTACCTTTTACGATTGCTTCGCCAAAGCAAAAGCTAACAATCAATAAACAATTGAAAGAAAATGCAACATTCCCAGCAAATCGGAAACGAACGATTTCGTTTCAAGGATGACAAAAAATGTAATTATTACATGATTATCGTTTTCTCATCAGTGTATCATTGATATTATATATTTCCTGAAGGGCCTAGCCTCCATTAAGAGACACAAATTTGAATTCCTGTTACCGACAAAGTCGTTCGGATTTGTTAATCGCAAAAAGGCAAAGCGTGATTAATTCTACGTCGAGCGTCTTCCAGCATACAAGATCAAAAAATTTTTTTTTTATATTTACGTCGCTGAAATTAAATAGTTTTTTGTACAACCAGCGAATGAAGGTAAGGTCAAAAATAGAGTCGAAAATGGTTGATATTGCGAGGCAAAAGGTTCGTGACGGTTTATCAAATTGGTAGGGCCCTCGATACTTCTATAAAGGGGCGACAAGGCTCGTATAAGGTAAAACGAGATGCTTCGCTGGCACCCTTGCTCCGCTCACACTTCTCGACGCTCTCCCCGGTTGCGATAGCTTATTAGAGACCCGACGAGCTTTCAACTTCCGTGCAACTGAAATTCTATCTAACGACCGACGTTCCGCCACCTATCTTATACCCTATTTCTTCGCATCAACCCGTCTTGAATTTCGACCAGAAACAGGTTTCGTACAAGCACCAGGTTGATTAAATATACGAGGTATAATGACGAACATATTTACTTTACTCAAGATTTCTCATAATTGTTATTAATGATTATGTCCATTGGAAAGTAGATTTAAACCAGAAACGAGTTTTTATATTAGTGAACGTTAGCAAGAACTTTAATTTACTTGACACTCAATTAATCTCAGCCAACGATAATCACTGTCTCAAGTTCGACCAGGTAACGTTTCACGCACCCTTGTAATATACCGACGTGATTTATCAGCTTTTGTTCCGGCGAATAAATTTATGTTCTCGCAATTTGCCGTTAAGGATGTAGAGCGGAAATTCAAAGTATTCCCAATGCACTGTTGAAAGAATATCAACCTTCCTGGTAGAGGATAACCCTCTTTTGATAGCGGATTGATATGAGCAACGTGTCGGTCTGATGCTGCCGTTTCTCCTGTACACGGTGATCCTCATATAGGGGTTGAATTTTAAAACTACCCCCTGGGGAGAGACCGTCGTTTCTTGGCATCGAAATCGACGGCTTTACCCGTAGAGTAGTCATGTTGCCGTAGCCACTTTTCGTGGTGTTCATGGTGGTATTGGTGTCTGACGAAATCAGGCTGTTCGTGATCCTGTTCCTCATCCGTAGCGCTTACACATCCCATGGGATTTCACCTCGATAGCTATTTTACAGTGCAAAGTGGATGTCTCTATGGTTTCTCCGAGATAATGTTCGTTACTTCGCTCGTAGACGATTTTTTTCATATTGTCATCTTACAATGCCAAAACGAATTTAATCTATTGTAATAATTATAATTGATGAACTGACAGTGATGAGCGTGCAATCTGTGTGCAGCTTCGGCGATCTCCCATAATAAGCAGCATTCAACTGAGACGACGACCAAGTGGGTGACAGTTCGGCTCGCTTACTGGTGGCTAAACAAACAAAACTCCATAAAGTATCGATGCCTGTATTGGCCCATACTTTTCAGTTTCCCTGTCCCCTCATGCAAATATGATACAGTAGTGCATTGGGAAAGAAAATAGCTGCGGACAATACTCTGATGCGGCTTGTCAGGAACTAAAATTATTAGAGTGAAAAGTGGAGGATTGAAATGAAAAGGATGCACTGCAAATCTATGTGTATTATTTGTTACAAGTATAGTATGTTATTTTAGGAATTAACACGTGTAAATTACATACACAACTTAAGGCCATGAGTCATACATCCGGTCGGTAAAAATCCTACTGCCAAGTTTTCTCCTAGACGGATCGTATTTCGGGCAAAAGAAGAGAAAGCCGTTGTTCGTCGTTCAACAGAGCGGAACGTGTTTCTTTTCTTTTATCCCAAAAATCAACCATTTCAGAAATCATTGGGAATCTGCAAATCAACTTTCTCTCTCGCACTCATGGCCACTCGGCCGGTGTGGCACTTGGCCTTGAAACATCGCACTTATGTGTGTTATAAAAAATGCAAATACATTTAATGTGTATTTCCGAACACTTGAACCGAATCAAATTTTAACACGTTATTGGTGTCTTATTCAAATGTGTGATTGCGCAGACGTTTAATGCCGGTTATGCCCAACGCGTAAATGCACACATTTAATCCCGGTTCCACAGCTCTTGGTTAACCGCCTTAACAGGAGTTTAGTGCGCTAAGCGTGGTTCTGATTGGTCGATTCGCCCTTAAATCTCGGTAAACTCGTTTATGCGAGAGTTGTGCAACCGGGCCTTACACAGTTAGATATGAAACGAGTCTTAAACAATGCATTAATGTGTGTTACAGCAAAATCAAGCACATTTTTATATAAATTTTAACGAACTTGATACTAACATGACATGTTAAGTCATGTTAGTATCAAGTGGAGACACTTAATACCTACTTAAATGAAATTAATCAAAAAGGCCCTGTTCATTTGACTATGACGGTTACAAATACATTATCGTGTTAACATATTTCTCTCTCTCTCTCTGTCTCTCCCTCTTACACCCCCCTCCCCATTTCACGTATAAAACGCTTCGAAGATATGTCTACTGTCTTATATATAAGTTATGTTTACATATAGGTTATGTTTGAACAAATTTATATCATGATATTTCATAAAACTCTCTAATTATAACAATGACATAAACACATATAGTTTATGTGATGCAACGAATAATTATAGGAATTACTTTTGTCTCTTATGCCATATCTGTGATTAAACAATGAAATTCCGCAAGCACTGAATAGCGTAGAGGCAGCGTGCGTAATATAGGCAGGTAGGCTGTCGGTTGAATTCCATGTCTAGGAGAAATGTTTTCTTCGAGAAAAATCATTTCCGGACGTCGGGGAATTGCGAATTATAATTAAAAAATCATTGATGTAGAATTCTGACTTGAGTATTTCATTTTATTTCAGATTTGGGAAATATTCCATGGATTTAGTAGACGGGCTATGATGCCTTGAACCAATACGCATGCAGTATAAAAAAAAATTAAATAGCACACAAAATATGCATAGAAATAATACACTCGAGTGTGTAATACAAAACGCATGAAGCGAATTCCGAAATTACACACTTGAAACTGTGTAAAAAGTTACCACAGGGTAATGAGACATGTAGCTGTGTTAAAACACCACACTTGGATTTGCATTGTATCCTGAAAACCCGCAAGTATATATGAAGAAATTATAAAAATTAAAAAAAAAGTACTTATGATTCGCAATATATTAAAACATATTACATATAATTGTAATGAGCGAATGTACATAGCAATTTCAATGTGCTATAAGAAATATCTCCCACTATCTACCGACATGGCTTATTTTTTCGGTTGAAGATTTCAGGCTTTGACAACCTCGACAAGGGAGATGGGTGGATAGGCATCCCAGTCTCTTGACAAGAACTCGCGACTTTTCCACGAGACGTCTGTTGAAACGGAACAACATGCGCAGCCACTGAAACATGGTGACTTCGGATTGACTGTTGGGTTGAACAGAGACGGCGAAGGACGCCTGGTGTGTTGGCGTATGAAGACGAGGGAGATAAATATTTGAAGAATTTGTCGTCATCTTCCTTGTCAGAGAATCGAGAGGGCGTCGAGGAAATGCAAACTAACCCCTCTGCCCATCCCCCGCACCTCACTATCGTTGTGAAAGCTTTCTGTCGCTTGTTTGGTATAACGATAAAGGGATTTCACTCAATTTGCATGTTCGATGGGACGAACTCTGTATCTACAATGTTACGATTTACTGGCTTAGAATATCGAAAGGGTATGTCGGAAATTGAATTGAAAAAAATCCAAATGTTTTGGAAAACCGACTGCCCCGAAGAATTCGAAGGATAAATTGTTCTCACTCTCTTTAATGTTGAGGGACTTTGCAAATTCGGGTCATCACCCTTTTCGACACGATGAAATCCTGTTTTCGAGATAGAACATCAATAATTCTTTTGCATAGTTTAATTTATTATATGGATTAATAATACGATATATGAATATTAAAACATTAAAAAAAAAAACGAAAAAAAATGCATACACGCAAGAATTCGAAACAAGGAAGTCGACAGTGTTAGTTGTGAGTTAGAGAGCGAGGTCTTTCCATACTATAATAATCGACCGAATGTTCTCGACAGAGCGAGATAGCAATGGAAATTAGAGGAACTGCGAGCGAGCAATGGGGTGTCTATTCTCACCCTCCTTCATGAAACGCCCCTCTCCGCGCCGCTTTAGCAATTAATTTATTTTTCCCCAGACAGCGTTAATTGTTAAACTTAGATGGGTGGTTGTCGAGTAAAGCCCAGAGCAAATGCAGAACATTCGCAGACTTTGAATTCGAGGTAAGACCAGTGAGAAAATGATTTTCCCCGTCTCAAGGTGTGCACAGTTTGTGCACAACTTGTATTTGTTCGTTTTGGTGAGATGACTGTGAAACATATACCGCACTTATCTTTTCATATGGTCAACTTTTAACGGGGAATCATAGAAAAGTCTCTAAAAATATCATTCATACGCGTATAGACTTCGACAAAATGAACACGATCCATCCGGAAGTCAAGTTACCCCAGCAAACGTAGTATTTTTTATTACCTTAAATATACAGGGTGAAGCAACAACTGTTAACAATAGAAATATTTCCTAACCTATCAAACACAAGAGAGAACTTTTCCTACAACAGTGGCATAGTTCCAAGGGGGTCGTCGAGCGGTGGCTACGAGGTTCATCCAGGTGGAGGCGCTTCGAAGATTTTAAGGCCATTTCCATTTTTTTAAATAGGATTACGATTTTTTCAGAATTTTATCAAGGAACTGTAAGTTTACTTCGAAAATTTTAAGATAATCGATCAAGATTTAGCATAAAAAATCGATAAAACAGGCATTTCAGTGTTCTTGGCCTAAAATTGATTTAAAAAAAACGCTACAAACACTTATTCAAAAGGTGCTCAAAGTAATGGCCTCCACTTTCAATGCACGCTTGCTACCCGATTCGCATTGATTGTATTGTCTTATTAATCACATCAGTCTGTATTAACGAACAGGCTCTGATTATTCTTCCTTGTATATCTTGCGCAGCATTCATGGCAGAGCCTGTTCGTCAATAAAGACTGACATGATTAATAAGGCAATCAATGCGAATCAGATTACAAGCTTGCATTGAAAGTGGTGGCTATCACTTTGATCACCTTTTACAGGAGTAAGTGTTTTTTAATTGATTTTTTTTACTAATTTGAACCATTGTTTTAATCGATTCTAGGCTAAAAACATCGAAATTTCTTTTTTATCGATTTTTTATACTAAACCTTGATCGATCAACTTTGGTATCTGATCTGATTTTTAGTGACGTGATAAAATTTAAAAAAATAGTGGTCCCATTTTAAAAAAATAGAGGTGTCGTATAAATCTTCAAAGCGCCTCCACCTGGATAAATTTCGTAGCCACCACTGATGACTCCCTTCGAAGTATGGAACTTTTGAAGGAAAAGTTTCCTCCCAAGTCTGATAGGTTAGAAAATATTTCTATTGCCAATAGATGTTGCCTCGTCACTCGGTATTGCAACCCATCATAACTAATTGCAATTCGTGTTACGTTACTTTATGTATTTGTCATTGTTGATATAACACGTTTAGAATCAATGTGACTCCAAAAAATAAAAGATCAGGAACTTTATACGAAGAGAGGACACTAAATCCAAGGACAAAAATAAAAGTAACAATTTATTCGTTACTTTTAAGGTAGTTTCGATCATTCTTCAAGGTAGGGCGCTAAGGTGCCGAACCAGTGAAGCCAAGTCAGTTCGAGAACCCATCGAGTGCCGGGTTACCGAAGACTAATTAGAATGATAGTTATATGTGCGCCGGTGTCTCAATTGGGACCCCATTCTTTTTTTTAACGAATCGCTGGTTCTGCCTGTGACGTCTTCACGTGAACTCTTCCTCCTTTTACTTGTACCTTGCTAAATGCCTCACGCATCACGTTCTTCCAGTTAGAAACTGGAAACTCTGGGATAGGGCACGTTTTAAGATTTATCCAAAAAAAAATATCATAAAATGTGTCGAATATAGTTCGAGGAAATCATTGGCCATCACCGATTTTTTTTCAAAATTCCATAATGTATTCCAAAATAAAACAGAAAATGTTTATGGCTAACCTATAAAAGCGATTTTCAATAATTCTACCCATCGTCATCTACCAAACTTATATGCTCTAGCTAATCAGTTTTTTCTTCAATGTTCACCATCGTATGCCCTTGCGGATTTTTACGATCCCCAAAAACTGGCGTACCCCCATTGGAAATTTAGTACACGACGTTGTTTTTTCGCCCAGTAGCGTATCGAATCTTATGAGAAAAAAGACACTTTTTTCTCTCGTGTCCGAAAGACGAAGCTATAAACGTGATATATCACGTAGGTGAATTCTTGTCCGAGTACGAAAATCCAGAGAACATCGTGTAACTCGGTGTGTTATTAGGGGCCAGTAAGATCGTAAATATGAAAATCCATCTCTGGCTATCCGGCCCCGCCAAACCCGCTGAATAATCTGCTCGCTCGTATAAGTCACTTTTATTACCTCTTCGCAGTGTTTCCGGTCAAGTGTCCCCGCGGGGAGCTCTTGTCGCGCGACAAAGACTGGATCTTCACGATGCGTAAACCAATCGAGGAACCTGCCGTATAAAGATAGGCCGCGTGGGTCTAATAATAACCATTCTGGCAACATCTTCCAAACTTATCGATCGAATATGCCCGCTGCGCCCTTAAAACATTGCTATGCAATATTTCTGGCATAACAATATTGGCCAAGAATTGACAATGTGTGAAATAGTATCCGTAACAGTTTGGTGAAAAATAAACAAATTATTGTTATTGTAAAGATAGCCTGATTGTTTCACCTGATCGCGTCAATATCGAATCGGAATTTTTTTTTTGGCGTCGCGATTTAAAGCTTAGCCTCAGATTTTAACGTTAACTTTATTCTCTTTTGATAATGATCTTATCGGAATTGACGGCATTATCGAACCGTACCTTAATATCAACTATAATATGATCGGATACTTTTATAAAATTTTAAAGTTACAAAAATGGAAAGCTGCGGAAAAAAAAGTTTGATTTTCGCACGAAAAACAATCTTAATCATTTGTTATTAAACAATGGATAAACATATCAAAAAATCATCGGATCGAACGATAGAAAATGGTATGAACCATGCTGTGTCCGAATTTGGAGTGAGTCGGACGAATAGATTTTGACATACAACTTACACTATTTCATAAAACGTAGTTTCGAGAAGAACGCAAAATAAAAAAAAAGTAAATCGCAGCAGCCCGATTCACCGTAGCGAAGTGGGTGATCTCGTCTTTCACAAAAATCATCACAACTCTCTCATTTCTTAGAATTTTTACGAAATCTTTGTTGCAAAGTAAAGTAATATCTATGTGGACAAATCTTTTGGTTTCACAAAATGTATGTATGAAATATTAGAAAAATATCACAAACAGTTCTGGACGCGCAGTCTGTGTGCGGTTCCGTCAATTTCTTATATTAAGAAACGCTGGCCGAAAACGAAGCCGATGGCACTTTTACTGAGCTTTACTGAACAGCACAACTAAAACTAAGTGAAATATAGCTGTCTGCATCGCTGCAGGTTTTTCACAATTTCCCTGTACCCTCGTGTAAATATGATACAATAGTGCATTGGGAAAGTGTGACTGTGAGTAACACTCGCTCACCAATCCAATTACCAATCACCAATCCAATCACCCAGTTACCAATCACAACCCCACAAGTGTAGAGCTAAAAGTGAAAAATTCTATCCCAAAAGTCCGAAAGGGCATACAAAGGATCATCAAAAATGTTTGTAAAATTATAAGAGAATGATCTACATCAAAGTAATAAAATATTCACTTGTTCAAGATTACATGAAAGGATACGCGCCAATTCATTACGCTATTCCCAAAATCGACAGTTCACAAATCGGGGCCGGGTTGAAATTCCGAACTTAGAATGCTCCGACGGTTTAATAATTCCTAATTTTAATGTTCCGAAACTACAAGTTTCGTAAAGATCATGCCAGCGAAACTCTATTATACAGTTGACTGTAAATGATGTAGAACGGTACGAGTAGCGATAGAAAAAGAATACAAATATGATTTCTTGTGCGAGATAATTTTCAGAAATAGTATGAGGAAGATCAACGCTTTATTTGAACGACCAGTAATACAACATACAAAACTCCGAATATGTAATATTAAGCATGCCACAAAATTCCGAAATGTTTATTATAGAAAATGAGCTATATCAGAAACTTTAGATATAATAAAAGCTAATAAGAGATTCGTCAGGTTCACGAAAGTTTTGGACTCCGGAAATCATGGCCTCGATCATTCAGTTTGCGAAAACTGAAGTTTAGATAGTGTAAGATTCCGATAAAGAACGATCAGAACGTTCAAAATTCCGAAAACTCACACATAAAGCAGATAGCAAGTTAGCCTAACGCATTTAGATGGCAGCAGTACCACTTGTTTTGACGGTGTTCAGATTTTCAGAGTTTTGGTCTTTCGGGTAAAATTCTTTCGGAGTTTTGATCTTTCGGGGTGGTATTCTTTCGGAGTTTGATCTTTCGTGGTAGAATGTTTTCAGAGTTTTTATCATCCTTCACGTTTTATTGTGAACATATAATGTAAGGATGTTTAGCTATCAATGATTCTTATCGATATTCTTATTTTCGGAACTTTTCCCTGTACAAACCTTCGCCATTCAGAAACTCGAATTTCTAACACTACAATTTTTCGGAACTGTGGTCTCTCTAATTATGGGAAATTGATACTTGTTTTATGTGCTGTGTTTTCAGGTCGACGCTTTATCAGTCGATCCCATGATTATTGTCATTGAATTCCTTAGCGTACTATTATTTTCGGTTATATGATAATTCTGTTTACAAAATTCTGGAATTATAAATTTCCAGAAGTATCGAGTAGTAGCTAATAAATTCAGAAGTTCGAGCGTTCTGGTTATTCAAAGTTCAGAATTTCAACCCGATCCCCACAAATCCATTCTTGTCTTCGTTATAGATCAATTCCGTCATTCCCATTGCTAAAAGTTTCCATGGAATTTCCTTGCATCCGGTTTGAGAAACTATGGCTCTTATTTTATAATAATAGGAATAACGAAATCGCACGACTACGTTGCAGTGTCCATTGGAAAGAAGAGAAGAGTGAAAGCAGACTTGCACAACAGCTCACTCGTTTGTCGGCTTTGCTGTTAGCTCGATTCACGTTGAAGCGCATATGAATATTTGATCGGCCCTTCAAGTCACCCCATATTCGACCTCCTTCTATTCGGTCTCCTTCCAGACGTAGTCGCTCCACCTACCCTCCCACAGACCCTCGACCACCCACCAACAGCCCACTCGACAGGTCCCAGCTGTGGTGAATTATTTAACACCCCCGGGGACATGGGCTTGCGTGTATACTATGTGTGCACCGTTGTTATATACATGCATACATATGTATACGCATATACGTATATACACCTTATGTCGAAATTTCTCCTTCTTCCACCATACCGCTCTCTCGTACACCCTTTCTTCCACTTAAAAAATTTTATTATTCCTTAACATTATCGTGCCTGATTCGTACTTTTGACGTTTGAACAATATTACGTCTCGAAATATTTTCATTTTCTAGACTTCAAGTCTTCAACAAGTCACCAAAAAATACCGCTATCCATATCTGACTTGAAATGGTTGTTACACTAAAGGTACACGGAGAGAATTAAATGTTAAAAATTACCGTGCAGTAACGGTAACCAGATGACAACCCTGAAACTTCGCTTATTATTACTGAGTAAAACACAGATTTTCACGAAAATAAAATAAAATTTCTTCTTCAGATAGAAAATTTTACCAGATTTTCTAGTAAATTTTTCATGTGTAACAAAATACGCAAAACTTAAATTTAAAAAATATATAATATCAGCGAAATTTTACTGTGCATTTTATTATTTTATGCCTTTCAAAAATATCTATAAAAAAGTATCGTCTTTATAACAGTTATTTTAAGATTTATTATTAAATTTAATGAGTGTTATAGGAAAATGTATTGTGCTCTCGGTAAAAATTATCGTGCGCGCTACCCTTCTTGTATAGTAAAATTTTAGCTACGTATTTGAAATTTTCTGTAACGTGAGTTAAAAAAAACTTGTCGCATACGAATTATTATGCTTTTCTCACTTGTCACCACATTGAACCACGAAAAATGGTCGTATTCGAAAAAGGGTATTAGTCGTAAAAAAAATAATCAGAAATTTTCAATAAACACGGAATGATGGTGAATTACTCCCCTTCAAAATGCCGTTTATTAAATTCATTGATGTCAACTATCGGCGAAATGGCATAAAAAGTCGTTCCGGAACTTTTTTGACTTTTTGTCCGGAAACTTTTCGCCGGTAGTGTATATGAATGCAATGAAAATGCTCGTGTTACATCGCCAAACAAATTGTAACTTGCAATTACCGTAGCGAGCACAGCGTAACAAATATTTTTCATTGCAAATTGAATAATCTTATTCATGCAAGACCTCGAGTGAACCAAATGTATAATTCTTACTGTATAAACGTATATTCAACAGCCGGAAGGTCACGGAACGAGGTGCCTTCATACGGCGCGCTGTTGACGGCGAAACGCTGAACCTCTTGAAAATTTCGCCCTCATATCTCCAATGGTATGGACGAGATCCACTCGATCCCCTGTGGGTCTTTGACCAACTTGTACTCTTGTATTACACTCTGCGAAATTTCAACGCGTTCACGACGGTATTGCAGAATTCGTAGTTTTTGGCTACGAGCCAAAGCAAACTACCGCCAGATGTCGCAGCCATCATCAGCTACTCACGCAACAGTAGAGATCAGATGCCCAATAGGCGATTATTGCTGCAAATTCGTGTATGATGCATGTATACATATGTACACGTTCACCATACAAGACGGCCGCTGGTGGGAAAACTGATGCACTAGATTTTCAGTATTGTCGATAATATTTAGAGCTTCATTGGTACAGTTTTGCTAGTTTTATCTAAAACAAACTCTAGACTCGAATTTCTCCGTCATTTTTTCATAAAATCAGTTGAAACAACGCTCAAAATGTGTTTTTTTCACCATCGAGAGCTTAGCGGTCTTGAAATGTACATGGATTTTGTGCGTCAATCAGGGATTTACCATTTATCCTATGGTAACCACAATCTGTAAAGTTTTTTTCAAAATTTTGAAAGATGTCGACCGTCAGACGCTTTCTGCAACAATATTGTATGTTCACAATAAATGTCATCTTAAATGATTGCATCGTTTGATCGAAATTCGGGTTCAAAATTTCGAAGTGGTCGGCGAGTATGATACATGGCCTTATGGCGGGAATCACACCAATTATTCATGTGGATCACGCATACCGACCAAGCCGCCATGTGCGCGAATTTTACAAATTGCAAGCATTCTCCGAAACGACTGATATTTCGGGGAAAAAAGCACACTCTCCGTTCTGTTTACACAAGAATAACCTCTATCTCTATATTTGCTTAAAATGTAATCCGTCAAAGAGAAAATATCGCCAAGCAGTTTTACCGACCAAACGTCTGATACCTTATGATACGAAAGTCCGCAGGTAAGAAAAACCATGAAAAGTTTTCGAAACTTTTCTCAAAAGTGACAGGACCTAATGACTTGAAATTTTCGCAACCCACTTCTGATCAGTAAAGGAAGAACCTATGCCTCTCGGATAATTGGTGTGTTGAAAATAAAAATTACGCATCAGTTTACCACAGAAAACAGCAACATAAAAAGGATAGGAAAAAAAATTTGGTTAAGGCGGAGTAGAAGATGTACCACATGACATGTGAGTGCGAGAGAGATAGCTGAAATTTTCTGATCAAAGATAAATAATATTTATTGACCAATAAAAGCGTCAAGCTCTGCGTTAGAGATTTATACAGAGCCTGATGCTTTTGTTTTCATTTTTTTTAAACTCAACTATAAGAAATCTCCATCTATGAGAAAACTTGGTTTGAAAATTTATGAGGTTATGGTGATCTTGTGCATCCCTTTAAGGCAAAGCAGAAGACGTACCACGTGACATATGAGTGCGAGAGAGACAGCTGAATATTTTGAAGAGAAATTTCACAGAGATCAATAATATTCAGGACGAAAGAAAATCGTCATGCTCTGTGTCAGGAAATTCTGCATAGCTGCGATGCTTTGATTTCCCTAAAAGACTCAATCATTTATGAAAAATCTTAAAATGAATCGCGTTTCGTCCGGGTTTCTTAATTCTACCTCTGACCTGTACGTGGCGCTAGTTGTTTTGTGGGAATATTCTTCTAGGACTGCGCGACTCCTGCAAGGCATACCGTTCAACATTTGTAGGTTAATATCTTGCTTTTACGGTTCTTACTTTGCTTGATCGGAATGTTGTATCATTAAAAGTGCGAACCGCATGGTGAGATTACTCGTTCAGTGATGCCGACGTGTATTATGCCCGGTTGTACCTCGGTTTATACCATTCTAATTCGGAAAAAGTGCATTCTTTTCTCGTACCTACCTATCCTAGTATTGAATTATTACGGAAAGATACTATAAAGCATGCTGGTGGAGAAACAAAAAGAGCAGTGTGTGAAGAACACTTTAAGAAGGCTGAAATCCTTTGGCAGCGGCAATTCATAAGTCCTGCTGAACGCAGCACGCGAGCGTGCAAGGTTCTCACCACGAAGGAATAATAAGGAGATCGAACTCTTGTGGGGCCCTTGATTCAACAGTGGCAGCGATTTCTGTATGAAAATTAGGCGATCCGCCGAAAGGAGTAGCCTCAAACGGCACACTCATGCGCAGTATGCATTGTAGCTGTCTTTGTCTTTCTCGCTAGAAGTACGAGTGAGAGTGACGGTAGGATTTGAACAGTGAAATGAGTTGAAGCCTTACGCCACTCTAGAGGCCAAAAAAAGGGCATATTTTGTGATTTTTTCAGCGAAACCATAAAATAAATCGGAATTACAAAATAGGCGTTTTATTATACACGTAATTGACTATACAAAATTATTTTTTTCACAGCGATACATGTCAAAATGACGACAGCGCAGCATTTTTCCGATGACGCCTTTATTTCTGGAAGGTCAACGGCTGGATCAACAGCTCCTATAATTTTTCAGTTATGATGAGACACTAAAGTTTTTTCGATTATATGTAAGAATAGCTATAGAAGTACGTAGAATTTTTTTTGATATATTGTTTTTGGCCAAAATGGCGCATTTCTAAAACAAAAAGTATAAATTGCCATGAGAAAATCGTCAGAAAATTGTTTATAAAAAAGGAACTATGCAATATAATTTAAAAAATCCTCCGTAGTGCCTCAGAAACTGTAATTCTAAATATACAATTAAAATTTCAAATGAATCGGTTGAAATTTGTTTGAGTTATGATTCCAGCCGATTTGAAAATTGTAGTTTTGAGATAAACGCGTTTAAAGTTAGTAGGAAGTCACGACATGAATCAAGAGGGGTTGCGCTAGAATTCGGAAATCGAGAACTTAGAGATTTTTCACACCCATCATCTTTTGGAATATAATTTTATAGGTACTAAGGTACATTTTTAACAGAAAAAAATCGATTTTTGGAAAATCCTAGAGTGACCTAAAGCCTTAATGGGGTTACGTGTTCTGAAAATTATTTGAAGATTCATGAATAAACTTGGATAGACCGTCAAAAATCATGAGTCAGTAAATAGTAAAATAAACCGGAGGGAAATAGAATGTATAAAAGCGTACGTTTGAAAAGAGTGCATGTATAGCAAAAGACATGCATCGGTGAAAAAAATGGTTTAACGAGCAAAAAGTTTCAAAACCATTGTAAAAAGGTGCATTTTTGCATTTTTTTGTGGGGTGCGTACCCCAGTGTATAATTCTAGGGTTAATAATCTTTCTGATCAATTTCTTGTATTTATAACAAGTTTTGTTTTCTTGAAATGTACCTATACATACGCTTTATTTGCACATTTTTTGTACCAATTGAAAACAATTCAACAAACTTTTTATTACAAACTGTACTATCATTATTTTCCGGTAATTTGTAATTTACTAATCAATGTAATAAATACTTGGGTTCCTATACCCTGGGATCACCAGAAAATACCTGCAATTCACACAAAAACTGGTTTTTTTATAACGCTCGTGGTTATCTGTTCAAAATTCATAACCCAAATTTGCCTTTGCATAACACCAATCAAAACGAGACGTCACACTCTCACTCGTTGTTCCGTGTGAGAAGCAAGGACTGCTATAAAGCATACTGCGCATGGTCCAGCCCTTTTGAGGCTACTCATTTCTGCGGATCGCCTCGTTTTCATACAGAAATCGCTGTCACATTTTGTGTAAAGAGTTCGGTCTCCTTACTACTCCTTTATGGTTCTCACAATATCACTAGCGCCACGAGTTGCAGAGTGTGACACTAATAAATCGGGAAAATACCGGGCAACGTTATACCCCTGTCCTAGACCGAGATTGCCTTTCGAACAAAAGATACACTCTCCAATACCGAGGAGTTGAAGATTGCTCGAACGTCAACAACAAAGGGTAAATTAGCGAACTCTCCTCGCGGCTGCGAATAAATTCTACACGAAAAGCATTTGCGCAAGCAACTCGCGTGACTAAGTGCACGAACCCTGTTGAGTATTACATACATGCAAAGTAAAAGATTCCATGGAAACGCGAGCTTAGACTCGCTGACAAGCGACGATTCACCTTGGAATACAATATACCACGTTTTACGTATAATATATGTACATATGTACGTAGTCCACGGTGGACGTTTAAGTATATATAACTCTGGATATTACTGATGTGGGCGCGCCACTTTGTATTCCAACGAAAGAACGCGAAAGGACATGGAAGTCGCGTATTTAACGTTCTGGACAGACGCATCGAGTCTCCGTGGTATTCGTGTATAATTGCGAACGAGACTTGAATAAAACGCTTCATAATTCAGCCAAGTTTCTTGCTCCCTTACACTCTTTATTCCCGCCTCCCCCGTACAATCGATCCTTGCATCTAATCCGTCTGATGTTTTTAAATTTGATGAACCGCAATTTCGCCATACTCCAGATTCGAATCTCTTATTGAGGCATTACATCTGAGTAGAAAAACATTTTATACCATTTTTTTTTAATGACTCAAATGATGTATAAACATCGCAAGGATGATATACAAAAGGAATTATACGCGATTTTTTTAATTTTTACTACTCATTTTCCAAAGCACCTCCGAGCGCTCCGTAACGCACGATACAGCCTAGACGGTGAAAGTAACAATTTCGAGTCATTAGCCCAATGGCTGTACAAAAAATATACAACGACCTAACAACTGAAGACTAACAATCAAAATGCCTCGGTGGATACACACAGAATTCAAATGATAGGTTTTAATTCCGTCGTGTGGACGATAGCTCCTAAATCAGTTTTGAAACTTTAAAAGCATTTTTCTCAAAATCACGTTTTTGAAATCGAGAAAACGCATGATTCGGGCCGTTTTACATCCGATTTACTTGAAATTTCAATTAAAGCTTCTTAGATAACTTCTCTAAAGGAGTACACACGATTTTTACGATTCATCAAGAGATGTTTTTATAAACAAATTAAGGTAGATTTTTTAGCGAAAAAAAAACAAAAATTTAATAATCGTGTGTACTTCTCAAGCAAAGTAATAGAAATTACAATTTTTTTCTTCCTTCTCAGTGCTCATCCACACGGAGAGAATTAAATGTTAAAAATTACCGTGCAGTAACGGTAACCAGATGACAACCCTGAAACTTCGCTTATTATTACTGAGTAAAACACAGATTTTCACGAAAATAAAATAAAATTTCTTCTTCAGATAGAAAATTTTACCAGATTTTCTAGTAAATTTTGACGTGTAACAAAATACGCAAAACTTAAATTTTAAAAATATATAATATCAGCGAAATTTTACTCTGCATTTTATTATTTTATGCCTTTCAAAAATGTCTATAAAAAAGTATCGTCTTTATGACAGATATTTTAAGATTTATTATAAAATTTAATGAGTGTTATAGGAAAATGTATTGTGCTCTCAGTAAAAATTATCGTGCGCGCTACCCTTCTTGTATAGTAAAATTTTAGCTACGTATTTGAAATTTTCTGTAACGTGAGTTAAAAAAAGAACTTGTCGCATACGAATTATTATGCTTTTCTCACTTGTCACCACATTGAAATATATCACGGTAATTTTTACCGTGAAATTCACGACAAAAATTACTTTTTAATTCTCTCCGTGTACTCAAGCCAAAGTAAAAGATGTTCCACGTGATATGCGAGTATGCGAAAGATAGCGAATAATTCGTCTCTCGCTTGTCCCTGACAAGACTGATATTTTTTGGAAAAATGAAAAGTTTTATTTTGCGTTCTACTGGACGGAGAAGAAAGTGAGAACTCGCTTCCCGAAGTGTTAACCTCCTTCGAGGAAAGTAAAACCCAGGTTTTTTCAGCGATCAAACGGCTTTCACTGCGCCGCAGGGTAAAACAATGAAGCCTCAGCACCTACAACATATTTTGGATATTCAGCGTTCAACGATAATTAAACGTGGAAACTCAATTTTCTAAAAGTTCCGCTTCAATTTCGGCAAAAAATTAAGCCTCCCGTACGAGGAAGTTAAAACTCTGAAAATTCTTATTGAACGCTATGATCACTCTATCGTCTTTTAAAAACGATGAAAATATAAAAGTATTAAAATAATTTGCTAACTTTGAATGAATCATTCTTGTGCTTTTCGTTGTTTAGTGAGGAAATCTTCATTAAACCGTTAGAAAAAAGTTAAACAAAAACAATAGCCTGCAAGACACTCTACAACTCAAATAATCCTCGTATAGACGTCTCCAAATGACCGTCAGCCTAAAATCATTCTTCCGTAACGGACCCGCCGCTGACTTTTGGTTTCAAGATATTATTCGGCTTTGGAAATGTGTATAGCATGGCAGATGTCCCGAAACAGCTTGAAACGTACTCGCCAGCGTCGTTTTCTCGATGGTTTCCTCGCGTGCAGCAGGTGTAGACCGCAGAACTGAAGTGCCCGCTTCTTCTTGGCAGGTGAATTCTGGCAATTTTTAGTCCTTCGATCTCGTCGTACTGGTACAGCTGGTCGAGGTAACGAACAATTCGTTGTGGCAACTTCTGCCAGGTAGGACTGATATAAATGAGTAGATAACAAATGATCGGAAACACGAGAGCGTGTTTTTTCGAACGTGCCCATACGGCTAAACAAATTGAATCCATGAACTATACTTAATATTTTGATAATTGGATGTTCATTTGTGACAAGCTTGCATTTGGAAAGTACTGGTTGAATACTGGTTGAAATTACTCGAAAATTCTAGTTGAATTAACATTCAATTACGCACTTTCTGTGGCCTTAGCCAAACCCAAACAAGGCGCTCGCGATATTATCGGTTATCAAGATTTTTTTCATGTCACATACCGAATAATTGGAATTATAGTCGAATCGAAAAAATATCAAAAATTAAATCGCAAACGGAAAAAGAGATAAAAGTTAATGAAACGGAATTGTACAGTGACTGCCTGGTTGGAGTCGGTCTGCTATAAGGTACCAGTAGCAAACCAGTGGAACAGAACGCGTGACGCTGCCGCGAAATAATTTCGTACAGAGAATACCAAGAGGTATCTCTCGCAGTTCGGTCCAAAGTACTCTCCCGCTTCTCTACGCACAATGAAAACGAAAAAGAAGCGAATTTACTAAACGGACGTGTTTAGCTAGCGAAAACATCGGTTAGCTTTCGTGAATTCTTTTTCTGCTTCTCTAAAGGATAAGACTCACCTTTAATCGAGAGGTGTCTCGCCGACTCTACGAACTACTAAAATCGATGACGCCCTAATTTGAATACTTTTTCACGTGTTTTCCCACGAATATTGTTACACGACTTACACCGTTTCATAAAACATAGTTGCGAGACAATCGCAAAATTGGGCGACCTGACCCTTCATAAAAATCGTCGTAACTCGATCAATTTTCGGAATTTTTTACAAAATTCTTGTGGAAAATATAAGGCCCTATGCTATAAAACTAAGCACTGAAAAAGTCGTACCTTTTAAATTTCAAGCTTATGCAAATCCCTTCATACTGCTTAGCGTCGGAAAAATTCTGTTTGTATCGATGGCTTTATGAATTGGCATTTTGAAAAAAAAAGCACCAGGAAGAGTCTTTATTCATTTGCAAAAATGTTGCACGGCATATAGCCATGTAAAAATTTTATCCCGCATCCATTTCAACGATTAGTTCGATTGGTTCGAAACTCTTCGAACCGATGCCATTGAAAATAAAAATCTAATGTTCAATTAAATTGGACTCGTTGACAATCAATACTTCATACCCTTGAATAAAAAATATTTCAATTGCGATGTAAAATTATTTATAGAACGACGCTATGCGATCCTGTCACATGATCATACATTTTTACGAACGAGTTGCCTAACTACGATTTGCCAATACGTTCAGAAATTTTGAAAACATCAGGAAAAAAAACATCGCCAAGCACAATCATGACGAAGAAAGAGCATCGGTAGCACGTTTTCTTTGTTTCGGGGCCTCTGTACACTCGGATCTCGGGTTAGACCGTCCGATATTTAATCCCCACCATGCGGCACAGATCGTGCGAAACAGCGGATGGTGGGAGGACTGCTCGGCCTATGGCGACGCTCTTAGCCGATACGTCGACTGCGCAGTGAGGCATTGCGCGTCCTTGATTTGGCGGGATGCGCAACAGGGTGAGTTCTCTTGCTGAGCGTTAAATCGGGGTCCCAGTGTACGCGGGAAAGGACTTTAGGAATTCAGGGGAGCCAGTTACGGCCTCGTTGTCGGGATGTGGCATCGCAATTGAACAAAAGGCACGGATTTTCCTTGTGTCGGAGATCTTGCAGATGGTCGATTCACAAGAGAGCTCTCTAGGGGTATGCCTGTGCCTCGGAAAAAAAAAAACTTCACTAGTTTCGATCGACGCGTGCGTACCGACAAAAACGGTACGGCCAGTCACTCGCGTAAGCCACGACGGACTTGTCGTTGTGCCGGGACACCTCCGAGCAGCCTCCAAAAATATGAAGAAGTGGGGGCAATCCTATAGAACGTTGAACTACGAAAAGAAAAGGGATTTCCACGAAAAATCGACGCTGTTTTCCATTTTCCATTTAAACATCTTTGTCCTCGTGCGTTTTCGCAGATTCTTCGATCGCCTTCCCTTTCTCCCCTATTCTCTTCGCCATTTCTTTGTCATATCGCCTCGTATTCATCACTGCAGAGTTCGTATACTCCGGTCTCCCTATGAACTATGCGTATACCAAATATCAATCGACAATCTACCTTTTCCTCTTATCAGTCGTTGTCAATAAAATTACACCCATTAAGGTGGGAAATACATGTAGGAGCAGCAAAAAAAACGATTTTTTTTGTTTACGTTAAATGTTAGATGCTGAAGGTCTATTGTATGGCCCTCGAATCGATAATTAACCGGTAAGACAAATCATTGAGTTTTCGTAGTTCGAAACTTTATCCCTTCGTGGTCACCCTGGGTAGAATCGACCCGTCGAACAATTTTTGGCGTAAATATATAATAGCTCCCGGCTTCGAATGGAACTGTATTCACCAACTTACCTGGAGTTTGAAGTATCCTCTTCACATTTGAAGTAACCATAAAATTTACCCTCTTCACATGTCGGAATAAATACCGTTTTTGGAGCGCGCACTATGTTACTATTTTTTTCCCAAAAGTAGCATATCTAAGGAGTATCACGTCCAAATTTTAGGTAAAAATGTTGAAAATTCACGGAACCATGATTTTTTTTAGCGAAAAAGTGTCTTTTTACGTTTTCACCTCTTTATGATTTTTTTTTTAACATGTCGTCATTTTATTTCTTATAAATAAATTTTTCATACATCATCTAGAAAGTTCAAAGCATGTTCCGTAATTTTTTAAACCACTTCGGACGGATAGTTTGGTTACAATACTTTTTTGAACACTGACTGGGTAGAATCGACCCAACTGTGACCACCGCAATTGAATCTGGACGTAGGACCAGGAAGGGTCAAACACGTCTTTCAGAAAACTACGTTTTTTATGTTTGTGGAAATCATAACTGAAAAACGAATTGACCGATTGTGCTTAAGTTGTACACAGAAGTCAATAAAAACTTTTACCTCGAACGTATACCGACTTGCAAAAAAGAACGAAAATGTTGTGTAAAATATCAATTTTTCTTTCTGAAGTGTCCCATTTTCTGAATTTTCAACTTTTTAAATGTTTCTTAGATATAAGTTCGGCATTTGGATATCAGAATACTAAAAATTCTTGGCGCATATTTTTCAGATCAACATCGAAGTCGTTGGATTTTGCACAAACGGACAACTGCCGCCAAAACCTTCCTGGAAGACTACGCCATAACATCGCCATTTTGCAATATTTATCATAAAAAAAATTATTTAAACAGTTTAATCATATTATAAAATCTACCCAAAGTTTCGTTTTGTTCCTTTCCAGAAAAAATATGATCAAAATTGGCAATTTTATCGTCGTCTAGGTATATTTTCCCCCTTAACAGTCGATGAAAGCTTCCGTAACTTTCAACGTAAAACACTGCTAGTCCCGATCTCGTAATTCACCTTCTTCGGCTTCTCCCATACGTCGAAAACATTAATTAATTCTCACCGGCTGGCTGCCGCTAAAATTCATACGCCGAAATAGGTGCATTAATTTTTGGGGGCCCGGAAGGTAGTGGGCCCCGCTGGCTATAAGGACTTTCCTTGTGCCACTCGGTGTATCAACCCGGGAGCTCGTTTCCCGGCAAAACTGGTTTCAGCCACCGCCAATTAATTCGGCTGAAAGTGAGAAGGGGAAATAAGAGGCTGAGAATGCTCGTGTGTTCATTTGTATCTACAGCTTAGCTTCCTTCGGGCAACATTGGCCGCGAATTCACTCGAATTATATTTGTAATAAAAACCAAATTTCAAGCGATGAAGCATGAACCACGGAAACTTGACGTGAGCCTTTTATATAATATTTTTCCGCCTTTTTCATATTTAAAAATTATACATTATACCTCTTGGGACAAACAGAGCGCCCCAAAAAAAAGATAAATAATAAATTTGCGTCGTGCCACAAACAAACGCAAACAATTTGTGTTTGTTCTGCATATTTATATCGCAGAAGCGGCATAAATAAGTTCACGATTATATTTCGAGGTGTACATACCGATATACAATATATTTTTTGTATACAAAATTAAAAATTATATTAAAAAATGATACGTTATATGTGAAGCGTTAAGGGGGGGAAAAACCCTTCACAATGTTCTAAAAGTCGATGTTTTTCACATATTTCGAAAGTATAAGATATTGAGAGTATACTGGAAAATAGAAAAATCGAAATATGAAATATTTATGAAGTTATAGCACATAGTCGAGAGCGCGCCGGGACCGCATGCTGTGAACTAGGGAAAGTTTAAACGCGATTATCTCGAAACTGCATTTTCAAAAACTGCTCATGTTATAGCTAAAAAAGTTATTGATCGATCTGGTTGAAATTTCGGGAGGTTTCTCACTATAACATTATCGGAAGGATATACCTAAAGTTTTGAGGTTATCGCGTAAATAAATTACTTTTTTAGGGTAAAAATTATCAAGAAAATGATCAAAAATATGGAAATTTGATTAAAAAGCCTACTTAATTTTTAATTTTATACTTTTTAAATATTTTTATAGGTATATCCTTCCCCTACACATATCAATAATGGAAAAATATTTTCGATTTATGTTTCAGATCAAAAGAAAAAATCAGACAAATAAAGCACTTTTCGATATCACGCAAAAGACGCCTAAAGGAATACCTTATAACGCCGCCATTTTGTTTTATTTAAAAAAACAATTTATCACTTGAAAGTTGTAATAAGATAATGTCAAAATTTAAAAATGCTTTTATTATTTTACCACCATTAATAAAATTCATGAAAAATGACTCATTTTCGGGCGTCTAAAGGGTTTTTCCCCCTTAATAAGAGGAGAATTGGGCTTTCCCGTATCAGTATATATGGGGACCAGGAATAATTCGGGGATATTTATAAACTTGAAACATGTCCACGAAATTAATGATATTATTATAACAATCGGAACCGTTTACTTCGTTTGTGTCCATACATTCGTAAAGCATACTCAATGACGCCTAAAATCTAGAAGAGTCTCAAAAAGTTGCCTCAAATGATTGTCTTAATTTTTGTTCATAACTTTAAAAAACTTTATGATCTCTGTTTATAACTTTTAAAGTGATATTTTTCATTATATTGCATTATTTCATTAGAAAATGGAAAAGAAACAGGATTTATAAAAAAAGTGAAAAAGTTCAAAAAAAAAAATGATTTGCGTCGAAAAAAAAACCAAACGAATTCATGTGGCATGAGAAGAAATAGCATTATTGCATCATCTGTCATATACTATCATAATATCATTTTGAACAGTAGCTAGACAGTGCATTTACTTAAGCTAAAAATATGGTAATGTATAGTTTCATGGAAAGAAGATGATGGTCTTTTGACCTCTTTTATGTATCCAAATACCCATGTATCCAAATATCCAAATATGTATCCAAATACCCATGAGTTTTTCGCAGGTATTTTAACCAGTGTATCAAGTTATTAGGTCATTAAGTAAGAAATCTCCAATTTCTAACTTTTGAACCTTACCGATTTAATGCAAATGGTTTCGAATATTTTTGGAATAGTAACGTTAAACCTTGTTACTAATTCACGCGTAGTTTGAGATGTATCCGCGCTCACTGAAACTTTCAGCTCATCATTATCCACCGTGCTATCAAATCGCCAACGAGCTTCATTTTGAAGATAAAAATCGCCACACCAGAAATTCTCAAAGCATCAACGTACCGTGCCTTCATTAGCCACATACTTGCCAAACACTTCATTGGCACTTCGAATTGTCTGCGCTGCATTAATTCGACAACGGAGGTAACATTCGAATATAACGAGAAATTTTCATGTTTAAGAAAATTCAATCTGCAAAAAACGATTTAACATTTAAACACAAACTATAACGTGCGTCTAAAAGGCTAATGACGTACCTTCACAATAAAAAAAAAACCTAGCGCTCTCGACGTGAAATATCAGAGATATCGTGAATCAAACGTGGTACTTGGAGTAATAGGAAGTTTGATTCATCATGACCTAACATAAATTTCCACCATATAGGCAAATTCAAACGTTTTAGTGCCGACTTTTATCTCTGTCAAGAGCTGAAGTTGGTCTGCTAATACGAGTATATAAATCAAAAAGTAGTGCTTGAAGGAAGGAATTTTTTTTCAATGCCTAGTTTTTTTTATCAACGAAAATTTAGCCTTTTTCACCGAAAGTCGATACTTTCACTTTGGACTGCGGTCCTTTTTTTTTGAAAATCAATATTTTATTTCATCTTTTGTCCAAGCACTAGATTATTTCATGCAGAAACTAAATGCGTTCGATATTTTTATTTCGCAAGATTTGTTTCTGCGCAGCAGTGATCACCGCGTAGGGCGTTTTTCAAACAGCGGTCTGCGAAAACCATTGTATCTACCACGATTATAAATATTCTTCAATACAAAATTTGTAAAAGATACATAACCCTAGAACTCATGACATATTTTTTTAACATTCAAACGCATGACTGGGGTCAATGACATTTAATTAGTGAAAAACCCATTTCAAGACTGAAAAATGGAAAAAATTAATATACACCTAATTTTTTAAATAAAAATTGGGGTGCTTACAGACCCGAGTCATGAATTCTAGGGGTTAAAACCATACTCTTTAATAAAAAATAAAAAATCAGAACCTACCACGTTTTCCCAAAAAAAAATTCCTCTTTTTTTCTGGTCACGAGGTAGGTGTAACGCCTTAATCGCCATTGGATCCTAGCGAAATGCACGTGGTCTGAAAGATGAGAGGCAGAGTCGATAACGGAATTAACAGCAGGTACGAGGGGGTTTGGGAAAACGATAAACCCTTTTTCGTGGCGGTGTATACAGTGTTATAGTATACGAGAGATCCGTAGCCCCGTAATACGATATACCTTCCAACGAGGGACACAGGGATAGCGCGTGCTCCGTGATCCACCGGATGACGTATATACGTCTCACCTCCTCTCATTCTCTCTCTCTCTCTCTCTTTTTCTTTCTCGTCGTTTTTTCTCCCTCGCTCTCTTTTTTCCTTTTCCCCTTGCCATAATCTATATATTTACGTCTTTCCTTTATATCGTTCCGCCGGGACATCCGTTGCAGCTGTCGTCAAACTCGCAATGAGAAGCACTGAAAATTTTGGCCGCATCGGCATTAGAACGTTTGGTAAATTTTTTTTGTTTCCATTATCCTAAAATTTTGGACAATATTGGCATTCAAAACGTCAAACCGCCGCATTATCTTTATAACACATTATTATTATTATTATTATTATTATTATTATTATTATTATTATTATAAACCAGACGAATTATCACCAGGGGATTAAGGTATTCCTTTCGCGGAGAACAGTATTTTGCGGGCGCATAAGCCACGGCCTTTTTTAATTGAAATAAAAAAATTCGCTTAAATTTTGTAGTTTTAGCAATTTTTACATTTTTTCTGAAGTCACGGCTACGAAAATTCTTCTCCTAATCACATTTTTCTAAGTTTTATCATTTATATTTTCTTCAAACATTCGGTGACCTCCTTTTTTTATTGTCGTTACGGAATCTTCAGAATTTTTTATATGCTTAGCGCAGTTTATGTTAGAAATCTAGAGTTATTTAGTTCATAAATTACTAGATAGACATGTGGCTAGCATGTCATCTCCATAGAGTGCCGTATTAGACGATTTTTAAAGTCGTAATTTTTTGTTATCAGCTCGGTAGCTTACCTCGAAATTTTACCAATATACTGGGGATGTCTTTTTCCTCAATTGTCAACAAAAATCATTTAATCGTTAAATATTCGGGTTCGTGAAAGGAATACCTTAACTTTAATAATATTGAAATGATTGTTGGTTGAAAAATTGTACCACATGTACTTTACTTTATCGCGAACTTAATAACTAATATTACGAAGAAAAAAAAAACAAACAAAAACTATTTTTTTTTCTTAGCCATTCGAAATTATACGGAATATTTTAAAACGATGAACATTTTCGTCGTATCAAAGAAGAGAAAGAAAATTTCATATCCGGCAGAGAAAGAAAATTTTCTCTGCCGGAGAAAATTAATTAACTTCATACGTTGAAAAAAATTAATGATACATGGTGGAATTATTTTGTTTATTATTTATTTGTGTTCTATCATACAGCGTTGATGCAGTCCACTCTTCTCGTTGCATCAAATAGTACATGAATTTCGGTTTTCTCGTTTGAAGAAGACTTGAGCACCACTGGCTCGAAGGGCGCGTGCCAAGGGCTAACATCTGCCGCGGTTGCTGGTTTTGCAGCCCCTCGTTTCATTTATTTCCAGTACGACACCGTCACCGCGCTGCCAAAGGGAGAAACGGAGAGAAAGCCCATATACAGTGTACGTGAACTGCACCACGCTCGTTTCCGAACCGAACGAGACCCGGAGAGCTTGAAGCCATCATCCTTGTCTCCGGTTACAAAACACTTCCGCAGGAAGCAGCAGCCCAACAAGATGTTGTATGCACATTTTTAAGAATTCTTTTTTTTTGATGCTTCATCGATTGTGCTACATGTAAAGAGTGAGTGAACAGTTTCGTGGATTGTTCGGTGGCTACCAACAAGTATGGGTTTATTTCACGAAAGACTTTGCGCTTGCACGATAATGCAGAAGAAGAACGCTAAAAAACGTACCACTTTTAGGGACGATGGGACTCATGAATTTGGCTTATAGATGAATAAAATGTGTACATTTGAAAATTGTAATAACATGTTGTCTTTGCTTAGATTTAAATTAAGAATTAAATAACTTTAAACATAAATATAAGCGATCTAATAAAAACTTTGAAGACATTTATTTAAGGGATTTGCATAAGCTAGAAGTTTTTGAAATATGATTTTTCATTGCATAGTTTTATAGCATCGCGTATTATAATAATTTTACTTCGCAACAAAGAATTTGTAAAAATTACAAAAATTGACAGCGTTATGATGATTTTTGAGAAAGGTCAGATTGCTCACTCTTGTTTTTTTGCGTTTTTCTCGAATCTAAGTTTTATAAAACGGTGTAAGTCGTATCGCGAAATCTATTCGTCCGATTCATTTCAATTTCGGACAGAGCATGGTTTATAACATTGTTCATCGTATGCCCGGATGAATTTTTATATGTTTATCAATTTAATAACAACAAATGATTGTCGTTGTTTTCTTGGTCGAAAATCGATTTTTTTTACAACTTGCAATTTTTGCAATTTGTCCAATTCCAAATAAGCATTATACGAAAGTTTTATGATTATACCGAAAGTACAATTTTTATTTTTCATTTTAGATCACTCTAGTTACCAGAACCACCTACACTGACTGGCCAAGCAGTAACGGTGGCACTTTGTTTAAATCATAATACCTTCGTTGTTTATCAATATTTTTCAATTAAATAAAAAAAAATCCAATTTGGCAAGACAAACTTTACACACAATTAACTATGTGTAAAAAACATTGAATATTAATTCATTATCTCTGCTTTAATTCAATGCCGAACATCAGCTATAATCAATCGGCAATGTAACTCGGTCCAAGAGTAAGTCAAGCGAATTTCACACGAGACGAAATTCGGAAATATGAAAGTGATGCTGTTATTCGATTGAGATCACGCGAGCAATGAAACAGTGACGTTTACCACGGTTGCAAATACTCTTGGATACGTGAGCACAGGCTTCAAAACGATAAGAGCCAAATGATACATCAGGTAGCCGAAATTCTTCGAGGCTGGCTGAATACCGAAGCTGTGATTCTTCTGATAAACATATTCATATTCCAACTAAATAAAGGCTTCAGTGATTCGCAGGTCTGACAAAAAGTATCGGAGATTGCCGTCAGTTCTGTCAATGCTATTTGTTTCACTCACTGTTGAAAGGCCAGGATTTATTAGTTAATCAATTATAATCAATTCACAGAACGTTACAAGTATCGAATTTAGCAAGAAGAAGACATCAGTAAGAGCATAAGTTCGGACTTGTCGAAAGTTTGAACCTGAGATCTATTTATGGGCCTTACATTCCAACTTGAACACAATTTTTTAATGAATGATCAAATTTAACCAAAAAAAAATCTTCAACTTTGTAGAATGAGAGGCCCCGAAATTACAGTCAATAATGCACAATCGATAAAGCTCCAGATGCCCTGAAAATAGTAAAAAAAAAATAGGCTGCTCGGGAAAAAACATTCCTGTACGAAGAAAGTCCTCTACTGTCGTAATGACCTGCCCTGTGTTGATCCTGAGCCCGAAGCCATAACGAAATGTTTGAATATTCGGTCGAGATTGGAGGATTTTTTTTTTTATGTTCACGAACGTTGAACGCGTATTCGGATTTGTACGAATTGCCGAAGCGTGATGCGTGCCTCAATGGGCTCGAAGCTTGGTTAGAGATCGCGGCCTCTCTATGCTCGGTTTGGTTCGAGCTCCTCCTACCGGGGACCGTTGGCATATGGGGCCTCAGTCCGGGCCCCTCTAGGGTACGCACCGAACCGCAGGCACTCGTGGCACCGCCGGCACCACACGAGCGAGCACATGGGGCATTCCGTCTCGAATTCACTTACGATCCTTGCTATCTACTATTTTTCCTCAATATACCGTGGAACAGCAACAAAGAAAAATCTAAAATTGATACTGCACTGCAAAATAAAACCAAAAAACAACAGAAATGTCTTGATTTTTGGAAGAACGTCAACAAACCATATGATTTTTTAAAACTAAAGTGAGCATCGATAATTTATTTGCGCGCAAAAATGTTCCTGCCAGTTTGATCAAAAACGCTGCCGGCTGAAAATTGCCTATTCTTTATTTATTTTAAACGACGTTGACGTTCACATCATTGGAATGCAACGATTTATTTTCTTCATTTTTAATCTCGTAATTTTTATCATTATCCAAAGCCTTTTTTTTGAAAATTCAGGTCATAAATCTCTAATAAGAGTACGTAAAAACGTTTCAGAGATCTGCGCAGCCTAAATCAACCAAATAAAATTTGTGCAAATTTTAAAAAATATCATTTTCGTTGCTTTCCAACGATGCAAGAGTCCACGTCGTTATTTTAAATACTCATGAGTATTCATACGCACATTTATACACTAACCCCAATTGTTTTGATACAGCCGAAAAAGTAGCCTCAAATTTAAGGGATTCGTTTTAGAAAAATAAAATAAACGCAAACAAGGGATATAAAAATTCGCCGAGAGCCCGATTTCACATGGAATACCTTTTGTGTGAATTCATATATATATATATATAGCATGAAAAGCCGAACTACGCGCCAGGGCCTCAGGTAAGCAGCTGCTCCGCTGCTGGCGGGGCTCCGGCTAGTCGGCAACGGGCCCCGCGTGTTTAAATTAGTCCCGGCACAACCGTCGTGTGAGCAACATGCCACGCAACAACGAACGCTATGTCAGAACGAGCAACGAGTATACACTTTTGAAAGACTGAACTCTAATCGACAAATGAAAAATACATTTTCGTGGATTCGCGAGGTTTTCAAAATAGTGTCTTCAAAGGGTGCGAAGTGATTGGCGGTCAGTTGCATTAGTTTTCGTATTTTCTTTTCTTTCGAGTAATCTGTGAAAAAAAAAGGTGACAAAGAGTGGTTTTTATTATTGAACCCTCGATCGTAGGCATTTCGTACTAGCGTCCGTTCAGATCTTAGATCGAATGAAAATGTTGTTGACCAAGTTGTTCGTGAGTTTTTGCACCTTCTGCTTGATCCGATGCGATCTTTTGGATCTTTACGTTCAGCACATGGACGAAACTATGAGGACATTGACGTACAAAACGAGCCAGCGTCATCCCCGCGATTTAAGCAACAGATTGCGAACGAGGAGGAGCACGCCGAACGAGGCGAATTACTTGAAAATCGGTATAATGAAGAAGCAACGTTTGGAAGTGGACGAGAATTATTGGAGTGTACCGAAGATCAAACGAAAGAAGAATCAAAAGGGTCCAACGATGAAATACGACGGGCTCGAGTTTCCCAATAAGAAAGAACAACATCACTACCCGGAACAGTACGAACTGATCGACGCTTACTTGAGAAATTCATCAAAAATTGCTTACGATCAATCGAAGACGTCGAATTCAAAGATGGAAAATGTGAAAAATAATCAAAAAACGAAAGACTCGGAAGATTCAAGTATCGAGGAGAATTTCGAAGAGATGAGCCGTGCCACGTGGTACAAAGCACCGAAAAAATATTATGCACCTGGCAACAAGCGTACAGTTTACGCCAAAAAGTTATCGCAATACGACAAACAGGATGATAATGCCGAGCTCGAATCGAGTCTACGATCGAAACGCAACGCCGCGAATCAATCAAATTTCACAAGACGCGAAATACTGGATGACGAGGGGGACGTTGTGCTCGAGTGGGATCCCACGGACGATGATGCAGTGACGTTTAAAGTGATCGCAAAGACTCTAGGATACGTGGGCATAGGATTCAACGATAAGAGTCACATGATGGGAGCTGATATTCTCATAGGTTGGGTGGACGACCATACCGGCGCTGTCAACCTTCTGGTAATTATACATTTATATTCCAACCGATTTAAGGACTCGGTGATCCGTAGATCTATCAAGAAGTATTTTGGAATCATCCGTCTAGTCGACAGATCCTATTTTTCGCTCACTCTTGGCACAAGAAAGTCACGACGTAATCCATTAATTATACAAGTATAATCAATTCATAAAATGTTTCAAGGATCGAATTTCTAAACGCGAGGAGGAACTTGAGCGACAACCTATAAAAGTGGAATCAGATTCGTATTCGAATAGATCGTTGCTCGCATTCGAATGATAAATGGAAGAGCGTTTAGCGAACAGTTATGTTCTCCATACGATAAAACACAAATTTAATTAGCCCCACCCTTCCACACGTTAAGATAGTTATTTTCATGGCCTATAGCGAATAAAATTTTTCGATTTGACAAGCCTGCTTCTTTAATTAATTTGATAATAAATCATTCTCTTATTCGGTAATTTCATTAAATATTATAATTTACATTAAAACAAAGCTAATGCTTTATTGTACTCGATAAATGTTATTGACTGTTCAGGTAATGAAAATTCATAGCTTAATTGTTCGAGCCTCATTCGCTCAATCGATGAACGGCAAAACATTTTTATGGCCGGTTGGAGGCTCGTACACGAAACGGTGAGTCGCAGGATTTAATTGGGATTCTTCCAAAAGAGAAACAAACGAGCGGCAAAGAAAAAAAGAAGCGCGTATGCTAGGGCAAAAGTATGCGGCGACGAAGAAGAAACGGACGGAAGGTCAGACCGTGAAAGCAACAAAGAGCCGAAGAAGCAAGGCCCAGGAACAGCGGGGCTCAAAAGAAGAGGAACCTGCTTCGCTCCTTCGGCTACGAGGCCTCTCTCTCTCTCTCTCTCTCTCTCTCGCGCGCGCGCGCGCGTTTCCCAGAATCCCTAATCGTCATTAAATTTATTTCCCTTGCGACTCCGCTCCCGCGAGTATCGAGATACCGCATGGAAGATTCGTTCTCACATTATGGAACGGGTCCTTAAAGTCTTGGTGGAAAAAAGGGATAAAAGTTAACAGCCGAGCGCAAAAAGAAAGATCCGAAGAACGTTGCGGGAAGGGTAAATCAGTCCTGTGTTAAATCGTTGGTTCACAATTAGTTGGAAGGGTTTGAAGTATAAACGAGTACAATGTTTCTACACGAAAATATCGTGGATGTAATACACGATTTGTTAACCAATGCTTATTATTTTTTGAGCACCAAAAGAGCGAGAAAGATCGTTCCGTTTGCAACTCAATTATGAATGAGCTAACGATAAATGATCTACACCCGTCGACTTCAAAGAGTCTGTAAAAGAATACTTCGACTATAATTCGGCGCTGTTGCGTTGATTGGTTGGGACTAAATAGCCGTGAAAAGAATAGAGAAAATAAAGAAGATGAAGTAAAAAGAAGCCGGTGACTTTAGGCACAGCCCGAAGAACGAATGATCGAGGAATGAAGCCACGAAAGCACAAGGAAATTGAAGAATTCAAAGTAGAAATTAACAAAGCAAGATCTCGCATTCGCGCGTTTAATGCCGTTGGCGATGGACGGAGATAATGTCGTGATAAATTTATGTCCAAGTGTCCAAGTTCGCACGGACGGTCCCGCGCCAACCGTCTTTCTTCGAGACGATAGATCTGACCAGAGATGCGAAACACTTCGCAAACCGCAGCCCAACCATACGAAATTATTCAAATCTTTTGTCATCCCAATCTTCGTGCAATCGGGCTACGAACTCGAAGGCACGAACGGATAACAAAAGAAGGCACGAGAGAAAAAAAAAAGCTAAAAGAGGGTACATTAAAATAAAGCGTTAATTTGCTTTATTTGCCATTACGAAAATGGTCGAAGGCAATGGGGCCCAACATTCGTCCTTCGGCCATAAATGGAGAAGAAGAAAAAAATTAATTAAACGTAGTTGATAGAACGAAATCGCAAAGGTTCACGTCATTCAGACACTGCCAATTATCAAACCCGTTGTTCAATCCAGATTGAATAGTTAATGGCAATTTGGGCCAGTTGGCAATCCACCCAGTTATTGTGATGACGCAGGAATGCCAATCAGAAAAGCGTACGCGACATTCGAGAGCCTCGTTGTAGCACGATGTGTCGAATGACCGGTCATTCTCTAATCACTTCTATTCATTTGGGTCTGATTTCCTATTGTACACAATATATTGTCGTACAATTAATAACGAGCAAGTGCTGCGCGCAGTAGCAAGATGCACGCACGCATTCGTACGTCCGCTCGGCACTCAATGATTGAAGAGTTACAGAACCTGCTGAGCACGGTAAGACCCAGTCAAGGCCTCCAGACATCCAGAGTGAGGCCCCCCCGTTGAGGAAGCTCGATGCGAATGCGTCGGTTAGTTAAACCGCTAGCGTGGCTGATATTACTGCCCTGCGGGATAATCATCTTCTGCTACACTGTTGGGCCCTATCTCCAACCATACACGTGGGCCTTACGCGTTAAAAAAAACGCAAAAACTGCCTTGACCAAACGAGTATATTGCAACGACCTACACACATGAAACAAAATGGCGAAACCCTTTTTTAGTTTTCCTGCTTTCGTATAGCTCGGTGTTTGATTCTCCTGACGATTGATTACCCATTTTGGGCCCTATGACCCTATCCACTTTTTTACCCTTTCCTATTGAAAGAACCCATTGACTTGCCTCGCGAAACAAAATACTTTTTTTGCTGATCACCAAATGAAAAACAAAGATCTGTCAGGACTATTACTCCTGGTAAAAGTGAAAGGAAGCGTTCGTTTGTCCATCGATAGGCTGATTCATCTATCATCAATGTTACAATAAATCCTAGCCTTAAGCATTGGGAAGGCCTTCCGCGATCCGGCAAACAATAAAATCTCAGAAGAATAATAATAAGTCCGGGGAAAAAAAAAACATTTGCCGATGTAGTGAATGGTTTCTGGCAAATGCTGGCATCCATCCAGAGAGACCATCAGAAAGAAATAAAGACAAAGAGAAAGGAAACAATTGCTGGGTTTCGGAAAAAAAAACGAGAAGGCTGCCCTTATTGATATGACTGTGATGTGTCGTTTCTGCACCGCACCAAGAGAATGATTAGCGATTGTTCAACAATAACGTGAGCAGTACAAGTGTATGAGCAAATTTACTGATTGATAAATAGAAAACTGGTTATCGGATGTAGAACAATTTCCTCATCAACTGATTGATAAATGTAAAAAAAAACCCCCACTCTAAACATTCAGTACCAATTAATAGATCATTTTTTCAATTCAGAAATACGCCTAAGAGAATGACCACATTCCTGAGGAATTTATCAATACGAATCGATTCCTACAACTTTTTTCAACTTACGTTCAAGTTTTTCTCGATTCCCGGAGACCCTGTACATCGATACTTTTATTACCGGCGTACCGAACAATTTCTTCTTGCGTGACCCACACAGATTCTCGTGGTTCACCCAAGAATCGAATCTAGTGACCTTTTTTTTGTCGTAACTGAGACCCAAGTGTGCCCAGAAGCATCCAACATTGATCACAGTCCTCGACGTTTCCGCACTGTGAAATTGAGAGTTGGTATTTGCTTTACCGCTTTGTAGTATTTTCTTTTAAAACACGCGTTCGTTATTATCGCGTGGCATTCGATGGGATAAATTTAACAGATAGGAGAATTTCAAAAGTCAAGATATTTCGAAAAAAAAAGACTACTAACCGGTCGCGGGAGCACACTTCCTGCAGAGTCGCGGTGCAGATAAAAACCTAATCTAAACTTCCTACTGCAAAACCAGAATATTGTCTTTTTACGCAATCGTCAGGTATTCGAATGAAAAATGAAGCTTTTGCAATGTAGTTGACTCCGAGCTACGGGGGAAAGCATCTGCGGGAGTTCTAGCGAATGGGGCCTTACGCCGGTCGTCACGATCTGTATTATGCGCATATATACGTCGAGACAGTTGAACGAAGAAACGAGTTTTGCCCACCACACCGATGAACTCGTCGGCGTACTCGCGTCTTTCATTTCTTTTCTCCGTTTCCCTGTAAACACCGGACCCGTCACGTAATGTGAATGAGTTGCGCATTGTGTCGTTGCGGCTATTCAGTGTGGTAACAAGGAGAATACCGATTCATTGGAACTTCTGAGACGAACGCATACATCGGAAGTGAGGCCTATGGGTGTATGCGAGCTCCAAGGAACCGTAATTCCTGGATGGTCAAAAGCAAAGGGGCCAGAACGAGTGTACCCGGTCCTTCCTGGGTTCATCTTCGCGTAGCTTTCTCCACTCTAATTTGGTGCGATCGTCGCAGATGGTTGTCTCTGGCCTATTGCAAATCTTTCCGGAACCATCTCCAGCTTTGGTCAAATCGGCATCTGCTTATAACTGCATTTTGAATCTGGAGTTAAAGTCAATTTGCCACGGGGCTCTGCTAGTTCTAATTTTACGAACGTGTTCCTATTTATTAGATACGACCAATGAGAATTTTAGTATTGCTAAATATGGAGAATCTAATACAAGGCCTTGCATTTACCTGCCATAACGAGTTTTCGAACAGCTGTCAACATCCTGAAGCCCAGTATGGGAAAGGGTGGATTGGAGATAGACACATCGTACTCATATTTGAACAAAATCATTTAGTCATATAGACCCACATATTAAAATATTAAATATTAACGCGCCTTTGTTCGCGTAGACTTCACGATTTGATCCAGAGAGGAGAGAAAAAAAGAGAGAAAAAAAGTAAGAAACAAAGAAAGAAGGTAGAGTGTCATATTTCTCAGGCACGGTGGTAGGCTGACTGACTGACTGCGGTAAGGGTTAGTATTTGATGAAATAGTCGTATAAAAGTGCCAACCTTCAACTCCAGTATCGTACAATGTCATTGTTGTCTACAGAACTATATGACTTTGCAATATAGTTCGGTAGATAAAATGATATGATTTATGGTCGTCGGTAAGCACATTCAAGTTTTGGACACTCGAGCAGCTTTCCGTACTCACGAACAGCTCACATATAGTTGACCATGCGAGAAGCTAATTCTTTCTCAGTACAACTCTGCGCACTTTAAGAAACATATCTTACGAATTTGATTGAGATAAAAGCAGAGAATTTGATTTTCCCATACAAACTTCAACATCCCGTTGTACACCCCGTTGTACCCCTAATTAGAGGTTGTTTAAAAAAAAAACCTAAAATTTGCGTTTTATCATTTGTTTTGAAGAATATTTATATCAATTTTCTAGTTCATAGACTCAAGAATAAAATTTCCCATACAAACATTTACACCCCACTTCACCCCCATAGGAGTAGATTTTTGAAAAATCCGTTCTTAGTGCACCTCTACACAATCTAGAGAACATATCTTCCAAATTTCAGGTTTCTATTTTTAGCGGTTCAGGCTATGCGTTGTCTATATGTCAGTCAGTCATTCAGTCCGCCAGCCACGAACTGTTTCATATAAATAGATTAAGATGTCCGTAACAAAAAAGTATTTAGGTTTGATACTGTTCATTGTATCATCCCGAAGTCAATATACGAACACCCTGTAAAGGATTTTCTTATATTGACTTAGGCATACCACACTGGCAAATGTCAATATAGACTAAACAGAAGTGTCAACCTGATGAGCCACGTAATAAAAAACTTCAAACTTAGTTTGTCAATTAAGTTCTAGTACTAAAACATTGGGTCTTGGTTTGATTTTGGTATAAAAATAATTTGTCGGGCCTCAATAGGTTAAGCCTGAAAACGCTGCCGGAGACAAAAACTTTAAAATGGATTATGAATAGATTGGGAAATATTGGAATCTCCATTTGTCGATTATTTACTATCCCCATCAATGATACGATAATGAGAAAAGGAGAGTGGGGATTGTAACGTTTTCACATTTCTGCAACATCACAACATTACCGATATAGACGCGGATTCTTCATCGTATCTGCCTTACTTTAACAATTCTAATATGCATTATTGTCAGGTAAATGTTCACCGAATAAAAACGATTTGGGCTAATTAAATCCGTCATCAAGGAATACCAACGAATTATATATTAAACAACATAGAATATTAATTTATTTCACGAATTATTCATGGCATCGTACTAACGAATACTCGGATTAAACAATCTTTTTAGTGTTTCATCTCAATTTTAAACTTCATCTCAATCTTAAACAATCTTTTTAGTGTTTCATCTCGTTTGCCATCTGTAAATGGACAATTTCGTTGATCCATGCGATTTTCTTCGCAGTGTGTTCAACGTCTCCAGTCTCACGTACATAATAATATCGACGTGTTTCCAAAGGCACTTAATTATTAAGACTATAGCTCGGGACTCAAGTGGCGTTGAAACACAAAATATAATACGACTTGAAAACGAACAGCCGAAGATCCTGAAATCACAACGAAGCCGAGAATTTAGAGCAAACGAAGAAACCACAGAGGACCCGAAGGAAACGGGCTGACTGTCTCATCTTAACCATCACCGCCTCATCTTTCACGATTTCTTTCCGAGGAACTAGCGATGAAATTCCGGCGAGACCCTCGTCTCACGTTTTTGGATCTTAAAGACGAGAAAGACCTAAGGGGGATCCTTTCATCCCATTTTTCCCAAGGACTCGCGGAATCCTAAGGCCAAATGGGTGTTCTCATACAGCTGCCTGGCTGCTTGCCAGGTGGCGAGAAAGAAGTAAGGCAACGAGGTTACGGCTATATAAGAGGGATAGAAACGAGACAGGCCCGTAAACCCGCAAATGCGCCAGCAACCTCGAACATTACAAAACTGGCAGTAGTTAAAAATCATCTCGTGAGGAGCAAAAGCAAATAAGTCAATGCTGAATGGCATGTCAGTGATAGAAATCGACAAAAAAATCAGGCATACGCTTGAACAGGGATGATCGATTATAGTATAATTAATCCTAAAGCACATTTTATAAAATTATTATAAAAACTGCTCACATTTGTGGCGTTGCGAATAGAGGAAACGCAGTCAGCACGCAACTTCGGCAATCTTGCATGTTGAGTAGTACTGCCCTGGGCCCATACTTGGATGGGTGAACGCCTCAACGCGGATTGGCCGCAGAGTACTGAGCGGTACAAAGTTTTAGCTTGTTTCCGATGGCACCACAATGGAAACCGACCGAAATATTGACGCCCTGTATCAACACAGGTTTTCCACAGTTTCCCTGTGCCCTCGTGAAAATGCAAAACCTCTTTACACGATCGTTCATCAAATAGAAATATTCCCGAAAAAGCGAGGTGGGCAAGATCTACAGATCAACATAATTTTTCCACAATTCCTCGGTTTCTTCGGCGAATTAGGACGCAAGGGGGGGGGGGGGGGGGTGTATGTAGACGACGACAAAATCGCCAGCTTTGATCCTTTGTTTTTTTAAGGAACAAAACGTTTCACATTTACGAAACTTTAGGTATTTTTTTTTTGTATGTTTTTTCCTAAGGTACACGCTGTTTGCGTTTGTTACCTATTTTTTCCTCCACTGGGACTGTTTCTTTCCTCCTTTTCCACACTCCTTTTTCTTCACCTCCCCCCCCCCCCTCCTTGCGGCCGCAGCCGACACCCCTCTGTATCATATTCATCATGACATTTCTGTCATGGGTATAGGGAAACTGCGGAAAACCTATACCAATACAGCCGGTCATCAAGTTCGCCCCCCAGTCGTGGAACTAGTCTTATTTCACGACGAAATATACGCGACTGGGATTCGAGCCCGGGACCTCCCGGTCCGCAGGTTTAGTGGCAAGCACGCTAACCACTAGACCATTGCACCGGTTTCACGAAACTTTAGGTACAATTTATTATAAAATAAAATTAGCAACGTTAAGGCATGGTCTTCCAGGAAGGTTTTAGCAGCAATTATCCGTTCGTGGGTAATCAACGACTCCACTATTGATTTGGAAAATTTTAGCTAAGAATTTTTTAGTATTTTAACATCCAATTCTGAATTTATACCTACAAGCATTTGAAAAGTTAAACATTTTAGAAAATGAAACACTTCAGAAATAAAAATTAATATTTTACACAAAATTTTCGTTCTATTTTGCAATAAAAAAATACTTTTTAAAAGTGATTTTCATTCATAAGTAAGTATAAGTTTAATGTAATATTGTAACTGAGTTGTATTCTCAATTTCAGCACGATCAGTCAACTCGTTTTGAAGTTATATTGTCCACAAACTTAAAAAAAATAGTTTTGCGAAAAACGTGGTTAAAGTTTCGAACTACGAAAACTTAATGATTTAAGTGACTTACCAGTTGATCAGCGATAACGTGGCCATACAATAGTCCTTCAGCTTCTTCATGAAGCTGATTTTGCTTTGGTTCGATTCTTTTGTGCCGTTTAAAGTCCCTTTTATCCCCCCTCAAAGTAACAACGGACATACATAATAACAGTCCAGACGATTCGACTATTTTGCTAATTGATATTTGTTAATAAGAAAATCGCAAATGCCCGAAAATACATTATAGAGATACACACGAAAAAGCCGGTAAAAAAGTAACTTAGTAAAGTGAACAAACTCGCGTGCCTTTTTCAACGTACGATGATGAAAATGCGGGAAAAAAGAAACGTGAATATTCGCGGATCAGAAAAAAAAAAAGTTTCAATTCTCAAGCATCCGGTATATAGTAGAGCACAAACGTTTTATTGCCGCGAGGTTAACGTCCCTTTCCCACAGTAATATGTGAGAAAAGTGCCCTTCCGAAGTGCAGCTAGCCGGAACCGTGCATCGCCGGATGTGTGGAATCGGGCGGCATCTCGAGGAACGATCAGTGCTCATCAGGGCTTGAAAATAATTATGCATTATGCCGCAAACGATTTTTCGTCTTCAGCCACTGTACCGGATTCTTTTTTCTTTCGCTATTATTCCAGGATTCACACGGAATGCGGGAGGCGAATGCTTCGCCGGTTACCGATCTTTCGCAGGACGTACAGATCCTCGAGGGATACCAGAACGACACTCACACTTCGATAACGTTCTCCAGAAAGTGGGAAACTTGCGATCCGGACGATCGACCATTATCGGTAAGCCTACAACGATCAAAATATAATACTCTGCACAACGTTTCATCGTGTTTTTGTGGATACGGAAATTTTGCAAACAGAAGTACAGTTACGCACAGCGAGAAAAAAAAAACCTGTCTTAGGCCATCAGGATCGATTCTCAGAAGTTACTTACATTTGGCGTATCTTCGTAAATACTCAGTTCACTAAATACACCTTGGAAATAGTTATTTTTCCACGTGCTTCTTGCAGATGTACAATATTTTCTTGCAATCGCTTTATCTTCGTGTGCCCACAATAGAAAGGTAACATAATACATAATAACGTAGTAAGTCGCACGTAATGACGGAGTGCGGTTGAGTCGTAGAATTTATGCCACAAAAAACGTGCACCTCGCGGGCATTGAGCGTCCACTTTATCTTCAACTTATTTAACAATGAGACAAACTAGCCTAACAAACGCAAAAACATGGTCACCGTTTCTCAAACCTAAGGCTATAACTTTTTTCGAACGCGTTATGTTGTTCGCTCTCTACAAGAGTACAACATGATTTATTAATTCCAAAAATTAAAATCCTAAACAACTATTTTTTAATAGACAGGCAGTCTCAAAAATCGAATCGAAAATCATGTTTTTCTTCATCGGAAAGCCCGATATTCAATTCAATGAATACTTTTATAGGCTGATAATATCCGAGTGCTCTGGGCCCTGCACGAAAACGACCCCGAGCTGAATACCCCTGTTTGGCACGGCGAAAGACGCGGTGGAAGAGCCTTGAGGCTACGGGCCTTAGGCCCAAAACCATCGCCACCGGTCCACCCGGATACGCGCCATTGGGACATCAAACTCAATCAGTTCGATGTTACCGGCAGCCAGGACACCGTTTATTGGTGCAAAATCTTCAAAGCGCCTCCACTCGCCAAGAAATATCACATGATCGGAGTACGTAAATTTTGAACAATCAAAATACCCCGCTACAGAAGAAAGGAAATCAACGAAAACTCCATCAATGACGCGAAAGCTGGCTGTCCGTACAAAAAATAAAATAAAGATGAAACAAACTGAAAATTCCATAATTTTGCTCTACTGTGCAAACAATTCTCTCTTATACAGCACTTCAGAAACAAATAAAATATCGATCAGTGTTGCATCCAATAGTATTGTTGTCTTTTCGAGAAGTCTAAATCTAGAGGACGAAAATCAACCTAACGAAAAAAAAGTAACTATGATTTATTAACAGTACGAGCCTCTGGTGGAGAAAGCTAATCGCGGTCTCGTTCATCACATGATACTTTACGAGTGCGCTTCGACACTGCCAATTTTGGGACAACACGCGAGATTAGCCGGGGCACCGTGTTACGGATCTACAATGCCCCGGGAATGGGATTCTTGCATTCAGCCTGTCGTTGCTTGGGCCCGCGGAAGCGAAGGTAATTTTTTATTTACACAAGTACGGTATCCATGCCAGGTTTTCATATCGCATATACATATATATACGCACATATAAAAACCACCTAATTACTATAAATAAAAAATTAAGAAGATGAAAGTATGATTGATTCAATAAGCCAGTGTTTTAATTAACGGAGCTTTTCGGGAATTTGTCCTATGTTGTTTCGTACTTCGCCTCCATGAAAAATGTTTCGTAAAATGTATTTGACAATTAATTACTCATGTCCATGTGCGTTGATCAGGCCTCTGTCGAAAATATACATTCTGATGGTCTGCAAAAAAACTATCCTAAAGGTTGATAAATCGGAAAAATTCAACAAGATTCTTGCAAAGTAATGTTACAATTATAGTTTGTAGAGCCAAGTTTTTTAATTAAAAAAAAAAACAAGATTATATTTGGAATTCAAAACTTTTTTCGCGTCAAAGTTCGCACCTTCAATGACTATTAAAAAAAGGTCTACAAATTTCCATTAAATGACAACAGAATATGAGCAATCTACATGTTTCCGAAGAATGTAAAAAAACATTTCTTAAAATAAAAAACTTCACTTTATCGAGCAGACCGTCTCGAAAAATGGGTTCAAAACTACTCGCGTCCGAATCAGTCCCTTTGCGCGCGCATTCACATTTGCCCTCATAACTCCGTCCCTAATTTAAATTTTGTAACAGTTTTTTTTTAAATAAAACGCGTAAAAGTGAAAAAATAACTAAGAGGGAAGTCGATTTTTGAAGATGCTGGAGGTGTCAGTAAATTGGCCTGAATCATTATGTAGTGTCGATAAAAGGTATATCGATAAATACGAATTTCTTTTGCAGGCGAATGGTTTGCAGAAGATGTTGGTATCCCTATTGCTGAACATATCGAAGGCTCGTACTACATGCTGGAGGTTCACTACAATAATCCTTCTCTGAAAAACGCAAACGACAGCAGCGGTGTGAGACTCCACTTGACCCCGAATTTGAGGCCCAAAGAAGCCGGTATTCTTGTTACGGGGGTCGCCGTTAATCCGCTTCATATGGTACCGCCTCAACAAAAGGAATACGCTACTGCTGGTTACTGCACTCCTTCGTGCACCAATACTGTAAGTCCCTGAAGTATCCAAGGTGCAATGAATTCATTTTTTCGCAAAACAATCGACAGTTGTTTTTTCCTCGCGTCACCGAATATTACCGTAAGTCATTAGATCCTGGGTGCGAAAACCAATGTGCGGACAATTTCAGTTTATTTGCATTCAGACGTCGTAGAATTCATTTAAATGACATTTTTATGAAAAAGATTCAGCAGATTGATATCAAGATGAAATAAGAATATTGAAATTTCTGGTAGATCCAAATAAAGAAAAAAAAACGGAATCAGATCCAAGAGATCCAAATTAGTGCTTTGGAAGATTGAGATAAGATCCAACCGGATCAAATTAAATGGCCATTACGACCCGAGTCAATTCTCGTAGTAATCGAAATGAAAAAATAGAGAACAAATACTCGCTACGCATTGTATCGTAAAAATTGCCATAATTTGATAAATTGAAAATCATTATCTTATCCGTAATGTGAATAAGTTCATTGGCGTAACTGGAGTAAGCACGCCCCCCCCCCCCCCCCCCCCCCCCCCACCGCCCCAGAAAGTCCGGTGACACACCCGCCCCCCCGAAAAAAACGATCCAAAATAATTGAAGTCAGAAAATCGAATTTCGTAATTGGTATAAAAAGTAGCTATTTAATTACATAAATTGAATAGATATTCAAATTTCGCAATTAAGTCAAGTGTGGGCAAAAGCAATACATTAGATTTGTCGGCCGATACACAACCAGAAGAATACTGGAAGATCAATATTTACTACCGAGGATTAGGTAATATCATTGTAAATGTAAAACGCTGATTTGAGAATCTACCGTTAGCTTATGCAGTTGATGCATTATTGAAATTGAATATGAAGAACAGAGAGGATTTCATTGATAATTATAGAAAATTATAAATAATTGATACGTCAGTCTTAAAAGCTAAAGCGGTGGTCATGAAAAACATACTTCAATTTAAAAATGATAAAACTAATATTGAACATGTAAGGAAGCATATTAATAAGAAGTACTGCCCTAATTTGTATATTTTCCAATCAGTACGGCCAGTGAGCTTTGCCAGCTGTGAAAGGAGTTTTTCTGCCATGATGCGGATAAAAATGTGGCCTAAAAGCACAATGCTTCAGAAACTATTCTCTCATATGTTACTGCTCAACATGGAGAATGACTTTGTTAAAAATGCATTCCAGCTAAAAAAAAAAGTATTGTGCCGCTTTGCGGAAAAAAAAATAGAAAACTTATTTAATTGAGTACCTACTGAAAGTAAAGTTTAATGACTGGTGTCGGGATTAAAGAATGATGAAACATTAGTTGATTACTTTTAAAGATATTGCAAGAGTTTGATATCAATATTAACATGAACGTGTGATTAAAGCAAATTTCATATTTCATCTGTGTTACGCGATTGTCGACTATTATACAAATTTTATTAAAAAAAAAAGATAATTGTGAACAAAACCAGTTCTTGTCAGTCCGGCCCCGTCTGGTCTCCGAGAAACAAAATCCTGGCTACGCCAATGAATAAAGTAACTAAATTATGATACCTGCGGGAAGTATCTTGCCGGGTATTTCAGCGTGCGAAAGATCGGTAATGTCCTTTCTATAAAAAAAAATCCAGTTTTTTCCATACTTCTCAGTCGGCCGTATTTTTCAATTAATTACACAATTACCCCAGATATTCTTCAAAGATTTACCGTCAAAATCGAACAAACAAAATGAAGCCTGACAAACAAAGATATTTTCGCAATGCGAAACTTTTTCAATCCATTAACCGGATTATCTTTGTTCAGCTTTTCCCAGAGGAGGGAGTGAACGCGGTTTCCGTAGTTTTGCACTCGCATTTGGCTGGTCGCCGAATGAGCCTGAAGCACATACGTCAGGGCGAAGAACTGCCGGAGATTGTTCGAGAGAATCATTTCGACTTCGATTATCAGCAATCGCACAATCTCGAGGAAGAGGTGAAGATAATGCCCGGCGATGAGCTCGTGACCGAATGCGTTTACGGGACTCAGGATCGCAAAACACCAACGTTGGGAGGTTACGCAGCGACCCAAGAAATGTGTCTCGCCTTTATCATCTATTATCCGAGAACGGAACTTGCTGGATGCTACAGCATAACACCGGCGAAGGATCTATTTAAAACACTGGGAGTCCACAGTTTCAAGGGCATAACGATGGACCACTTGGAGAAATTATTCCTTACTACTGGGTACAATTATTTTACATACCTTCCGTCGTGCATTTATTATTGTTGCGCCAGACATGCGGCCATTGAACGTATACAAAATCTATTCTTCAGCTTAAGGCAGTATTCTAGTCTAGAGACCTAAATTACGGGCGTTTTTTCGGGCTTGATAAAAAAATATATATATTTTTACTATCCTTTTTTTACAGTTTTTTTATTGATGTTTCAAGAACTCATAAAAAAATATTGTGCCAAAAAAATTAATGAAAAAGTTATGGGCTTTTAAATATGGCCGTGAAAAAAAAGGCTTGAGGCGGTTCCAAAGCTCCGATTCATCTGAAACTGAAATAAAACTAATTTTCTCGATCAATAAGAATGTCATTATGGCAGGTAGCAAATAGATTTTTTTTTAATGGCGCATGTCTGTATAAAAAACGTTAATTTTACGCTGTATTTTACAGAGTTAAACATTTTTTTAAATAGTAATAATAATAATTTCACAATTCCCAATTTCGCTAGAACTTTGGAAATATTGAAAATTTCGTATTTTCCTTTTAAGGACATATTCTTAAGAGTTAAGAGACTTAAGAAACTTTAAGAAAATGCCAAAAACACGATTTTTTTCAAATTTCTAGACTAGAATACTGACTTAAATCTTGCGTGTTTTTTAAACCTCAAACCTAATCGATCCGCCATTTGTTACATGAAGAACCGAGGCAGTCGCCCTTCCGACAAGTCTGCAGCAGCAACTTCCGGCCTATCCGGAAGCCGCGAAGAACGACGAACTCGACGAGGAAGTCGTCAAGGAGGCCGAGACCGCTCTAAGGACAATGAGAGATTACTCCGAGGATCGTGACAACGACAACGTTTTCGCAAGGTTAATCATCGAGGACCCTGAAGAATTTCGAGGCCGTACACTGGCCGAGCATATGCTCGCACTACCCTGGTCGGAGGAACTCCTCGCCCGTTCCATCGAGAACAGCTTGTATCACGGAAGACACATGACGTTCTGCAGAAAGAGGGATGACAAGCTAGCACTCGTAAGTAACCTTTGGTTTTCTCATAAAAGCATTATCGTATATTTCTTAAAGAATAAAGCCACTCCAGCTCTACAAAAAAGAGGCTAATTTTAAGAATTTTTTCAACGAGTACAATGAAACCAGTAAAAAATTGCATTGGAATACTTCATTGTACATAGTTTGTAGCGCACGAATTTTTTTTTGGTAATTTTTTAATTGAAAATTGCGGCTTCAGAGTCCAAGACCGCAGAGTACCTCTCGTGCAAATTGTTCCTTTGCCCCTTGATTCTTGAGATTAATTAGGTTTGTAATAAAATTATATTTCAATCGAACTGAAATTTTCCATTGCAGCCTGCCGACATCCAGATGTTTCCAAACTTTACTGCCTTGCCCGAGGCGGAAGGAATGAATTGCAGCAATTACCGGCTAGCTTCCGGTTCTCGGTCAACTTTTAATCGCGAGTCTTTATTGATTCCTCTTGTCGTTTACTTACTGGGATTTTTGCAGCTGTAGAGATTCTCAGTGCAAACAGAAAGAACGGAAATCGACAGACCTCGGCGTATAGCCTTTCATCCCTGTGTATATTTTTTTCTTCGAAATAATTGTAAATTCGTCCCCGACTTATTTATTTTTGATACTCATTGAATGGCGAACTCATCAACTAATTAATATGATAGTCTCGAGCCTTCGCGATTCTCTTTTTTGTTTAATTATTTTCATTAATTTTGGCCGTTCGAAACTGGCCGAGAATCATGACGAATGCTAGAGTTTTTAATGCGTCGAGTAGTTCCTCATTTTTTCCTTGAGGGTTGTCAAAGTCGAAAAGAAAAGGCTGAAATTCCCGTGGAAAAAAAAAATATCCACAGAAATATATTCCACACGTCTGACTTTTGTCGAAAATATATCCAATATATTTAACATATATATTTTTAATATTTTCAATGTACTTGTTTTTCATGGAGACAGCGAAAACGTCGGGCCCAAGTTTTTGAAAAATGTTGGCGCTATGTGTAACATTGATATTGTTAATGTAAGACAATTGTAAATATATTTATAAGCTATCGTCATTATTGTTATTGTTATTTACTTACCTTTTCCAATTTTGTAAATTGCTATGAGTGGCCTCTGCGGTGTTGGCCCTCACTTTGGAGGTTACCCAGCAAGACCAGGGGTCTGCACGTTTTAGCCACACTTTTCTACACTTCTTACACCTTCTGTGGACTTTCTGTTACTGTATCTGGTGAAAGTATAGAAAGTGTAGCTGAAACGAACAGACCCAATATGATTTGCTTCCTCTTGCCAGAACAAATGACACGCGCTGACAAATGTGGACCTCGTGTGTCTATCGGTGTAGTTGCTCTACTGGTTTTTACCGATATGAGTTTTTCAAACTGTTCTCAGTTTTTTTTTTATCGAATGATGTGGGTCGAGTTTCAGATTGCGTGCTCCTATCACTGCTAGGTCGACATGCTCTTCAATTAGCGATTAACCGAACCAGAAGGTAATTTCATAAACTTTTTCGCTGACAGTTTCTCGTGTCCAAAAATCGATTTTTTTTTATTAAAAATGTACCTTAGTACCTATAAAATTGTATTCCAAAAGATTATGGGTGTGAAAAATCTCTAAGTACTCGATTTTCGAATTCTAGCGGAACCCCTCTTTATTCATGACGTGACTTTCTACTAACTTTAAATGCGTTTATCTCAAAACTACATTTTTCAAGTCGGCCGGACTCATAACTCAAACAAATTTCAACCGATTCAATTGAAATTTTAATTGTATATTTAGAATTACGTTTTCTGAAGTACTACGTAGGATTTTTTATTATATTGCATAATTCCTTTTTTATAAACGATTTTCTGACGATTTTCTTATGACATTTTATACTTTTTGTTTTATAAATGCGCCAATTTGACAAAAAACAATACATCAAAAAAATCCTACGTGCTTCTATCGCTATTCTTATATATAACTGAAAAAACTTTAGTGTCTCATCATAACTCAAAAATTATAAGAGCTGTTGGTCCGGCCGTTGACCTTCCAGAAATAAAGGCGTCATCGGAAAAATGCTGCACAGTCGCCATTTTGACATGTATAGCTGTGAAAAAATAATTCTTTATAGCCAATTACGTGTATAATAAAACTCCTGTTTTGTAATTCCGATTTATTTTATGGTTTCGCTGAAAAAAAATCACAAAATATGCCCTTTTTTGGCCTCTAGCGTGGCCTTCCCCCCTTAGGGGCGGGGGGGGGACCCTTTACAATGTTCAAAAAATCGATTTTTTCACATATTTCGAAAGTATAATATATTGAGAGTATACTGGAGAATCGAAAAATCGAAATATGAAATATTTACGAAGTTATAGCACATAGTCGAGAGCGCGCCAGGACCGCATACTGTGAACTAGGGAAACTTTAAACGCGATTATCTCGAAAGTATGCATTTTCAAAAACTGCTCATGTCATAGCTCAAAAAGTTGTTGATCGATCCGGCTGCAATTTTGGGAGGTTTCTCACTATAACATCATCGGAAGGATATACCTAAAGTTTCAAGATTATCGCGTAAATAAATTACTTTTTTGGGGTAGAAAATTGTTGAGAAAATGATCAAAAATATGAAAATTTGATTAGAAAGCCTACATAATTTTTAATTTTACACTTTTTAATACTTTTATAGATATATCCTTCCCCTACACCTGTCAATAATCGAAAAATATTTTCGATTTCTGTTTCAGATCAATAGAAAAAATCAGACAAATACAGCACTTTTCGATATCACGCAAAAGACGCCTAAAGGAATACCGCCACCATTTTATTCTGTTTTAAAAAAATATATATTTTAACAATTGAAAGTTGTATTAAGATAATGTCATAATTTTTAAATGATGCGATTATTTTATCAGCTTTAAAAAGAAAAATAAAAGAAGAAAAGAAAGAAAGAAAAATAAAAGAAGAAAAGAAAAAGAAAAAAAACTCATTTTCGGATGCCTGAAGGGTTTTCCCCCTTTAAGACGATCGGTTTTTTTCTTTAGTAATCAGACGCCGGCTGTGAAAATTCCAAATTATTGGTATCAGTCGTATCCAGAACAGTTCAGTCGCCTAACAGTCATTTCGCCTAAATAGCGATAGCATTATTTTTATTGTGATGTATATTCTATTCCCTGCACATGAGCCTTTTGAGCCACTGGCATTGGCGTAACCTGAGGGGCCTGACCCCCAACCCCCCCAAAGAAAATCCTGTTGACCTCCACCCCCAAGAAAAAAAAACGATCCAAAATAATTAAAATTGAATAATCGATTAATTTGATTTAAATTTCAAGCAAGCATAAAGAAATAATTTAATAAAACTTGAAAGATTTCCTTCGTCGTAACTTTGTAATTTGTATAAAAAGTAGCTATTTCATTAGGTAGATAAATGTGATAAATTTGATTTCATTGCGTAAATAAATTTGATAAATATATATTCAAATTTCACAACTATGTCAACTGTGGGCAAAAGCAATAGATTAGATTTTCAGGCCGATATAAAACCAGAAGAATACCGGAAGATCAACATTTACTACCGAGGATTAGCATTATATCATGGTAAATCTAGCAATAAAACGCTGATTTGAGAATCTACCGTTGGCTCATGCAGTTAATGCATTTTTTAAATTGGATACGAAGAACGGAGAGGATTTCATCAATAATTATAGAAAAACCTTAATAATTGATACGTCAGCCTTACAAGCTGAAGCATGAAAAACATACACTAAGTAAAAAAAAAGTATTTGTATACTTTTATATATTTTTTTATAAATATATTTTTAATATATAAAATATATTTTTTTTTCGCAGGGTAATTTGAAAAACACGCGGTGTACAAATACTTTATTGCCGACTGGACTTCAATTTAAAAATGAAGAAACGAATGTTGAAAATTCAAGGAAACATATTAATAAGGCGGATAAAAATGTGACTTGGAATCCTGCATATGTTACTGTTCCTGTAACATATGCAGCTGTAATCCTGCATATGTAACTCCTGCATATGTTACTGCTAAACATGAAAAATGACATTGTTCAAAAAAATTCCAGTTGAAAAAGTGTTGTGCTGCTTTGCAAAAAAAAATAGAAAACAAAGACTTATTTAATTCAGTACCTAGCGAAAATAAAGTTTAAAGACTGGTACCTGGATTAAAGAATTATGAAATATGAGTTGATTATTTTTTAAGGTGTTGCAAGAGTTTGATATTAATGTTAACATGAACGTGTGATTAAAGCAAGTTTGAATATTTCATGTGTGTTACGTGATTATCGACAATTATGTGAGTTTCATTTTTAAAAAAAGATGATTGTGAACAAAACCATCTGAATGAGTTTGAATCAAAATGAATTACTATTTACCAGCATTTTTATCTCAATTCCTCCAGGCTTTTTGAAGTTCGTTTTCTATAAGAAATATATGCTAACAGATACCTACAAACTGGAGATCGTAAATTTCTCAAAGATGCTTTACAGAAAATAACACTCATGACAAATTTTTCCGGATTAATCATCTCGATGCACTCCAGTTGGAAAACAAAAAAAAAGTAATGTAAAAATACATAACCCTTATCGATTCATTGTATAACTCCTCAGGCGCAATTTTCCACGTGAGTGCCTCATCCACGATATATAGCTTCGACAATAACGCGAAGCATCCAGCAAAGCGATTCCGTACGATCCTTTCAAGCCCCTCCCCCACCTGTACATTACACGCCTCCGTTTGAATTTTCACGCACCAATGAATGACTAGGAAGGCTATCGATGGAAACGAATCGTGTGCCCCATGTGGCAAGTGCTGATAACCCCAGATTGCGCTTTTATCAAATTACCGCAAAGGCTCACCATTGCCCGGGATGTTCAAGGTATAAAAGGAGCTTCCCTCGGGGTTCCTGGCATCAAACGGTTGGTGGTCCATCGACGAAGCAACTGCGGCCGAAGCGACGAAAACTACTCTATCGAAAGGAAAACACTTATAGATTGTAAAAAAAAAAAATTGCCGTCTTGGAGCTCGCAGCCTTTCTCATATTTATCCATTTGCAAGTATAAAAATTTTCTTTTGTTTTTTCGAAGTATGGGATTGTCCGAAAAGTTCGTGCCGATTTTCGGTAGGTGGCACATTGAAAAATCGGCACGAACTTTCCGGACAACCAAATATGTCGGAAAATTTTCGAAAAGATGTTATTCAATTTTTATTTTAGGAAAAATGAGACGAACGAGACACGTTGTACTGCCAGTAAAATCATGGCAATACATGGGCCTGATGGTAGTTTCACTCGCGTGTCTGACCCTCGGTTTGGTTTCGAGAGATCGTGGTGGAAGATCTGAAAGCCTCGCCGGACCTGAACTGAAGCATAGCGCACCCCACGAGTAAGATCATCGTAAAGCAAATACTTTCTTTAGAATTATCAAGAAAGGAAGTACATTGAATATCTATGAATTTTTCAGAGTGGACGCCTGCCCGAATGTTGATCCCTTCACCCGGTTGCCCCCATATGACGAATCGGCAAACGAAAAAGATTTCAACGATAATTTCTTGCATACTCAAACGTTTTCGGACGGATCTTCCGAAAAAACACGATCGATGCTTACCAGGAGGAACAGTTCGATTCGAAATCGTAGATCGTTCGTTACCGATCGCAGCAACGTCCGATCGGGCAAGACCGAACGTGAGGCTTCTCGTCTACGAAGCAGACGTCCGGAGTCAATTTCCGATCGTTCGTCGCGCTCGAGGTCAGCCGAATTTCGGGACGAGTCAAGTAGGACGATCGGCCACGTAAATCGGCAACGTCGATCGAGCGCCGACGACCGTAGACGTCAGGAGACATCCGTTCGGAGGAACATATACACTGAGAAACAAAGACTGACTTTGCAATCCAACAGCGAGAGACGACGCGAGGATCACATTGCGAGGAGCCGAGTTACCGATACCAACCGAAGAGAAAGGAGCAACGCACTACCGAGGCATTCCGTTCGATCGGCAAACGCTCGAGACATTCGTGACGAACGATTCTCCCGGCTGTCACGATCGCGAGACAACCGAGCAGAGCGCAATGACGAAAACCGAAGATCAAACGAACGGCTTGGAAGGAAGACTCCGGAAGGCCGCTTGACCGAACACCAGCGCGTGGCCATCGAACGATCGGCAACAAAACGAACGGAAGGACATGAAAGTCGCGTCAGGCTCGTTGCTCGCTCGTTGAAACCGACAGTCGACACTCGACAGTCACGATCGGCAGATTTGGATCGTGCGGCCGTAAAAAGAATCGCCGGCCGATCACAGGAACGCGCATACATTGAGCAACGTGAAAGAGATTCGAGAGAACTCCGAAATAAGCGCACAGAAGCTATGGCGAGAACATCGGAACGAAATGAACGAAGAATGAACAAATCCGAAGCTCAAGGTAGTTCGAACGATGGTTCTGCAAAATCGCGCATCGCTCGAGCATCCTCACGGCGAAGTGCCGATCGTACAGTTGGCGTTGAGAGAATGCGAATCCAATCGGCGAAAAGATCGGATGTTCGAAGAATCGAGTCGCAATCACGAGCCAACTTCAATCGACGCGATGAATCCCCACAAAGGGTGTGGGTGGATTCTCTACGACGAAACGTCCGGAGCACGAGGGAGTCCGAATCTAGAGGACATCCGGTACGCAACGAGCGCCTCGATAGCCGTGACGTTTCTCGAGAACGACGAACCACCGAGTCTTCGAGTCGATCCGAAACCTTCGCAATGAACTCTTCCTGGCGTCGCAGCTCGAGAGCTGCCTCGAAAATCGGCGAACGTCGTGAAGCGTCCACAGAAAGAGCAATTGCTCGTGAACTTCGAACGTCGTCCAACGAAAGACACCGAAGATCCACGGCTAGGATGATACGGCAAGAAACGTCCAGGATGAACCCTTTGCAACAGCAAATCAGTAGAATCTCGAGAATGTCGAGAACCACGACTTCCGAACGTCCCCACCGCCTTGTCACTCGTGACGTTTCCGCTCAGCGTGCCGATCGTTCCACCGGAATACGAGCCAACGCACGCAAGCTCGAAACACCCAACGAGATTAGACGCGAAACGTCCGCAGTGAGGAAGCTCGAACAAACGGCCGAGAGAATTTCACTGCGACGCGATACTCGAAGCTACGGAACAACGAGGACCTTTGAAAATCGTGAACGTGAAGAACGTACTGTTTCACAAGATCGACGTCACAACCGTTTGCCCGAGAGCACCGTTACGCGGGAACTTCGTGGACGTTCGGTCGGAGCGGCCATTACGCGGACACTTCGCGTCTCTCGTGGACAAGATGGCGTCGACACACGCGCAGGAGGAAAAGTGAAGAACAACGATTATCGTGACGGGCGGTATCCTCACGATCGGCGAATGATCAACGCTCGTTCTCGAACGGTCTTCACGAATATCCCGGACTTTACGGACCTCGGGGAAATCTCGAAGACTAAGAACAACGAGTACGTTCGTCAGGCGATTGTACTCGTACTTTGTGCAATCTACGGGGCTTCCCTGTTAAAGGGCAAAGGAGGATCTTACAGGTGAGTCATGTCGATCATATATCTTGTTCCCCAAAATCATAAATGATTTTAGAACGGCATGTACCGAGACGTAGAAAAATATTATATCTCCGATGTTACTCCGTATGCTATTCCGGGCTTTCCCGTGCAGAAATTTTCGTGGGGATTCAATTGGATTCCTATACTTGTCGGGACTTATAGGGATCCAATGGGTTATCGCATTAGATTTCTATACTAAGACGTCACGCTTGTACATTGGATTCTAACTGAAATTCGCCATTGGAATCCAATGTACGAATGCAATTTGAATCCTAAAGGAATCCCGCATCATCCCATCGCATTCTGTACATTGAATTTTATAAACAAAATTTATAGATCTTTAAAAAGTATAAATCTTTTTTTTTATATAAATTGCTTGGAAAAGTATATGTTAAAAATCGATTTAAATCATATCACTGAAAATTCACTGTAATTATCGTTTGTTAATTATTTTACTGTACATTGACATAATATCACCATACACGTATACGTTCACGAAGCGTGCAGATTATATGATGGTGAAGTTTTCATCGTTGGAATGCATTGAAAATCTTTCTTATTAATTGTTCATACTTTTTTAGCTCGGAAAATCACTCAAACGGTTTCACGTATACTTATTAGAGATTTACGACCTCAATTCGCAAAGAAAGCTTTGAATATGCATAAAAATAAAGAAAAGGAAAACGACTAAAATAATCGTTGCATTCCAGCGATGCAAATTTCAACGTCATCAGATGACGTTTCAACACGTCGAGTTTATTCTCGCGAATTTTCACATATTTTCGAGTCGAACGTGGTAAGAATTCTCAAACGGCGTTCATTGGGGAACAATGCAAAATTCAATTGGATTCCAACATGGATTCCCTACGTACAGCGTCCCTATCAAATCCCTATAGGGATGTGATAGGATCTTGGAAATACCCAACAAATTTCTGCATGGGTTATGATCCCATCCCTTTCACTCGTGCCAGACATTTGTCACTCGGCTATTCTTAATTCCCTGGAGATCGAAAAATAGTGCCCACAGCCACTCTTTCCTACTGCCTTTCCTACGAGGGAACGCGTTTTCACGAGCGCACAGAGAAACTTGAAAACTCGTGCCACTACAGATTAATATATTTTGATGAGGTTCGTTTGTGTTACCATTAACAAGTCAGTAAACCACCGGCCGCTCCGTGGTCAGCGCGCAACAGTGTTGGGCGTATAAAAGTTTCAATCAGTTGATTAATTGACTAAAAAAGTAATTGCAATTAACATTTGTTGCAATTAACTATTAATTGCATGTTCCAATTAATTTATTTGGATTAATTTATGTTAATTGCAACTCGCAATTAAAACAATGGTAATTAACTTTTTTAATTGTTCTAAGAAGCAATTAAAACGAACAATCAACCTATTTAACTTTACAGATATCAGATACGACGTGTTTGTTTGGGTTTTGTAGGCTTACGGCAGCGCCCTATACAATAATCAGTTTTAATTGTTAGTTTTTAATCAAATACAACAAAAATATTAAATATTTATAAGTTTCTAATTGTGTAAAGTCACAATTGACAATTGATTAATTGTTAATTGCGACTACAGTATTTAACAATTCATTAATTGTTAATCTTTAATTACCCTAGCAATTAAATTTTGCCCAACACTGGCGCGCAACTCAGTACGCGGCTAAGCGATCACCCATCCAAGTATTGGTCCAGGCCAACACTCCTCAAGATGGGAGATTGCCCAACCCTATCGGTAATATACCCAAATATATACTCGACGTATCCCCAGTTTCAGGAAGATTTTCGTCCCGATGAACCGTTTCGTCGCTTGGTAAATCGAAGAAAAACAAAACGAGGACACGAGCTTCTGCACATCTGTTCGACGTCTCAATGTATCGTATAACAGCATTTCGATCAACAGCTTACGCTTGTCTACGGCTACTAATGATTATAAACAACCCTTATATGGTAAAATGTTCGTTGAAAATAGTTCCAGTCGTGTGTCGTATTCGTGTATATTGCAAAAATGCAATACTATATTGAAAATGTTAACTTATATAGCAAATATATAATATATATATATCTACGATGTTCCAGTTTCATAGTATTATTATTGTCACGCTAGTACATATAGTACATGACATCAACATGTGAAAATCTATATTTTTGTCTCTGATGAAATAAACCTTAGTAAAGCAAAAAATAGTTGTATAATTATGTACACCATCCAAAAATCTTTCCACATGTGTTCTATTCTTTTATAGCCAAAAAATGGCTCGTTTTAAACGTGGATCGTCTCTTTTTCACCGACTGAACCCAAACAAAACCTAACAAACCCGCAATTCCAAGTTCAAAATTGAGGGAATTATGGACGTTTATAGATAGACTCCGCAGTCCGGCAAATCGCAAATCGGCGAACTTTAAAAGCGTTTTCCTCAAATTAACTTTTTCGTAATCGGCGACCACGATATCTCAAAAGTCACGCCACCGATCAATTTCAAAATTAACAAGCTTCTTTTGTATATCAAAGAGCAGTGCTTGAACGAAGGATTTTTCTTTCGAAGCATAGTTTTTGTTGTCAACAAAAATAGAGGGTTCTTTTTTTAACCCAAAATCGATACTTTCACTTTCGATTTCAGCCATTTTTTTTAATCAATATTTTATTAAGTCCTTCGTCCAAGCACTCATTTTATGCAAAAACTAAATACGTTTTATTTTTTTTATTCCGAATGATTTATCTCCGAGCAGCAGTGGTCTTTGCGAAGGACGTTTTTCAAACATCGGTCTGTCATTGTATTTTGTTTTACAATTTTTTTTTACAATTATTTGACAACAGTTAGGAGCCAGAACTCTTTTCGAATACATCGAACAATACAAATCCCATAGTATACTACCCAGAAAGTACCTACAACTAACGCCTATCCATCAGCAGATCACATTTGCATAGTTAAGATGCTGATAAAACTTGTTTACAATTATTTGACAACAGTAAGAAGCCAGAACTCTTTTCGAATATATCATGCGAAACAAATACCATAGTATCCTACCCAGAAAGTCCCTAGAACTAACGCCTATCCATCAGCAGATCACACTTGCATAGTTCAGATGCTGATAATTTTATTTAAAAATTATTTGAAAACAGTTAGGAGCCAGAACTCTTTTCGAATACATCGAACAATACAAATTCCATAGTATCCTACCCAGAAAGTACCTAGAAATAACGCCTATCTATCAGCAGATCACACTTGCATAGTTCAGATGCTGATAATTTTTTTTTACAATTATTTGCTAACAGTTAGGAGCCAGAACTCTTTTCGAATACATCGAACAATACAAATTCCATAGTATCCTACCCAGAAAGTACCTAGAACTAACGCCTATCCATCAGCAGATCACACTTGCATAGTTAAGATGCTGATAAATTTTTTTTACAATTATTTGACAACAGTTAGAAGCCAGAACTCTTTTCGAATACATCGAACAATACAAATCCCATAGTATACTACCCAGAAAGTACCTAGAAATAACGCCTATCTATAAGCAGATCACACTTGCATAGTTCAGATGCTGATAATTTTTTTTTACAATTATTTGACAACAGTTAGGAGCCAGAACTCTTTTCGAATACATCGAACAATACAAATTCCATAGTATCCTACCCAGAAAGTACCTAGAACTAACGCCTCTCCACCAGCAGATCACACTTGCACAGTTAAGATGCTGATACATTTTTTTTACAATTATTTGACAACAGTTAGAAGCCAGAACTCTTTTCGAATACATCGAACAATACAAATCCCATAGTATACTACCCAGAAAGTACCTAGAAATAACGCCTATCTATCAGCAGATCACACTTGCATAGTTCAGATGCTGATAATTTTTTTTTACAATTATTTGACAACAGTTAGGAGCCAGAACTCTTTTCGAATACATCGAACAATACAGATCCCATAGTATACTACCCAGAAAGTACCTAGAACTAACGCCTATCCATCAGCAGATCACACTTGCATAGTTAAGATGCTGATAAAATTTGTTTACAATTATTTGACAACAGTAAGAAGCCAGAACTCTTTTCGAATATATCATGCGAAACAAATACCATAGTATCCTACCCAGAAAGTCCCTAGAACTAACGCCTATCCATCAGCAGATCACACTTGCATAGTTCAGATGCTGATAATTTTATTTAAAAATTATTTGACAACAGTTAGGAGTCAGAACTCTTTTCGAATACATCGAACAATACAAATTCCATAGTATCCTACCCAGAAAGTACCTAGAAATAACGCCTATCTAACAGCAGATCACACTTGCATAGTTCAGATGCTGATAATTTTTTTTTACAATTATTTGCTAACAGTTAGGAGCCAGAACTCTTTTCGAATACATCGAACAATACAAATTCCATAGTATCCTACCCAGAAAGTACCTAGAACTAACGCCTATCCATCAGCAGATCACACTTGCATAGTTAACATGCTGATAAATTTTTTTCACAATTATTTGACAACAGTTAGAAGCCAGAACTCTTTTCGAATACATCATACGAAACAAATATCATAGTATCCTACCCAGAAAGTACCTAGAACTAACGCCTATCCATCAGCAGATCACACTTGCATAGTTAAGATGCTGATACATTTTTTTTACAATTATTTGACAACAGTTAGAAGCCAGAACTCTTTTCGAATACATCGAACAATACAAATCCCATAGTATACTACCCAGAAAGTACCTAGAAATAACGCCTATCTATCAGCAGATCACACTTGCATAGTTCAGATGCTGATAATTTTTTTTTACAATTATTTGACAACAGTTAGGAGCCAGAACTCTTTTTGAATACATCGAACAATACAAATTCCATAGTATCCTACCCAGAAAGTACCTAGAACTAACGCCTCTCCACCAGCAGATCACACTTGCACAGTTAAGATGCTGATAAATTTTTTTTACAATTATTTGACAACAGTTAGAAGCCAGAACTCTTTTCGAATACATCGAACAATACAAATCCCATAGTATACTACCCAGAAAGTACCTACAACTAACGCCTATCCATCAGCAGATCACACTTGCATAGTTCAGATGCTGATCATTTTTTTTTACAATTATTTGACAACAGTTAGGAGCCAGAACTCTTTTCGAATACATCGAACAATACAAATCCCATAGTATACTACCCAGAAAGTACCTACAACTAACGCCTATCCATCAGCAGATCACACTTGCATAGTTAAGATGCTGATAAAATTTGTTTACAATTATTTGACAACAGTAAGAAGCCAGAATTCTTTTCGAATATATCATGCGAAACAAATACCATAGTATCCTACCCAGAAAGTCCCTAGAACTAACGCCTATCCATCAGCAGATCACACTTGCATAGTTCAGATGCTGATAATTTTATTTTAAAATTATTTGACAACAGTTAGGAGCCAGAACTCTTTTCGAATACATCGAACAATACAAATTCCATAGTATCCTACCCAGAAAGTACCTAAAAAATAACGCCTATCTATCAGCAGATCACACTTGCATAGTTCAGATGCTGATAATTTTTTTTTACAATTATTTGCTAACAGTTAGGAGCCAGAACTCTTTTCGAATACATCGAACAATACAAATTCTATAGTATCCTACCCAGAAAGTACCTAGAACTAACGCCTATCCATCAGCAGATCACACTTGCATAGTTAAGATGCTGATAAATTTTTTTTACAATTATTTGACAACAGTTAGAAGCCAGAACTCTTTTCGAATACATCGAACAATACAAATCCCATAGTATACTACCCAGAAAGTACCTAGAAATAACGCCTATCTATCAGCAGATCACACTTGCATAGTTCAGATGCTGATATTTTTTTTTACAATTATTTGATAACAGTTAGGAGCCAGAACTCTTTTCGAATACATCGAACAATACAAATTCCATAGTATACTACCCAGAAAGTACCTAGAACTAACTCCTATCCATCAGCAGATCACACTTGCATAGTTAAGATGCTGATAAAATTTGTTTACAATTATTTGACAACAGTAAGAAGCCAGAACTCTTTTCGAATATATCATGCGAAACAAATACCATAGTATCCTACCCAGAAAGTCCCTAGAACTAACGCCTATCCATCAGCAGATCACACTTGCATAGTTCAGATGCTGATAATTTTATTTAAAAATTATTTGACAACAGTTAGGAGCCAGAACTCTTTTCGAATACATCGAACAATACAAATTCCATAGTATCCTACCCAGAAAGTACCTAGAAATAACGCCTATCTAACAGCAGATCACACTTGCATAGTTCAGATGCTGATAATTTTTTGTTACAATTATTTGCTAACAGTTAGGAGCCAGAACTCTTTTCGAATACATCGAACAATACAAATTCCATAGTATCCTACCCAGAAAGTACCTAGAACTAACGCCTATCCATCAGCAGATCACACTTGCATAGTTAAGATGCTGATAATTTTGTTTTACAATTATTTGACAACAGTTAGAAACCAGAACTCTTTTCGAATACATCATACGAAACAAATATCATAGTATCCTACCCAGAAAGTACCTAGAACTAACGCCTATCCATCAGCAGATCACACTTGCATAGTTATGATGCTGATAAATTTTTTTTACAATTATTTGACAACAGTTAGAAGCCAGAACTCTTTTCGAATACATCGAACAATACAAATCCCATAGTATACTACCCAGAAAGTACCTAGAAATAACGCCTATCTATCAGCAGATCACACTTGCATAGTTCAGATGCTGATAATTTTTTTTTACAATTATTTGACAACAGTTAGGAGCCAGAACTCTTTTCGAATACATCGAACAATAGAAATCCCATAGTATACTACCCAGAAAGTACCTACAACTAACGCCTATCCATCAGCAGATCACACTTGCATAGTTAAGATGCTGATAAAATTTGTTTACAATTATTTGACAACAGTAAGAAGCCAGAATTCTGTTCGAATATATCATGCGAAACAAATACCATAGTATCCTACCCAGAAAGTCCCTAGAACTAACGCCTATCCATCAGCAGATCACACTTGCATAGTTCAGATGCTGATAATTTTATTTTAAAATTATTTGACAACAGTTAGGAGCCAGAACTCTTTTCGAATACATCGAACAATACGAATTCCATAGTATCCTACCCAGAAAGTACCTAAAAAATAACGCCTATCTATCAGCAGATCACACTTGCATAGTTCAGATGCTGATAATTTTTTTTTACAATTATTTGCTAACAGTTAGGAGCCAGAACTCTTTTCGAATACATCGAACAATACAAATTCTATAGTATCCTACCCAGAAAGTACCTAGAACTAACGCCTATCCATCAGCAGATCACACTTGCATAGTTAAGATGCTGATAAATTTTTTTTACAATTATTTGACAACAGTTAGAAGCCAGAACTCTTTTCGAATACATCGAACAATACAAATCCCATAGTATACTACCCAGAAAGTACCTAGAAATAACGCCTATCTATCAGCAGATCACACTTGCATAGTTCAGATGCTGATAAATTTTTTTTACAATTATTTGACAACAGTTAGAAGCCAGAACTCTTTTCGAATACATCGAACAATACAAATCCCATAGTATACTACCCAGAAAGTACCTAGAAATAACGCCTATCTATCAGCAGATCACACTTGCATAGTTCAGATGCTGATAATTTTTTTTTACAATTATTTGACAACAGTTAGGAGCCAGAACTCTTTTCGAATACATCGAACAATACAAATTCCATAGTATCCTACCCAGAAAGTACCTAGAACTAACGCCTATCCACCAGCAGATCACACTTGCATAGTTAAGATGCTGATAAATTTTTTTTACAATTATTTGACAACAGTTAGAAGCCAGAACTCTTTTCGAATACATCGAACAATACAAATCCCATAGTATACTACCCAGAAAGTACCTAGAAATAACGCCTATCTATCAGCAGATCACACTTGCATAGTTCAGATGCTGATAATTTTTTTTTACAATTATTTGACAACAGTTAGGAGCCAGAACTCTTTTCGAATACATCTTACAATACAAATTCCATAGTATCCTACCCAGAAAGTACCTAGAACTAACGCCTATCCATCAGCAGATCACACTTGCATAGTTAAGATGCTGATAAATTTTTTTTACAATTATTTGACAACAGTTAGAAGCCACAACTCTTTTCGAATACATCGAACAATACAAATCCCATAGTATACTACCCAGAAAGTACCTAGAAATAACGCCTATCTATCAGCAGATCACACTTGCATAGTTCAGATGCTGATAATTTTTTTTTACAATTATTTGACAACAGTTAGGAGCCAGAACTCTTTTCGAATACATCGTACAATACAAATTCCATAGTATCCTACCCAGAAAGTACCTAGAACTAACGCCTATCCATCAGCAGATCACACTTGCATAGTTAAGATGCTGATAAATTTTTTTTACAATTATTTGACAACAGTTAGAAGCCAGAACTCTTTTCGAATACATCATACGAAACACATACCATAGTATCCTACCCAGAAAGTACCTAGAACTAACGCCTATCCATCAGCAGATCACACTTGCATAGTTAAGATGCTGATAAATTTTGTTTACAATTATTTGACAACAGTTAGAAGCCAGAACTCTTTTCGAATACATCATACGAAACAAATACCATAGTATCCTACCCAGAAAGTACCTAGAACTAACGCCTATCCATCAGCAGATCACACTTGCATAGTTAAGATGCTGATAAATTTTTTTTACAATTATTTGACAACAGTTAGAAGCCAGAACTCTTTTCGAATACATCGAACAATACAAATCCCATAGTATACTACCCAGAAAGTACCTAGAAATAACGCCTATCTATCAGCAGATCACACTTGCATAGTTCAGATACTGATAATGTCGTTGAGAGTGGATCGACGGAAAAGCGAAAGAATGCGCAGACGTAAGGGAAGATGAGACCAACGACAAGTATAATCGAGGAGAAATAAGAAACGCAAGAATGCCAATGAGTGACAGTAAGATAATAACGAAGGACGAAAGAGCGACGAATAACAGGCGACGACACCCGAAAAGACAATTCACGCTCATTCGCTTGTGTTCCGCGCGGCTTGACGCTCTGAACTTGCGCACCCAAGATGACGGAAAGCGTTAGCAGACGATACACGAAACGTCACATCACCAGAAAAAGCGAGACAGATGCCGATCTGCCTTGCTTGTCGTCTGCTACGTGCCCCGCGCTCGGCTCCGAGGACTGAGCGGCAGCGTCGCTCATGGCGGACTGTAGTCCTATGACAATGCATCGAACGCCCAAATTCTAATGCTTCCCATTCAAAATCTATTCGACGGAAACAAAAAAGCCTTGACAATTACACTCCGGGCACCCCCCTGAACCCGCCAATTCAGAGTGCGTCACCTATTATGAATCACCCTGTATATATATTTTTTTATTGCCCAGAATAAACTGAGTCTTTACGAGGATGGAGTGTTATCCGCATTCGAAGATTTAAAAAATATATATATTTTTTTTTTATTGCCGAGACTGTCTTTAAAAATTTTTCGTAATTTTTCACCACAAAACACCAGAGCTAAAAAATAATTCAATGTACGTAATTTTACGTGCAGTTAGATGGACAAGACGTTCACGCTACAGGCGACGTAATTTTTTTAGCTTATTTAGCCCCAAGTTAAATCACTTCTAACAACGAATTAACGTAAACTAAAGCTTTATAAACATTTAGAAGAAAAAACAACCCACCTTGCTCATCGAAAACCTTATATATTCCACATTGGACCATCAAGGTTTGATAAAAGGTTACGAATCTTTCAAATCTTTTAATATTTTTAATCTTTTCAATCCTTTTAATCTAATAAAAGATTACGACTGTTTCATAATAATCAATCATGTTATAGTTTTTCAAGTTGGTCGTAATAACATTTTTCTCTTTTTCACTTAAGGAGTTACGTGGGTTTCGAAACCAAAAAAAAAGCATATTTTCTGTATTTTTTTAAAATATAATATATAAATTATTTTATTCAAAATGTTAAACACACATTGAAGAGCAACATTTCAATAATATTTTTAAAAAATTTCATCCAAAAATTTGGGAAATTCAGCCGGTGGGATCTGGTTTCCAGAGACCCCTCAAAAAAAAGTGTCCTCGTGGTGGTCAGGATAACTCATGATAGCTTTATCTGAAATTAAAAAACCAATTTTTTTCTGTTAGTAAATAAGTATAGCTCGTGATTGAACGAAGGATTTCTAAAAAAATTGTAATTTGAATTTTTGGCAGAGTTGTATGCAAAATAGTTAAATTTGTGGTACAATTTACACTACGTATAGCCTGATAAAATAAGTCGTAATCGAAAAAATAAACCTTCGTTCAATCACTAGTCAATGCTATTTTGAAGAAGTGTGCAAAATTTTAATAAGATCGGTGCATTAGTTTTTGAGAAATCGTGTCCACCGACTTCAAAAATAGTGTTTTGAGAAAAATGCGTATACCTGCGTCGCTCCCGGCCGATCTCGCCCAACGGGGGAAATTCCCAAATGCTCTCTCTCCTAGACTTTTACTCCGATTGACTTAAAACTTTGGGAGAATATTCTAGACATATTGTACTATTAGATAATAAAATTTAAAAAAAATGAATTTTTTGCGAATTTCAAACCCACGTAACCCCTTAATAAAAGTATAAAAATGTATAATCTTGCCCTTTAATTATATATTTTATGAAAACTTAGCATCTATAGAATAAATCTATACCTCGTATGGATTTTTTAAAAGATTTATTGAGACAAAAAACTCATAAGCCGTCATTTGACTCAACTGGACCACTGCAAGCTCCTTAGAACCATACTTTTTAATGGAAAAAAAAAATTGAAAACCTTCACACGTTTTCCCAGAAAAAGGCACGAAAATTGCTCTTTTCCTGCCATGACCCAGGTGTAACTCGTTAATAAGATATCAAACACCAATAACAGCACCCCCCCACACCCTTCCATCCGGCTTGTACTATCCGAGTATCATGATTACGGATTATTAGATAAAATAGAAATTAGTATCGAACAAATGATTGTAGTGCAATATACACAATAATATTGACAACATATTGGCTGGTCATTGATCTCCAAATGATTGCAAAAACGAATAACTACGGAATGCTGCCGCATACGCAAGTTTTTTTTTCAAAATTCTGCACATGCGCATTGGTTCACGCGCTCATTTGACGAGCGTCGTAGCTACTTCCGGTAGTGGCGCTACTCGCGGACATCAGTGCGTCGACGCGGTCGGAGCGTTTCGCATGTTTGGTGTGGCGTTTTATTGACGGGTGGCCAGGAAGAGCGTGGGTTGTTTCGTGTCGTTTCGTTTCCACTCGCGTTTCGCATCAAGAAAAGCAGAAACGGCGAGAAAAACGTGCCCAGGAAGTAACGAAGACGCGGAAGCCGTCCGCGTTTATTATTAGCCCGTTAAGATGACGGCAGTAACCGTTCTGCCGTCGTCGCTTCCGATAATCCAAGTAGTCAACGAAGCGAATCTTAGTAAAATCGAGAAGTACGTTTTTTCACACACTCGTTGCATGGACGTCGAATAATGGAATTAATCGATCTCCTTGTTCCGTTCTTCATCGCACTGTCGCGTATTAAAAAAAAAAGATAATTAAAAAATGCACTATTCAATTTTCGCTATAGTTTTCTCAATGACACCGCGTACAGAGAAGCCATTGAAAATTCATCGAATTACAACACCAGGCTGTGCCGGGAACGAAGGCTACGAATGCCATTCCTCGATTCCCAAACAGGTGAGCGTCACAGCGAGATAATGACATCGAAAAACAAATTACGACACGATTTATTTCCCTTTCCTATTTGGTACAGTTTTTTTTAATCCTAAACTTCCTTGCTGTGTCTGCTGTTTTTCGAAAACAGCTTTTTTTCTGAAGGTATAATACCTATACAGAGTACACAGATAAAATCCGGACACGGAGACGTTTTTCTTAAAAAGTTTATCAATGAAGCCAATGGTGGAGATTATAGAAAAAATAAAACTTATGTATTCATATCAAGGGGTTATTTCCAGGGATACTTACTTTTTATTATCCATTACCGCTATAATACAAGTGTAAGCGCCGTATTCAATTGCGCCTCATTCATCAGTGGAAATGTTGCTTTGATAACGATACCGAATGAACACTCATTCGGTATCGACCAAAAACAAGTTGACTTTCAATATTTTTTCTGATTCTTCACCCAATTGTCGGGTTATACCTAGTTTATAGCTGGAAAAGAAAAAAAATATTGTGACTGTGTTCTGGGAATATACGTACTAGTTTTTACATTTTTTTTTATATTAAAATGTATCCGAATACAATTTAGCTGGATGAAAAATATGATATTTATCTGGAAACAAATCGTCTGAAATTTAAAGAATCAATCCCATTTAGTTTTTCCATGAAAAGACCTAGTGCTTGGACTGAGAATTCAATAATATATTGATTTTCATAAAAATTACTGCAGTCTAGAGTAAAGTATCGATTTTCGGTGGAAAAAATTCTTTATTTTCATTGATTAAAAAGAAACTATGCATAAAAAAAAAAAATTCCTTTGTTCAAGCACTGCTTTTTGATATGTAAAAAAAGCTTGTAAAATTTGGAGCTGATCGGTGCTGTGATTTTTGAGATATCGTCGTCACTGATCTTAATGTCATTTTGAGAAAAATACGTTTAAAATTTTCCACCATACAAAACCTCGTCGCACAGAACTCACTCAATTTTCCACAGATCGACTAGAATTTTTTAGCAAATATTTTTGGAATTTTTTATTTCAAGAATCTGTCGAAACCAAAAACCGATATTTTCAGTAATTTTACCTTGGTATAAGTCTAGTTGAAATATTGATAAACAATGAAATTATTATTATTAAAACAACATGCCACTGTTGCTGCATGGCCAACTGGTGTGAACTGAAATAAAGGAGAAAAAAATGTACTTTTAGTATAACAATAAAACTTTCATATGGCTGGATACTTTTCTTTTTTTTAATAGCAAGCAACCGAAAAAAAGGTTCAACGGCATAACTCAGACAATTTCTATAATTTTTACAAAATCCCTGTAGCAAATAAAAGTTGACTTGGAATACCAAAAAAAAATTGTAATTTTGGAATTTCTAGTTTAACCAGACCTCTCAAGCAGCCTCTTGACTACACCATAAAAAATTAATCATTGTACAAAATATAAAACATTTTCTTCAAGATCATAAGCGGAGAAAGTACATTGAATATCAATGAATTTGTTAGAGCGGGTACCTGCCCAAACGTTCATCCTTTCAACCAACTACCCCTTTATGATTAATCGGTATACAAAGAACTTCTCAATGATAATTTCCTGTATATTAAAGTTCTTCTGGACGGATTTTTCAAAAAAATGTTTAATGGCTGACAAAGATAGTTCAATCCCTGATGGTAGACCGTTTATCAACAATCGCAGGATCCGAACAATCGTCTGATCACACAGTCAAGTCAGCAATTCTTAGAGTCGTCAATGCCTTTGGGGATCTGAAAAGTCTGTGATGAGCCAAACACAGTGAATTGTAAAAAGCGCAGCAATGGCCGATCATGAGGCTCATCATCGATTGATGAGATATCCAGTCTTTTTCCAATCGTTTATTGTGTTACTAGGGAGTAGCTAAGGGGTGCTCGTCTAGGGGGTTCAAGTCAGGACTTTTAAAAACCAGAAGTTTTTCTTTAGAAAGAGTTAAGTCTCGTCTCATCGGAGTATCTGGTCCACTCAAGCTAATCAGCACCTCCAGCTGTACTTTGATATAGTAGAAAATTCATTTGAATGTTATTCGGATTCCAATAGCATATTGTGCACAATGAAAGCCCTACCATGCGGAATGTGAGTGCTAGATAGTTGAAATTTTCGTACAGAGATTTCTCAAAGATTAATATTAGGTCAAGATTTGTTTCTAATGCTTTCAAATATTGTTGGAAGAGTAACGTTAAACCTTGCTGCTAATTAACGCGTAGTTTGAGATGTAGCCGCTTCCACTGCAGCTTTCAGCTCATGATGTATCTTGCTATCAGGTTGGTTCATTTTGAACATCAAATTCGCGAGATCGAAACTTCTTAAACCATCGATGCACATTAGCCGCACCCTTTTCAAACACTTTAAGTTTTCTGCACTGCATTAGTTCCATGACAGAACTCATATTAAAAAATAGCGCGAATTTTTTACTTAGTCATGGATTGCAAAATTGAACCGTGCGCCTGAAAGGCTGATGACGGACCTTTACAATAAAAATAAAAAACCATGAATTGTCAAAGTACTTGAGGTAATCGGACATTTCATACTCAATGGCCTCAATGAATTCTACAGCACCAGATGTTCTGTGTTTTCTAAAAAAAAAACTTACGGTTTTATGAGTAATCTCTGTCTGAAAATTTGTTATGTTACACTCTCCACGATTTTTACTCCCACCATGTGCAGTGCTCGAGAAACTTTGTGCAAAGTTTCTCAAGTATTGAATACAACCTGCCGTGTTGAAATAATAAATGAAACTATTCAAAAGATATTTTTGATACAACATGTTAATTTGTTTATAGGCGTAGCTCAGAATCATTCGGCGCTGTTCATGTCGTCGAGAGAAAGATTGCCGGGTCTGCTGCACGGCCAAATATACACATATCCTAGCAAAAGATGGCGAAAAAAGAGACGTCAGTATTTGATGCACTATCTGCATCCGAAGCGTACGCGAGGCGATATAGAGGACGGCATTGAGGGAATTGAAGGAACTATAACCGGTGTTAATGACGATAGCAAAGATTCAGTCGCTCTAAAAGGTAACACTTGGACAAACTGTTTACATATACAACCTTTCGAATTCGCACCCCAAAAATATTATTTATGATCGAGTAGAGTTTGTCGCCTTCAAAAACCTCCTTTTTTGCAAAGCATATGAAACACGGCCAACTACCGGGTTTTACCGACGAATGTTAAAGGATACTGACTTTTTGTAGACGTCGATACGGCTGAAAGTTCAACTTCAAAGTTTCAGTGAGTTCCACTAAATCGTGTTGAGAAAGAAACAAATAATAAAATTCCGACAATTTAACACGGATTCTCATGAAAACTCGCAAATTAAATTAGAATTTTATTTTCGAAGAGCGCGATAGGATGTAGGATGAGGACGCGATAAATTCATGATTTTCCATAGCCCACTGTGCTGAATTGCCTATATTTAAAAAAAAAACCTTGTAAACTATGGAACGAAACTTATTGAAACCTGGAAGTCCAACTTTGATCGGACGTATTTATATCTGAAAAGAAAAATCCGTCTTTAATATTCCTCTGTGAAACGTTCGACCCTTTTTAAGCCTTTTACTGCCAGGCCCATGTATATGCGAAGACTGCCAGGGCCGATTTTATACGCACCTTCGATAAAGTGCTCGATAAAAAAGGAGATATCGATTTTTTAAAGGAAAGTTTTAGCATTTATTGCAATCACACTTGAAAGATGTGGAATACAATTTTAGCATAATGAAATATCTAAATAATAATGTGATCTTTCACATTTATATTATGTAAGTTACGCCCGAGCATAGCAGTTTTTGCATACTTACTTGCAGGCCGGCAGACAATCAGAAAGTTAAAAAAAAAACTTGTAAAGTAAACTCAAAAAGTGTTGAATACCCCAGATAAATAATTGCTTCGCGAAGCCTTAAACACAAGCCATTGATAAATGATTCATCCATTTTATGAATGATATAAATTAGATAATTAAGAGTTTAACAAATTTCTGAAATAAAATTACGTACATTACGAATATTATTTATATTTCCGTTTAAATAACGAATTACTCGAAAACTGTGCCTAAAAAGAAATATCGATGAAAAATTGCCTTTTCCAATGTTTGTATCTCGACTATTTGTGCGATTGATACATAGAACTGAGGGATTCGCTCCTTTTTAAAACCTCTCAAGATGAGCACAGCAAAGACGGTTGGTATTTCGACGAGCAAGATATATTAGAGATGGACGCGTATGAGGAACACGATCCGGACAGCGACTACGATTACGAAGAGAGTTACAGCAGTAAGAGGAAAAGAAGAAGACCGCGAGGGGGCGGTCATCATCCAGCGAGAAGTCACCCACCCGCTACAGATAGTCCGGGACCTAAACGTGCCAAGGTAACGACAAATTTTATTGCCAAGTATTTTGTAATTTGATCGAGACAACAACTCCCTACCTGATATTAAAATACATTCAATAAAAGTTTGCGCGATGAGCTTATCGAGATAAACCTGTGTCGGCACGGAGCGACCTGTTGTCTCAAACCTAATTTTGTCGATATTGTTATTGATTTTGTTAATATTGATATTTAATATTGCTATTTGAAAATTTTCGACAAATTACTTCATTGGCAAAAGTTAAACAAGGCATTTTAAGGGCAATTGAAGATCTCACTGTGCCTTAAGGGGAATATCCCTTTAGGCAGCCGAAAATAAGCGAATTTTCAAGATTTTTTTTGTCGGAACTAGTTATTCTCTATAACAAAAATTTCATATACATGATACATTTTTTTAATTTCTAAAAAGATTTTTTTAATATTTAAAAATGGCGCCGTACAACCTAGCGTCTGGTGCATTGATCTGATACATCAGAGCTAAGAAATTGTAGATTCCTGAGACCCACACGCTCTATGTGAACCTAAAAAATTCAAAGAAAAGTGAAAATTCGAAAAATGGTACGTGTTTGAAAAAATGTTCTCTTTTTCATAAAAGCTTTAGCACAGTTTTTGTTGATGAAAAAGTATGAGGCTGAAGTTTGCATCGTTGGAACACAATGAAAGTTAATGTTTCTGAATTCCTTTAATTTCTTTTGGCAGATTTTGCCTATGAAAATCCCTCGACCATTTTCTAAGATATTTATTTAACGATTTACTATATAAATCTACAAAAAAAAGTTCTTCTGTAATAATAAAAATACGGAAAATACATTGTAAAAAAGAACATTCGTTGCGTTTGAACGATGCAAACTTCAACACCATAAAAAAGTAGTTTATTCAACTACTTTTCAAGGAACTTTAGGTTCACATAGATAGACATTATGTAATCTAAAAGTGTGCAAAATTTCAATATGATCGATCAAATACTTGTTAAGTTATCTTGTACGAGGTTCACGAAAAATTGGTTTTCAGAAAAACCCGTTTAAAGTTTAAATACTGAAAAATGTTGTGACTAATCCGGGGGTTCATTTGCGGCCATAAGTTCTTATTTACGTTATAATGACAGCTACCCCCTTAAACAAGTATTTGTTTCGATTTCATAACAGAATATTTAATCTTCTTCAACACGTTCGCAGTAGTATTTCAACTTCAGGTCTTTTCCGAATCTACCTCGACGCTTTAACAAATAAGATTACTGCAACGACCCGAAAAAGTATCTCACTTTCAGATGGCATTTGTAAAAAAAAACTGATCGGTTAAGTTTCCAGCTTCGCACTGCATATTATAATTAAAAAAAAAATAATTTCAATAGTTACAATTTTATCATAAATGTCGCCATAATAAAAACCTTAAAAACGAATTTTTAGATTTTTTTTAGTAATCGCATCGTTTTGTGGCCATCACCAGTACTTTACTGTACCATCACGGTATTCTAATCCCACATCGCATTGCATTTATTTATTATTACAAAAATTTCTTTACGAAAATTCATTCCGTGCCCTAGCACGTAAGTCCGTTGTCAAAAAAGTAACAATGTCTGTTTCAGAGGAGTTTTTTTATTTCAATTAAATTTATTGTCTCAAAGTCATTAGTTTCAATGGCATATTCGTTAAGTGCAAAAGTGCACTTAACGAATATTATTTCGACGAATAATAATTAACATTAAGTGCATTCGTTAAGTACAAAAGTAATGAGCCATGTACAACTCTATAGTTTTCTTTTCTTTCTAAACATTTTTGAAAAATTGTGCTGAATGTTTCCTCTCACGCCTGGTAATTCTTTTTTTCAAACAAAAAAAATCAGGGTGGGGGCCGTGGTCGGAAAAAAACGAACTACGATGTCACCGACTCCGATAAGCCATTCGTATGTGACCGTAAGTTTAACCACAGATACAACTACAAATGACCACTTTCTACTCTACTCGTTCGATTTGCAAACTTATTGTTACCGCTAAACAGTTCTACCACTGTTCTATTTACTTCAAATAAGCCACAGAGGAAAAGCATTAAATATACACGCGACGCGTTGCGAAATTTGTTAACCATATATATTCTATAATTATATTCTTATAATATAAAACAACTATGGCGCGAGGTTACACTAAAAGACAAGTATATATATATATATATATATATATATATATATATATATATATATTCAAAACCATAAGTATAAGTATAAAGAAAAATGCGCGAAATAAATTATTCGATACTTGTAGTATTATCAAATGCGTAATATTGCGACCGGATGCGATAACAACATTCTCTTAATTGACTTTGTAACCGAGGGCTGGGTGAACGAAAGTAGTCTTCTGTGTTTCTCATGAACTATCGACTGCTTATTTCAATGATAACAACAATAGTAGAAAAAAAAACGTTTTTCTCCCTGCTCTGACTGAGTTTCCTATTTTATTTAAAATTTTGGGATTTGTAAGAACCAAAATTAAAGATAATTTCCACCACGGTGGAGTAGTCAATTATCAATTACCTGAAATCCAAAGAATTTAATTTTTTGTCGAACGACGAACATTTTTCTGGCGTATCAAACTTTGTCATTTTTTTTTTCTTTACATTTGTCGGATTTTTTTTACAACGAGTGTAATAATATCACATATATATACAATGAAATATTGAACCGAATCGTGTGGATTTTTGGTTCGCGACCTCATGGACACCGAATTTTGCAAAAGAAAACAATGACAGTCACACCTTGATTAACGACCGTTTCGTACGAGCGAAAGTTTCGATAATAAATTGACAAACCAAAAGAAGAATAATGTAGATCTATACGACAGTAGAATTAACCCGTACTTGCCTGCAACCTGTTGAAATCTTGAGTAACAATGACGTTTAGACTAGCAGATACAAGGAAAAAAAAATACAGATTTAAAGACATTTGGTCTACAGTGATAAGCTTTACCTATTTTCTGGCTATTATACTTTTGTACGCGTGCTTTAAATAATACGTATTTTGCAGTGAGAAAATTGCGTAGGCGCAGCTTATATCGATGGCCAAATATCTTTGGACCAGGTCTTTATATATCTAATTAACGGTGTTTTTGAGCGAATTTTCATAGACATGGACTATTGGTGAACGTTATGAAAATCAATTATGTACAACAAACTCTACATAGTGTTTTTAAATTCAACATCTACGAACTACAATAAATTATCGCTAGAAACGGCTTCAGTCAACATTTAAAAATCGGTACATCGACGTTTCTCATAAACATTTCCGGAAACATATAAAGTTTTCATAACAAAAACAATTGGTCTTTTGCGTTCCGTTCATTGATTTTTCATACTAAAAAATACGTTTTTTTTTAAATTCAAATCCAAATATGAATCGAACAATGGGCAAAAATTGTCCTCTTTTTGTGTCCTTCACCGCCGTTTACGAGGCCACGTTATTCGTAATTGTTAATAGTGTATCGAACGAGACAACGATACACAGTAGTTTTGAATGCTTGAAATTTTAAACACTACCCAAAAATTTTCACACGTTACAACGAAATTATGAATCAACGCGAAGAGCTCAAAAACACCCTCGAGTATGCATGTATATACATCCGCGTATATATATGCGTATTGTCGATAAATACGGAAAAAAAAATATACGAATGCGATAGGTCACTCATTAGTGAGGGCTGGTATATAAAGTAGGTGTATTCGAGCATTAAGCCTTGCATCATATTAGTTTTGCTTCTTGGGCTGGAATTCCTTCACTGCTTGACCACAAAAAGAACAGAAAAAGTGAATCCCTTCCCCCCTTGAGCTCCGTTGAAATAATGATCGACGTAAAACGGGGTTCAGTGCCAAAAGGTGTGCAAGTGCTGCTCCCCCGACAACATTACTTCACAATTATCCATTTCTTTTATCCTTTTTCCTTTCTTCGGATCACGAAAAAAAAAAACCATCATTTTCTCATCTTGCATCGTTCTACAAAGTACTCCCAACGATAGAGGACATTGCTCTGTTTTTTTTTGTTGTCATGTACGGCCTTTGTACTTCGTGCATTTGATGGTTTTGGGGGAATGAAAAAAAAGAGCAAAAAAACAAAACCGAATTTGCACTTTTGCAGTATGCAGCGCACGGTATAAAACCAGACCTGGTCTGGTCTACCATTACGGTCATTCCCACTCTACTTCCTCCGGTGATCCTGCTAAGGAACTAAGTCCCAGTCCTGCCGATGTTGAATCACGGAGCGTTGCAGACACCGCTGCTTCGGACCAGCCAGGTTGGAGCCCTTTATCAGCTCAGTTTTCACGATCTGTTTTTCGTCGTTTTTTTTTCTCTTCTCGTCTCCTCTCCAACCTCCAAACCCTCTTGGCCATTCTATGACCTGTTTAGGGAAGACTGCGGAAGCTTGACCAATTGTAAATAATATTGCAGATGAGTAGTAGCTAAATGTTTTTTTTTTCTACAGATCGACCCAATGGTAATTATATATTGGATGTAGGTCAGAAACGAGAGAGGTACGAACAGAGATTTTGTGCATTGTTGCAAAATCGTGGCGATCTAATTAGGAGATGTATATTATTGCGATACAATTGTGTATGAACCATTCTTGGCATTCGCTGCACACAAAATCCTTCGAGAGTTCTCAATTTGCCTATAGTGGAATTTTTACCATTCCAAATGCAAAATACAATAACTATCAATGAACTAATTCGAAGCAGAACAACATTTGATTAATTTTGGATTTTATCTTTCGCGCTTTGAATAGTAATATGCGTATTCGCACAGGAAATAAATTCCGTTTGGTAGCGAGCACTACCAAAAGGTAAAAATAGAACAGTCGCACTGACCTATAGAAAAATTATTCTAAACGTTTTGTTTAAATTAATATCGTATATTTTCTGGAGTATTTTTATGCAGTTTCTGACCGTTGAATATCCGATAGCATCAGTTTTATTCTCAGGCATTTTTTATTTACTTAGCGCACTTATCGAGATCCAGCACAACTTGTTCGTAAATAAAATTTCGTTTTTTTTCGCTCTTATTTTACCGAATGGCTTGGTAGTTTATTTTTATACTTCTCAGATACTTTCGCGTTGAAGTCGTCAGATACAAATGTTGAGGCTTTTTTTCAACGTTGAAAATGAAATCTGAAAAATAAAGGAGATTCGCCATCTCGAGGATATATAAAGAGCTGTTCTTCAGAGCTTGAAAATGTTTCCTTATTATTTATCTCTGCGTAAAAACGGTACGCTACATCTTGGTATTAACGACATATACCAATATTATTAGGAATCATAAGCACGAGATCGTTCCATTTCCGTTCACGAGTACAAATATTTTATTGCTTGCATATATACGTGGAAATTACATTTTTAATTCGTTATATCTATTTACTGTGGACAATCAGCACATCTGACTGTTTCGAGCGCGGTCTTAAGAAGAAAAAAAATGTAAGGGCATTGTTTATTTTGGGACTAGGTGTTCCTAGAATTATTTTTGTATCAATATGATTTGGAAAAAATTGGGCTTTATATATCGTTGAGTATGAGAACACGCATCTACATTTCAAAAGAGAAAATTGTATCGTTATGAGGACGAGCGAAATTCTTATGAGGCCAGGGGAACAACTATCCGACGAAATAATTGGTCAAGCATCTCCAATCTTTTCTAGTGTTTTTCAATTTCAACCTAAGGGCCCAGTGTACTCTTTTTATTTTCGTCTTTGCCTAACTTTTTTTTCCAAACAATGTTATTGGAACAAATTTGCGCATTATCGTATTCTGATTTCTTTGTATAAATGTTTTTCATGTCATACTGCACACTAAATCATCTTTTGACTTTTGAAGAAGAAAAAAACATCAATAATTTTCACTCAGTCGAAATTCACTCGTATATGAAAAATTTGAGGAACATTGTGACTCCATTTGCACCTTCAATGCACAATAGTTCGTAATCACGAGGCCACACAATTCCATTCAAGTCCTTTATTCACAATACACTCTCTTTCGTTCTTTCGAACCAAGTGAAAATTAGAACTCTATACTTGTGCGTTTGTGAGAGCGTTTCGTGCGAATGCGTGTGGTTTGCAAGTTTAAAAAAATCTCCTGTGCCTCTTTCTCTAGCATGTTCGTTGCAGAAAAGCGTGAATTAATTGCTCGACTCGCGTCGCAATTCACGATTTTCTTGCGAATAGTTTTTTCGTTGCACACATCTTTATTTTTCTTTTTCTTTTGCGTATTACGAAGACTGGAACGTACTGGAGACGGGAAAAGTAATATTAATAAATTATTGATATGTAGGAAGTAGTGGTTTTTTGCATCGCTGTTAATTATTTTGCCTGTGTATCTTTGAAGTATACGGATTAGACCGATGGTGATGGAATGTCTTACGAATGAATGCACTCTTGTCCCTCGACCGTACGACTGTTTTTCTACTCTTTTCTCGTACTCTTCATGCTCGTGTGAGAGTTTGAGTCTTTTTGTTTTATTTTGGCTTGTCAGGAATGGGTTGTATAGAGCTTTTTCCCCATTTTTTTTCGCCCTCAAGTATCGTAGAGTCGCGCTATCAGTCGTGCAATTCCAGTAGCTTCACGATTTGTCACACGTTTTCGCCAAAGTACTCGAAAAATAACGTATCTTTTCCTATACAGATAGGAGAATAATTTTGTACAATCGAGGAACGCGGTAAAAAAACGAAGATAGAACAGTATCAAAGGGAATATAACGCGCAATTTTCTTGGTTGTTCATATTTTTTTTTTTATACTTGAGATTCCATAATTTCCTATTAATCGCGATTTCGATAGAAAAATCGACGTGGGTTCAGTGGTAAATTCAAAGCAAACGATTACTCAAATCTGTAACTATGTTTGTGCGAATTTACAAGAAAAATATTGAACAGCCGAAGAAAAATCGAGTTCAACAACTATCATACAAGAATTGCATTCGCTATTTTCTTTCGATTGTCGGCTTATTGTTCGGTATTGAATACTTGCTCAATGTTTTTTAAAGAGATAAACTATTTACCTAAAGGCGTTTCTTCTGTAAGGAATTAAAGTATTAATATTGTAAAGCATATTTTAAAAATGCAATTTTCTTTTTCCATCACGAAAAATGATGTATGTGCAAAACAAGAATTGTTGAAATTTTGATGAGTTGCGCAAAACGATGCTTCGTGTCAGACACAAATCCGACAGATTAAACTCATTGTAATTTGCAAATAAAATTTAAAAACTCATCAGGATAGATACAATATAAAACATTACATTTTTCAACGAAATCACAAAATTCCCGCATAAATTTAATTAATATTATTCTACTGTGTAATCATATTTTATTAATTTTGTCATAGTGAATATGTTTTAAATATGCAATCAATTTCCAAAAATTAGACGTGATGTTATTTGATCAATACATAATAAGATCTGCTTGAGCCTTTTTGCCAAAAATCCACACATTCTTGTCTACATTTTTGACAAATGAATCCACTCCGTCAGGATTGTAAAAGTCATCATTTTTCGAATAACACCTTACGCACCTCGCCAATTTATTTCTCAGAAAAAAAAACCAAGAATAATCAAGGCATTTGATAAAGAACATACGCAGCACATCTGAAGTATATCGCTAGCAAAAAAAAGACAACGGCTGAAAAACATAAAATAATCGATATAACTTTACACGAAAATGACAGAAGCTCCGACACAAAACTTTTCCATCCACATTATCGATGCATTACCGAAATCCTGCTTTCTCTAAAACGCTGCTCTGTCCACGCAAACACCTATTCTCGCAAAACTCCAAAGTGTTATGGAATCTCAAAAACCCTTGAGCGCAAATATTTCTCCACAATCTCATTTTAAGAGAGTAAAAATGCCAAATCTCTGAAACTCATAAATTCGACAAGCCGCGAAACCAACGTATGCATTCTTTATATTCCAAATTTTCATCCGACACTTCCTGCATACGAAAAGAAAAGAGTTTTTGTTCAAAGATGAAGAGAAAGCCTAAAAAAAAAAGAGGGAGAATAAAAAAAGAAAGCAAAGAGTGTGCATGAAAGTTGGATAGTGGAAAAAAGCGCAACTGGGTATGTGGTCGGTTTGTGTGTGATTAGGTGGTACACGTCGTGGTCGACAGAGCACTGCTTCCTCGAGTACCTCGACCCCCTCTCCCGCGCCACCTACGACAACAATATCGTCGGTTGGCGCGTCGGTTCAACCCCAGCAACAACAACAGCAACAACAACAACAGTTGCCCCCTGTACAGACTTGCGCTCCTCCAGCTTCGCCTAATGTCTCAGCTACCAAAGACGATCAACAAAATCCCGTTGGATCGCCGAGCGCTGGTTTATCGACCTCGCCGACCTCGATTAGGCCTGATGGTACGCCCGTGACATCGACGACCACGGCCTCATCCTCGTCCACGAGTACTACGACCACGACAATGTCAACGACAACCACGACCTCGGCTACCAGCGCTCCTACCACCGACAAGAAGAGTGGCAAAGCTGCGGTACCATCGACCTATTGCGATTTCTGTCTCGGGGACGCTAGGGAGAATAAGAAAACCGGTGGCTCCGAGGAATTGGTATCTTGCAGTGATTGTGGCCGTTCAGGTAAGATTGAGGAAAAAACGAAGCGCAAGTATACGCGACGAGCGAATCACAATTGAATCACCAAAAGCTGCTTCGACCACGTTTCTTTTGTTTTTTTTTCTCTCTTTCTTAAACGTGTGGCGATTCGTTTCGTCGTGATCGAGGGCCCTCTGCCTCATTCTAGCTCTTTCTCTCTCCCTTTCTGCGCATTTACTTGGTCAATCCGTGAGAAAGGATGGATTAAAGATCGGCGACTGCGAATCTCGTCCCTAATCGGAAAACATTGATATAAATTCGAACCGTCACAGGTTGAAGATTAACGATCCACTCTGAAGTCAAGTACAAAGTTTCAGTCTAACCTAGGTAAATTCTACGATTTGTACTTGAGTTCATTTAAAGTCCCGTTCTGAGTCAGACAAGCATTTGAAACTACGCCCGAGGTTAAGTTCAAGCCTCGTTTCGTATACCATTTTTAACTTGCAAATATAACTTTCGTACTCGCGTTCGAACGCAAACACGGCCATGCGAAAAATACTTTGAGTTCTGCAGGACGTTTGGACTTGGATACAAAGTCCAGCTACGGCTCGTGTTTGTGCCAAAGTTTCTTGATTATGGTTTTAGATTGTCAGGTTCGAATTCGCATCCGGTTGCGAATGCAATCGGATTAATCGAATACAACGCGAATTGAGAGTCAATTTCTTAGCCTAAATATAATACTTTTTTCACATAAACTTGCGGATAAACCAATTTTTTAACCTGAACTCGAAATTGTAACCGAATTCACGCTTGGATTGCATTGAGACTCAAATATTGAACTTGATTCAACGTATTTTAGACTTAAAATTAGGCCAAACTTTGAACTTGATTTTAGACTTAAAGATCGCAACTTGAGTGCGACCTTAACGTTTTATGAATTTTTCCTACATTCCCGACAGATATTTCACATGGATGAATGTGGGTTCGGGGTCTGAATGTATATTATTTTCGTTGTTTTGGTTGTTGGCGAGAAAAAATTGTATCGGGTATAGCGAGATAATTTTAAAAAATATATATTTTCGAAATTATTTTAAGAACAAACGTTCACGAGCTTTATAACAATGCGTACTAGTCAAGGCAGAAAAATCAAAAATCTTAATTCAACAATTTCGACGCGAAAATTATAGGGTGCGATATAGTGGAAATTTGTTTTTCAAATGTTTTTTTTAATTCAAGACAAAAAGGACAGAGAAGGCATAAGCAACAATCATAATTTTTTTCCCAAATTCGTGACAACTCTGTAGTTTTTCGCATCTTTCGGATTGACCAAAAATGCCAAATGTTCGATGTCTCTTACATACATTTTTTTTTTCTTCTAACCTTAGTATATAATATTCACTTTTGTACCGAAAAAGAAGCATCAGAATTAAAAGATATAAGCCCGGTTCCATATCGTTTAACCGAATTAACCCGAGTTTAGTGCGCGAAACGTAGTTCTGATTGGTTCATTCGACCTTAAACCTCGGTTAACTCGCTTAACCGAGAGTTGTGAAATCGGGCTTTAATGATCATTGAGCTCACATTGTTTGTCATCTTATCAATCGTGTGAAATTTCAAGTTCATTGTAATCGTTATGCAAAGCGTGTCGATATCAAATCTTTTTTATCTGCCGAATATCTTCGTGATATTCGTAACAATTCGAATGAACAATACACGCATAAATTTATTCATAAAAAAATTGTCCGAAAGCAACCAAAAAAGTGTAATCATCAATTTATTTACATTTTTATTATTCTTAGCTTTGTTTTCGTTTCTGGAAATATTTCATATTGAAATAAAGAATAATTCGTTTCTTCCTCTACCTATTGATGGATTACTGACATATTTATCGCGTGCTTAAATATTGGTTTTCGATGCATAGGCGGAAAAACGGAAAGAGAGAGAGAGATAGAGAGAGAGAGAGAGAGACCGGGAGAAACGGACAATACAAATTTCAATAGCGAAAAACGTGTTTGAGCGTCACCAGGTGTTTACGATCGATCGGTTAGTTTATCAAAACTATTGAAAGATCGCGCTACTTCAAATGCACATATACACACCGGCATATGTGTTAACGCATCGATACTGACGTGTCGTTGAGCCTTCACGAAATATATTTTCAAGAATATATGCATAAATCGTGTCCTGTCGAATCGCATTTGATTCGAATTTTTCATCGAAAGGAGAAAAAAACAAAACAAAAAATCAAAGTGCCGAATGTTTAAGAAAAAAAAAAACAAGAAGCAAAGCCGTCAGTACCTTTATCGTAACCGCGAAGATCGAAATGAAAAAAAAAAGAAACACACAAAAAACAGAGAGGACATTTAAGAAAAAAGGAAGAAAAAATAAACGAACCAATGAACCAATTAATCGTATCGCCTAGCTAGTTAATAATTGTGAGGAGCATCTCAAGGCGTTCGTTACGTTTTTTTTTTTCTGGTGCAATCATCTTAGACTATCCTTTACTACACAAATGGACGAAATCACATATTATGATATATTGTGATATATATCATACGAGAGCGAAGAGCAAAAAAAAGAATGAAACGGAAAAAAGCATGCATATAGTTCCTCCTTGTTATAAAATAAATGAAGAAGAAGGCGAAAAAGAAGAAGAACTTGTTATTAGGCAATTTTTATTAAGCAATATCCACGAGGCTTAGAAAGAACGAAACAAATAAAATTTGAAAATAACAAGTAATGTAACATTTAAGTAATTTAATGATAAAAGATGAAAAAAAAAGAAATTGAAATGTGCGAGTGTATGCGTGATAAGATATATTTGACGATTTTTTTCGACTGGTATGAAGGAGAGAGTGTGAGAGCTGCGACGTTTATATTGTGCTGCGCAAGAAAGAACGTGAACTATTCCAAGGTACGCCCTGCTATTACTTACCATCTATTACTCCAAATAAATAACGGTATGTTCAAACAAAACAAAAAAACAAAACGCAACCTCAAAAATTGCAAGCATCATGAAATAAAAATACTTTGTGCGGAAACATGAATAGCGTTTCATTATTACGGACGTTCAGTGCTGAGGAAAGGTGAAAGACAGAAAAGAAGATGAAACATATATACGTATATGTATGTAAAAAAAAAAAGTCGCACTTGTGAAAAATAAAATCGGATCGTTGCTCAAAATGGAGATTCAAAGAATCAAAGAGATAAAGAACAAATATGTCGAGGCTCGATTTGGTCTGTAAAATCAAAATTGTCAATAATGCGAAACGATAGCTTGGAGTTCACTGTTCTTCGGCACAAGATAAATGTCCTGGCACCTTTCTGCTGATCCCCTCATTCAGTCATTACTTTTTTTCCCCAATCTTCCTCAAACCGGTCCTCTCGACAATATTCCTTGATTCTTATGCCTTCTTGTTGTAGGGCATCCAACTTGTTTGCAGTTCACTGCAAACATGATCGTTTCTGTCCGCAAGTACAGGTGGCAATGTATCGAATGCAAATGTTGCTCAATATGCGGAACTTCGGACAATGACGTGAGTATTATTGCTTCATACGTTTGAACGTAAAAGAAAACTAAAAAGTCCCAACGTATCATAGCGATCGCGATACATTAGAAGTGTAAAGACTATTCAGATATTCCAAACATGAGCTCGTATGCCAAAAATTACTGATATTTGTGCAATGGACCAATGTACACGCTTTAGAGCGTGTACATTGGTCCATTGCACCAATGTAGGCGCTTTAGAGATTTCAAGGTCATCTCCATTTTTTTAAATAGGACCAATATTTGTTTTTTCGGAATTTTATCAAGGAACCAAAAATAAGTTCTCACACCAAATTTAGTATAAAAAATCGATAAGAAAGAAATTTCAATGTTCTTAGCCTAAAATCGATTTTAAAAAACGGTGCAAACACTTACCCCTATAAAAGGTACTCAAAGTGATGTCCACCCCTTTCACGTAATTAAGAATCTTATCAACTTGGTTTGGAAAGCAGTGAGAATTTTGTGATTCCCATAATAAAATGTGTTCTCTTTAATGAAAAGTACTATGACAGACTTTCCTTCTGTCAGTAGTGCTGAGCGTTATCCGAATAGTCAAACGCCTTTGCGTTATACATTTACCAATATATACAATAAACTTAGGTGACCATTGAAACTGGTTGCTATCACTTTGAGCACCTTTTATTGGAGTAAGTGTTTGTACCGTTTTTTAATTCGATTCAATACTAAAAACATTGAAATTTCTTTTTTATCGATTTTTTATACTAAATCTTCATCGATCATCTTGAAATTTGGCGTGTAAACTTATTTTAGTTTCTTGATAAAATTCTTTAATTAAGGATAGTGGTTCCATTTAAAAAAATGTAGGCGGCCTTCAGATCTCCGAAGCGCCTCCTGGATGAACCTTGTAGCCAGAACTCGATAACCCCCTTCGAACTTTGCAATTTTTGTAGGAAAAGTTGTCTCCTAAGTCTGATAGGTTCGAAAATATTTCTACTGCTAATGGTTTTTGCCTCACCCGGTTTCTATATATATATATATATATATATATATAAGGAAAGAACATTTTCAACAGTAATATTATTTATTAGCTATGTAATATTATTTATTAGCACAATCCGATGTTTTGTGGTCGGCTCTCTTTGTTATTCTTCATCTCTTTTAACAATCCGTTGA